>CM033643.1:5679434-5714631 GCA_019512145.1 Engystomops pustulosus | reverse complement strand
CACCTTACATAGAGCTGAGCTGCTGTATCTAAGCTGCCATTATATAGTCATCCACCTTACATAGAGCTGAGCTGCGGTATATAAGCTGCTTATTATATAGTAATCCACCTTACACCGAGCTGTGCTGCGGTATCTAAGCTGTCGTTATATAGGCATTCCACCTTAATAGAGCTGAGCTGCTGGATCTAAGCTGCCAATATATAGTCATCCACCTACACAGAGCGTGCTGCTGTATCTAAGCTGCCATATATGCCATACCACCTTATAGAGTGTGCTGCTGTATCTCAGCATGCATTATATAGGCATCCACCTTGGCATAGAGCTGAAATGCGGTACTAAGCTGCCGTTACAGTGATTACCTTACACGGATGAGTGCTGTATCTAGCTGATATATAGTCATCCACCGACAAGAGCTGTGATGCTTGATCTAAGCTGTCGTTATTAGGCACCCCCGTACATACAATTCTGAGCGTTGCGTGTACTCAGTGCCATTATATAGCCATCACCTTACACTAGAGCTGAGGCCTTGTATCTAAGCGCCATTATATAGCCATCCACATTACATAGAGCTGAGCTATTGCTGTATCAAGTGCCATTTATATAGTATCCAACCTTACATAGAGCTGCGCTTTTGTATCTAAGTTGTCATTATTGTGAAATCGGCCATTCGTAGGGCTGAGCTGCTGTATCTAAGCTGCCATTACATAGGCATCCACCTTACACAGAGCTGAGCTGCTGTATCTAGGCGGCCATTATATAGGCATCCACTATAAATAGAGCTGAGCTGCTGTATCTAAGCTGCCATTATAAAGGCATCCACCTTACATAGAGCTGAGCTGCTGTATCTAAGCTGCCATTATATAGTCATCCACCTTACACAGAGCTGTGCTGCTGTATCTAAGCTGTCGTTATATAGGCATCCACCTTACATAGAGCTGAGCTGCTGTATCTAAGCTGCCATTATATAGGAATCCACCTTGCATAGAGCTGAAATGCGGTATCTAAGCTGCCATTACATGTGCATCTACCTTACACAGAGCTGAGCTGCTGTATCTAAGCTGCCATTATATAGTCATCCACCTTACACAGAGCTGTGCTGCTGTATCTAAGCTGTCGTTATATAGGCATCCACCTTACATTACAGCAGAGCTGCTGTATCTAAGCTGCCATTATATAGTCATCCACCTTACATAGAGCTGAGCTGCTGTATCTAAGCTGCCATTATATAGTCATCCACCGTACACAGAGCTGTGCTGCTGTATCTAAGCTGTCGTTATATAGGCATCCACCTTACATAGAGCTGAGCTACTGTATCTAAGCCCCCATTATATAGGCATCCACCTTACATAGAGCTGAGCTGCTGTATCTAAGCTGCCATTATATAGTCATCCACCTTACACAGAGCTGTGCTGCTGTATCTAAGCTGTCGTTATATAGGCATCCCCCTTACATACAGCTGAGCTGCTGTATCTAAGCTGCCATTATATAGCCATCCACCTTACATAGAGCTGAGCTGCTGTATCTAAGCTGCCATTATATAGTCATCCACCTTACATAGAGCTGAGCTGCTGTATCTAAGCTGCCATTATATAGTCATCCACCTTACACAGAGCTGTGCTGCTGTATCTAAGCTGTCGTTATATAGCCATCCACCTTACACAGAGCTGAGCTGCTGTATCTAAGCTGCCATTATATAGTCATCCACCTTACATAGAGCTGAGCTGCTGTATCTAAGCTGTCGTTATATAGGCATCCACCTTACACAGAGCTGTGCTGCTGTATCTAAGCTGCCATTATATAGTCATCCACCTTACACAGAGCTGTGCTGCTGTATCTAAGCTGTCGTTATATAGGCATCCACCTTACACAGAGCTGTGCTGCTGTATCTAAGCTGTCGTTATATAGCCATCCACCTTACACAGAGCTGAGCTGCTGTATCTAAGCTGCCATTATATAGTCATCCACCTTACATAGAGCTGAGCTGCTGTATCTAAGCTGCCATTATATAGCCATCCACCTTACATAGAGCTGAGCTGCTGTATCTAAGCTGACCCCACATGATGTGTAACCCCCTTGTTACACCATTAGTATTGGGCACCAGTATTGCGGTAGAACTATGGCACCTGTAATGGCGCTGGACTCATTGTCACCCGCTTCTTGTACTTTCATCCGATAATAACACAGGAAATAAGAACAAAGGCCAAAAAACAGCAATTACATTCTCCGAGACACATTGTAGCGAGTGTGAATTCCTGAAAAGTCGCCATGCGCAGAGCCCCGGCCTATCCCGGCTTTCAAGGTTTTTATTCTTCCCTGTCTCCTAGCAACAGACGAGAGTCACCGAGCAATAAATTCCGGGCCTGACGCTACAAATCTATAATCTTCCAGGAGAGAGCGTCCGGCCCGGCCCATCGCAGCGCAGTCCTCTAGGATCTCTGCTATTATCCCTCATGCAGGAAGCCATATACCAGTGCCCGGTCACACTAGCCCCATATCTACTTACCCTTGTTGGCTCCTCCAATGATGCCCCCTCATGGATTTCACGGCCAGGGGACCTTTGGAGATCATATGGAGGTCTTTAATCCCAGACTGGGTGTAAACAAAGAGACCCCCAAAGAGGTTTTCCACGTTCACTCATAATTCCGTATCTCTAAACCTTCCCAAATCCAGTGTGACAGTCCATGGTTGGCCCGTGGGTGACAGAGCCTCACTGGGTCCCTTTACAGTGAACTCACATGGCGGCATTAAAAATTCAGAAACTAAAACAGTCTCCTGTTCCCTAAAATATTCCCTAGTTTATAATTCCAGACAGCCCCCCTTATGGTTATTTTATATAAAGCCCCCCTCACCCTCCATGGATTCATTAGATACAGCCCCCCTCATGGTTATTTTACCTCCATCACCCTCCATGATTCATTAGATACAGCCCCCCCTCAACCTCATGGATTCCTTATGTACAGCCTTATATGGGCCCCAAACAGCTCTGGGCCCCAGCACTTGCTCAGGTATGTCCAGTGCTCAGGCTTTGTCCCGTCCAGCGGGATGTATGTGTCAGGACATGTTGGCATCCTCTGAGCTGGCAGCTCCCTGCACTATATCTGTGCCTCTGCTATACAAAACAGAGGCGGCCGGGGAGATGTCATTATGTCATTTGTCTGTCAATTTCAGTGCTACACATAGCAGAAGGAGAGAGGAGTTGCTGCGGGGAACAGGAAAGGTGAGTATCTGTGTTTATTATTTTACTGTAGGAGCACAATAAGAGGGGGAGTGGCTGGGGGGGCACAATAAGAGGGGAAGCTGTTGGGGGGGCACAATTAGCTGCTGGGAGCTTTAGCATAAGGGGAGCTCAGGGCACAGTATCAAAAGGGCTACAATGTTACAAGATACAATGGGACACAATGTTAGGGGCAGATTAAATTATACTGTGTTGTGGTGGAGAAAAAGGAACCTATGGCGAACCTATGACACGGGTGCCAGAGGTGGCACTCAAAGCCCTCTCTTTGATGGTGCCCAGGCCTTCACCCCAACACAGAATTTGCTAGACGTGACTCAAGGCTTTCTCCTGCGGTCCAAGACAGCCATGGACATGTCATGCTCAGTGCTATTTTAAAGGGACATCCTAAGCTGCCAGGACTACACAAGAAGGTGTGGGCAGAGATCATTGTAGCATCTGCCCTGGGCCTCCTGATGCTTCCTCTTCAGGGGACTCTGGAAGGAAGCTATAATCCAAATGTTTCCATCTTCTTTCTATTGTATTAGTGTCCTCAGGGCGCCAATACGATTGAAACCTGTGATACAGCAGGGATCTATAGGTTACTGCTTAAATTGTCATGTTGGTACTTTGACACATAAAAGTGGGTTTTGGTTGTAGGTTGGGCACCAAAAGGGGGACCAAAAGGTTCGCCATCACTGGCCTAAGTGCAAAGAGTCTTTTTCCCTCTTCTCTCTGATTGGTAATAATCTTAGACGGAGAGCAGTAAGTCTTCTGCTTCCTGCTCTCCCATAAATCTGAACTGTATCGGGATCGGCGGAGGCCAATACGATGTAGTATTGGAGATAAGGAGGGTGATGTCCTGCTTCTCAAGTGTTCAACAAAACCTTCATCTCACATTGAGTTAGGATCCCTTGATATCCGATTCTGTGAAATGCATTATAGGAATTATTCATATCTGCCACTCATATTAACACACAAAAAGGTCAAACTGCAATTTTTGGGGCCTTCTATAATGCATAATCTGTGCCTAGTAGGTGCATTATGGTAGTTCATCTGTATCATAGGACTGCATGAAAAGGCAAGTGAACCCTTTGGAAATACAGTCATGGCCAAAAGTTTTGAAAATGAAACAAATGTTAATTTTACAGAGTCTTACTGCATCAGGTTTTATAATTAGGAAATGCATAACTCCAGAACGTTATAAAGAGTGATGCAGCTTAACAGCAATAATGCAAAGTCAATATTTGCTAAAAAAATGAAAATTTTTCCCCCAAGGACACATTTCAACTTCATTGCAGGTGCCGTTAAAAGGAGCAGCTAACATCATCTCAGTGATTGCTCCAGTAACACAGGTGGGTGTTGATGAGGACAGGTCTGGAGATCAATCTGTCATGATTAAGAACACACGCACTGGACACTTTCAAGGAGGCTGGGCTTGGCATCATTGTTTCTCTTCTGTTAACATGGTTATCTCTAAAGAAACACGTGCAGTCATCATGCACTGCACAAAAACTGGCCTAACAAGAGTATCGCAGCTAGAAAGATGACCTCAGTCACCAATCTATCACATCATCAAGAATTCAAGGAGAGAGGTTCCATTATTGCCAAGGGCACCCAAGAAGGACCTGCAAGCGCCAGGACCATCTTCTTACAAGTTTTCAGCTTGGGATGGGGCTCCCAGCAGTGCAGAGCTTGCTCAGAATGGCAGCAGGCAGGTGTGAGTGCATCTGCACACACTGTGAGACGCAGAGACTTTGGAGCAAGGGCTGGGTCCAGGAGGGCAGCAAAAAGAACCACTTCTCTCCAGAAAAATCAGGGACAGACTGATATTCGCAGGATGGTACAGGGAGGGACTGGACTGCTGGAGGGGGTGGTAAAGTACATTTTCTCTGATGAATCCCTTTCCGATTGCTTGGAAACATATGGAAAACACGTGTTGGGAGAAGATAAGGTGAGCGATGCCACCAGTCTTGTCTATGACAACTGGTAAAGCCTCCTGCAACCATTATGTGTGGGGCGGCTTCTCAGCCAAGGGAATCGGCTCTCTCACAGTCTAAGAACACATCCATGAATAAAGAATGGGACCAGAATGTCCTCTAAGAGCAACTTCCGAAACCTTCCAAAGAGCAGTTTGGTGATGAACAATGCCTTTTCCAGCAAGATGGAAGCACCTTGCCATAAAGCAAAAGTGAGAACTAAATGGCTCAGGTAACAAAACATAGAGATTTTGGGTCCATGGCTGGAAACTCCCCAAGATTATTCCCATTGAGAACTTGTGGTCAATCATCAAGAGAGGGTGGACAAACAAAAACCAACAATTGTGACAAGATGCAGCAGTGATTGTGCAGGAATGGACGGCTATCAGTCAGGATTTAGTCCAGAAGTGATTGAGAGTTCGACCAGAGAGAATTGCAGAGGTCCTGAAGAAGAAGGGACAAACACTGCAGATATGACTCGCTGCAGTAAACTCCTTCACTGTCCATAAAGCTTTTGTTCCTCATAATAGATTGCACTTGTATTTCTGTAGGTGATAAAAAACTATCTGACAAACCAGAGGCAACACATCAGTGTGACATATAATATTGCTTAATTCTCAAAAACTTATGGCCATTTGTCTATTGCATTTCATGTCTACATGCTGAATATCATGGACGGCTTGTTACTTCTAGGTCAAAATATCCAGGACTTACCTCAGTTTCAATGTCTCCTGATTGATCGAAACACTTCCAGGCCATGAGCCCTACAGATACCATGTTTTTAGTGTGGTCTAGTAGTATCTGATGTGGTATATATGACTATCCTTCCTCTCCCAGGAGAGTGGGGTGTTATATAGACACCATGATATTGTCCCTAAGTGTGACTAGAAGGGTAAGAGGACATGGATATCAAGGTTGTGTGTGGGGTCTTTGGGTTGAGAGGCAGATCCATTGTGATTATGGTCCGTGTGGGTCAAGCCTCTGCTGCTCAACTCGAAGACCCACACACAACCTCTACATGAAATCCAATGTTTCACGCCGTGGTCTACATGAAGTCTGGGGAATTCTCTGAAGAATTTTCGGTGGGTTTTCCAAAACCCAGATGTGACCAGAGCAAGATAGAGGTGAAGGTCTCTTGTTGTAGGGTTCACTGGCACCAATTCATCCTCATTCCCATGATGTCAGGGGATTTGGCAATGTCTATAGGCCCGGCTCTCGCTATTCCTAACATTACTGGGATTTCATTGATACTCTTTGGACAGTGATGTGTTATCCGTCTCCAGTTGTATCACATAAAGAAGACAGATAATCCTCTCCGCATGACTTCCTCCATGATGACGGTGAATCATCGCTAGCTCGGGGCCAGGCCCATCTAATACCGGCTTGTTAGTGTGGTGTTATTAGTTTGAGAAATTGTCTGGCTGACATGTTGTGCGGCTCGTACAATCAGCGGGTGAGCAAAATGCACGACCCTCAGAGCCCCCGGCTACATGGGATCAGTGGGTGAATGTGAAATCACAATAATAAATATCTAAGGTCCAGACACTTACGCTGGAAAACAGAGAATCTCAAACATCCAGTCTTTGACACATAAAAGTGGGTTTTGGTTGTAGGTTGGGCACCAAAAGGTTCGCCATCACTGGCCTAAGGTGCAAGAGTCTTTTTCCCTCTTTCTCTGCTCTGGTAAAATAATTCTTAGAGGAGAGCAGGAAGCAGAAGACTTACTGCTCTCCCATAAATCTGAACTGTATCGGGATCCGGCGGAGGCCAATACGATGTACGTATTGGAGATAAGGAGGGTGATGTCCTGCTTCTCAAGTGTTTCAACAAAACCTTCATCTCACCATTGAGTTAGGATCCCTTGATATCCGATTCTGTGAAATGCATTATAGGAATTATTCATATCTGCCACTCATATTAACACACAAAAAGGTCAAACTGCAATTTTTGGGCATTTCTCTAATGCATAATCTGTGCCTAGTAGGTGCATTATGGTAGTTTCAATCTGTATCCATAGGACTGCATGAAAAGGCAAGTGAACCCTTTGGAAATACAGTCATGGCCAAAACTTTTGAAAATGAAACAAATGTTAATTTTTACAGAGTCTACTGCATCAGGTTTTATAATGGCAATTTGCATATACTCCAGAACGTTATAAAGAGTGATCAGCTTAACAGCAATTAATTGCAAAGTCAATATTTGCCTAAAAAAATGAAATTTTTCCCCCAAGACACATTTCAACTTCATTGCAGGTGCCTTAAAAGGAGCAGCTAACATCATCTCAGTGATTGCTCCAGTAACACAGGTGTGGGTGTTGATGAGGACAGGTCTGGAGATCAATCTGTCATGATTAAGTAACAATCACAGCACTGGACACTTTTCAAGGAGGCTGGTGCTTGGCATCATTGTTTCTCTTCTGTTAACCATGGTTATCTCTAAAGAAACACGTGCAGTCATCATTGCACTGCACAAAACTGGCCTAACAAGAGTATCGCAGCTAGAAAGATTGCACCTCAGTCACCAATCTATCACATCATCAAAGAATTCAAGGAGAGAGGTTCCCATTATTGCCAAGGGCACCCAAGAAGGACCTGCAAGCGCCAGGACCATCTCTTACAAGTTTTTCAGCTTGGGGATGGGGCTCCCAGCAGTGCAGAGCTTGCTGTCTACTGCATCAGGTTTTATAATGGCAATTTGCATATACTCCAGAACGTTATAAAGAGTGATCAGCTTAACAGCAATTAATTGCAAAGTCAATATTTGCCTAAAAAATGAAATTTTTCCCCCAAAACACATTTCAACTTCATTGCAGGCGCCTTAAAAGGAGCAGCTAACATCATCTCAGTGATTGCTCCAGTAACACAGGTGCGGGTGCTGATGAGGAAAGGGCTGGAGATCAATCTGTCATGATTAAGTAACAATCACAGCACTGGACACTTTTCAAGAAGGCTGGTGCTTGGCATCGTTTCTCTTCTGTTAACCATGGTTATCTCTAAAGAAACACATGCAGTCATCATTGCACTGCACAAAACTGGCCTAACAAGAGTATCGCAGCTAGAAAGATTGCACCTCAGTCACCAATCTATCACATCATCAAAGAATTCAAGGAGAGAGGTTCCCATTATTGCCAAGGGCACCCAAGAAGGACCTGCAAGCGCCAGGACCATCTCTTACAAGTGTTTCAGCTTGGGGATGGGGCTCCCAGCAGTGCAGAGCTTGCTCAGGAATGGCAGCAGGCAGGTGTGAGTGCATCTGCACACACTGTGAGACTGCAGAGACTCTTGGAGCAAGGCCTGGTGTCCAGGAGGGCAGCAAAGAAGCCACTTCTCTCCAGAAATACATCAGGGACAGACTGATATTCTGCAGGAGGTACAGGGAGTGGACTGCTGAGGACTGGGGTAAAGTCATTTTCTCTGATGAATCCCCTTTCCGATTGCTTGGAACATCTGGAAAACAGCTTGTTGGGAGAAGATAAGGTGAGCGATGCCACCAGTCTTGTCTCATGACACCTGTAAAGCCTCCTGCAACCATTCATGTGTGGGGCGGCTTCTCAGCCAAGGGAATCGGCTCTCTCACAGTCTAAGAACACATCCATGAATAAAGAATGGGACCAGAATGTCCTCTAAGAGCAACTTCTCGAACCTTCCAAGAGCAGTTTGGTGATGAACAATGCCTTTTCCAGCAAGATGGAGCACCTTGCCATAAAGCAAAAGTGAGAACTAAATGGCTCAGGTAACAAAACATAGAGATTTTGGGTCCATGGCCTGGAAACTCCCCAGATCTTATTCCCATTGAGAACTTGTGGTCAATCATCAAGAGACGGGTGGACAAACAAAAACCAACAAATTGTGACAAGATGCAGCAGTGATTGTGCAGGAATGGACGGCTATCAGTCAGGATTTAGTCCAGAAGTTGATTGAGAGCTGCCAGAGAGAATTGCAGAGGTCCTGAAGAAGAAGGGACAACACTGCAGATACTGACTCGCTGCAGTAACTCCTTCTACCTGTCCATAAAAGCTTTTGTTCCTCATAATATGATTGCACTTGTATTTCTGTAGGTGATAAAAAACTATCTGACAAACCAGAGGCAACACATCATGTGACAATATAATATTTGCTTAATTCTCAAAACTTATGGCCATTTTCTTATTGCATTTCATGTCTACATGCTGATATCATGGACGGCTTGTTACATTCTAGTGCAAAATATCCAGGACTTACCTCAGTATTCAATGTCTCCTGATTGATCGAAACACTTCCAGGCCATGAGCCCTACAGATACCATGTTTTTAGTGTGTGTCTAGTAGTATCTGATGGTGTATATATGACTATCTGTCCTTCTCCCAGGAGAGTGGGTGTTATATAGACACCATGATATTGTCCCTAAGTGTGACTAGAAGGGTCAGAGAGACATTGGATATCAAGGTTGTGTGTGGGTCTTTGGGTTGAGAGGCAGATCCATTGTGATTATGGTCCGTGTGGGTCAAGCCTCTGCTGCTCAACTCGAAGACCCACACACAACCTCTACATTGAAATCCAATGTTTCACGCCGTGGTCTACATGAAGTCTGGGGGAATTCTCTGAAGAATTTTCGGTGGGTTTTCCAAAACCCAGATGTGACCAGAGCAAGATAGAGGTGAAGGTCTCTTGTTGTAGGGTCTACTGGCACCAATTCATTCCTCATTCCACTGATGTCAGGGGATTGGCAATGTCTATAGGCCCGGCTCTCGCTATTCCTCCACATTACTGGGATTTCATTGTATACTCTTGTGGACAGTGATGTGTTTATCCGTCTCCAGTGTATCACATAAAGAAGACAGATATCCTCTCCGCATGACTTCCTCCATGATGACGGTGAATCATCGCTAGCTCGGGGCCAGGCCCATCTAATACCGGCTTGTTATGTGGTGTATTAGTTTGAGAAATTGTCTGGCTGACATGTTGTGCGGCTCGTACAATCAGCGGGTGAGCAAAATGCACGACCCTCAGAGCCCCCGGCTACATGGGATCAGGTGGTGAATGTGAAATCACAATAAAATTATCTAAGGTCCAGACACTTAGGCTGGAAACAGAGACATCTCAAACATCCATCGATAGATATTTAAAAATTATGAGATAGATAGATGACAGATATAGACATATATGTGATAGATAATAAGAAATAAACAGATAGATGATAGGTATGAGATAGATGGATAGATGGATAGATAGATAGATAGATAGATAGATATGAGATAGATAGATGGATAGATAGATAGATATGAGATAGATAGGAGATAGATAGATAGATATGAGATAGATAGGAGATAGTGGTCCTTAAATAGTTGGATCTATTTCACTGTTGTTATACTTGAGAACGTCGCTGTGTGATGGAATAAAAGTTCACCACTTTTCCACAACTTATTGAGTGCTGCCTCTCCACTACTTAGATAGATAGATAGATAGATAGATAGATATTGGTGTATATTCTGTGGAAAGCTGGGTGGTTACATCTTGTTTCTGAGCTGCGGGTTGTGATATGTGGTTTGAGTGGCCATACTAATCAGAGGCCGGGGCAGCATCCAGGAACTCCATAAATCTCTATTCTTCAGTCCCGCCGGGGCAGCATCCAGGAACTCCATAAATCTCTATTCTTCAGTCCCCTCAGGGCAGATTATACTAGTCTCTTGATTCTTTTATTGCTATTATGTCTATTTTGCTCTTTGCATATTCTGACCCTTGCCTTGTTATCTGACTACTCTTTTGCCTAACAATTCTGTACCTCGCTGCCATCTTGGTTTTGACCAAATTATTCAGACTTTGCTTTTGTCTGTCTGTCTTTCTGGTCATTTATCATCTGTTCTGAGAATGTACTCAGAGTAGGGGCTATCGACCAGTTGCCACCAGTCTTTTGTTCAATGCCAGGCCCAAAAGTAGTCAGCGTGCATTTTAGGAGAGACCTTAACAGGAGAGGAGAACAAAGCAACAAAGACATCAAGAGCCGAATGGAGGCATCAAAGATTTGGAATATTCAGGCCTAGACTATTCATGTACAGTCCTCTTTTGTTTTCTGGATAAGGGGTCACTTTAAGATTATATATTTCTAGGGCATTTCCCTAGTTTCAACATAGATTCAGTGTTCTTCAACCCCGGGTACTGACTGATATAGTTATTAAGTCTGACTCTACTGAGCACCAGTCAGAAAATACTGCAATAAATGAGAGAATGGAGAAGCCAAAGGTCAAAAGAATAAGTATTCAGAACTCAGGTCGTTCAGGTAAAGCACATTTATTAATAAGGGTAAAAAGGTAGTCAGACAACAAGGGATTGAGGTGAAGGTCAAGATTAAGCGTGCCATCAGAAACTGAATAAAAATTGTAAGGGTCAATCTAGTAGCATTGGCCCCACCACCAATAGTCCCGTATAGTGAGCAGATGGATATTTTGATGAGATATACATATATATATATATATATATATATATTTATTTATTATCTATATCAGCAATAAGTTTAAAACCAACCAAGGGTCTCCTCATAGGATATTGTCCAACACATAATGATTCCACCTTTTCTGTGTGTGTGTCCTTACAACCTTCCATCATAATCATCTGGAAAGTTCTCCGTTATTTGTAGATTCTAGCAGAAATATTAAACTTCTATGACCACGGAGAACCTCACATCAATGTTTTATTTTTCTAACATCTGTAATGAGTCATTTCTATCTTTTTCGATCATATGCATTAGATTAGTGAGACCTGCTGGAGCCACACACTGCCAGGGAGGACATTACTCATTATTCACGAAAATAGTCAAAAGTTATCTCATATTTTACTGCAAAAAGAATAATATCAGTTTAACCAGAAATACCAATGGGCTCATAAAATTGCTTTATTTCGGGCCCTCACTTTTTGTTTTGCCCAGGACCCCCCCTCTTTGTCTAAAACCGACCCAAATTCTAATGAAATGTATGTAAACATTTGAATTTGCATTAAGTGTTAAAATGCCTTAAAATTCTCACTCTCTCAGTATTCTGGCATTTGACACACATAAATAATTTCGGTAATTCTAATTGAATTCTAATTGAATTATGTTTTCATGTCAGATAAACATCTTATGTGTCTTCTTATACAGTGTATGGAAACTTCTGGTTTCTGCTGTAGATATAAGAGCGTCAGATAGATATCAAGTGGTCCACACCGAAACATCGCCACTGATTCAATAAACTTCACATTTTTGGAATTTTGAAAGTCTGGAGTGCTGCCTACACTTTTGCTATTTGACTACACAAGGGATCTTGCCAGGATAGATAGATAGATAGATAGATAGATAGATAGATAGATAGATAGATAGATATGAGATAGATAGATAGATAATAGATAGATAGATAGATAGATAGATAGATAGATAGATAGATACATATGAGATAGATAGATACATAGATACATAGATAGATAGAGATAGATATGGGATAGATAGATAGATAGATAGATAGATAGATAGATAGATAGATAGATAGATAGATAAACCAATTTTATCTTCCTGTAACAGGAGGATAAGCCTAGGACATAGACACGTGATGCAATGTATAATCAAGTAAATTTTTATTAATTCAATATATAAACATTATAAAACTAAGTTTCAAGTTAAAATTATGCAGCCACAAATGATGGTAGGCAGATAACGGAGTGGCACCACTTGGATATATAGGGGAAAGAGCCAATGTGTTTACATTTTTCTAGGGTCAAATAAATTTTACTGGGTACATATCATTATAAGTTTTAGAACTATGTCTATACAATTATATTGCACTAATCCCTAAAAAACATTTGAAAGTAAACAGGGTGTCTTACCCATACTCAATTGGCGGATCCCCAAGTCCCGGGTGACTCCAGCCCCGACGCGCGTTTCGGCTCGAATGAGCCTTCGTCTGGGGGTGGCGTCATCCATGTCAAGGTAACCTTATAACTAGACGATAGGCCAATCAAATTATCTCGTTGTAACATGTGATGTCTCTGCGTCATACCCACGTGACAAGTCCGTGAGTGTGCGCAGTGGACCTTGGATACGAATTTTGTGCGCAGGCGCATTGCGCCACTATATCGTATAACCAATAGAACAGTCGGAGCATGCGCGCCAAAGAAAGAGAAAAATTTTCCTATGCACAGGCGCGTCACAGCGTTCACATAGGCTGCCCGTGGATAACATCACAGAAGAAGGGGTAAGTTTGAATACCAACTCGTAAATAACATTTATAAATCATAAGGATATTCATAGGATCCGTAAAATAATTAAACAGTATGATCCGTTCATATTGTACCACATATAATATATCATACCAGTGCAAAGATAGCATAAAAAATCCTTTGATTTTCACAGAAATCAAAGGTGCGCCTTATAGTCCAGTGTGCCTTATATATGAACCATACTTACAGACAACAGCTGCCTTGAACTGTGCACAGGTCTGCCACCTGCTGGTCATTCATCCTTATAATCATGTGTGCCTTATATATGAACCTAGACGTTTTAGCAGGCATTTATTGATGGTGCGCCTTATACTCCGGTGCGGCTTATAGTCCGAAAAATACTGTATATATATATTTTTTTTTCTGTACTGTGACTTCTGTTGTAACTAAACAAGTGCAGCACAGTACTACTAGTCCTATCCGTCAAATGTGATGACATCACAGAACTCCTCCTCCTATTCTACATATAAGAACAGGACAAAGAACTATATGTGGGGTAGGAGTGCTATTCCTACCCTACATATACAAGCATAATACAGTACTACTACTCGTCTCCGACATATAGAGGGCATAACACAGAAATACTACTCCTATCTGACATATAAAGGACATGACACATAACTATTACTCCTATACTACATATAAGAGTATAACACAGTACGACTACCTCTATCCTTCATCTATGCCACAGCACAGGACTGCTACAGCTTCTATCCTACATTCATAGACCCAATACAGTACCACTAGTACTACTAATGCAGGATAGATAGATAGATAGATAGATAGATAGATAGATAGATATGGGATAGATAGATAGATAGATAGATAGATAGATAGATAGATAGATAGATAGATATGTCCTAGGCTTATCCTCCTGTTACAGGAAGATAAAATTGGTTTATATGCATTGTTTCTTAGCCTTGGGCTTTAATGGTGTATATGGTTTTGGAGGTTACTGTGGTATGCTAATTCAGCCCCACATCTCTGGTTAGGATTATTCCTTCTCCCCCTCCTTTTTCTTCAGTAGTTTATTATAGGTTTGGCTCGTAATTTGTGCTGTGGTTTTGTTTCACAGATATTGGTACTACTGACACCATGAATTATCTGTCCAGGGAACATACCTGGCGGACACAGTTGAATCTTGTTTTTAATGATGCAGCAACAGGTGGTGGCACAGAAGGTGGTAGGGATGTTGGCATGGCTCAGAGAACTTTGAAGAATCTTCTCCATAAACGTATGAAGATTTGGTGGAATGGAGCGTTCTTAGAAAAATATGTAGAACGCAAATTAATACCGCGGGGATTGAGAGTTCAGGTATTTCCAGCATTTCCCATAGAGGATGAGTCATTTATCTCACAATGGGAAGATACGTGCTCTACCTGTTCCATAAAATTCATGGAAATGCTGATCGAGAATAATAAAAAAAGCTTGGAGGTTTTGGCTACAGAAATTGAACAATTACGTACAACTTTGAAGTCCACATTAACTGAGGAATCCTTTAAAGTATTTGAAGAATCTCTAGAAACGGATTTTGGCAAGTGGGAAAAAGAGATCTGTGATGTGAAAGCAAAGAAATTTCAACGGGATCTTAATGATTTCGCCTCTAAACAGACATACAAATGGAAACGCCCTGGTCGGAGTAGATTCCCTGGATCAGGCAGAACAACAAGTCGATCTTCATCTATATCATCCACTGTCTCACTAAATGACCGTGAGGAGAACCCGAGGAGACATAATAATCAAGGGACCAAACGTAAACAAACACAATCCCAAATGGATAATAAACGGCGCCCAGAGACCCGGAGCGTGATGACAAGTAACCAACTTAAGGTAATTAATCTTTCCAATAGATTGTTGACCGTAGATGAGACTAATGTGTTGGCAAAAGGCTTAACATTCTCTCCATGCACAAAATTTGATATCTTTACAGCGGTAAAGGACCTCCACGTGTTTGGTAGGTCATTAATTTTTAAAAAATGGTTCCATACCATTGAACCAGAACAAATATTTGACACTACAGCAGAGGTCGAAGCAGTAAGGATCTTGGAGGAACTCCAGGAGGAGCATGGGGCAGACAGCCGTATTCCACAATGTATAAAGAAAAAATCGACTAAATTTCCCAATCTATCAGTATGCCCGGCAGTGGATCAATTTGTTAAAGTGGTGACCCAGGAATTCTCACAGATACAACAACAGGTCAGTCATGATAATTTATCGAATAAAGAGAGACATAGCATCAACTCCCTTAAACAGGATAAATCGATTGTAATTAAACAATCAGATAAGGGAGGTAATGTTGTGATTTGGCCACGTACAATGTATGAAGCAGAAGCAAATAGACAATTGAGCCAGAGCCAATGCTATAAACGTCTCACGTTCAATCCCTCAGTAAAGTTCCTCAATGAATTGAACTTTATTTTATTACAAGCAGTAAGGGACAACATCATTAATAAAGACCTGTCTGACTGTTTGAAGGTAATGGATCCGGTTACACCTACACTATACCTACTGCCAAAAATTCATAAACATCCTACAGTTCCACCAGGACGCCCAATTATTTCGGGGTGTGGCAGTCTCACTGAAAACGTGAGTAGATTTATCGATCACTACCTTAAGAAAATAGTTGAAACCTTACCGTCATATATAAGAGATACAACTGATCTTTTACAAAAAATTGACGGTTTACATATTACAGACGATATGCTTCTGGTAACCTGTGATGTCGAGTCACTTTACACCAGTATTCGACACCAGGATGGTCTAAGAGCAGTAAAATTCTTTCTCTCTATGGAAAATCTTGATCATGCATTCGTCTCCTTACTTTTGCAACTTTTGGAATTTGTGTTATTTCACAACTTCTTTGTCTTCGGCGGGTCCTTCTACCTGCAGCTCCAGGGTACAGCAATGGGGGCGTCTTGTGCGCCCTCATATGCAAATCTGTTCCTGGGGCTGTGGGAGAGGGACCTGCTGGGAGACGAGCAGGATGTCGCTATGGACCGGGTCATATTTTGGGCCCGGTACATAGACGACATCCTGCTGGTCTGGAGGGGGGACCATTGTGAGCTGCAACAATTTATAGAGAGACTGAATAACAATCATCTTAATATAAAACTTACGTATACTGCTGATAAACAAAAGGTCTCTTTTCTTGATGTTTCTTTGTATAAAGATGCGGAAGGCTACTTACAGACCAATGTATATAGAAAAGAAACTGCAGTCAATGCCCTGCTTCACGCTACATCCTCACATCCTCCACAGACAATTGATGCGATACCGACGGGCCAATTTCTCCGTATTAAACAAATTTGTTCCACTGATCAAGTATTTGAATTACAAGCAAAGGACCTCTGTACCCGTTTTCGACAAAGAGGCTACAGTAACAGAGCCATCAAGAGAGCCTACTGGCGGGCTAAATGCACACCTCGGCAACAACTATTGAAACCACGACCCAAAGAAAAAACCTCCTCCCAGGTGAGATACATTACGAATTACCATTCACAGTGGAATGAAATGCGTAATATTCTTAGAAGATACTGGCCAATTCTGCACTCTGATCCTATTATAGGGAAATACATTGCCCCTTACCCTACTACAACTGCTCGCAGAGCTAAGAATCTGAAAGATCTCTTGGTAAAGAGTCATCACACTTCTGACTCCCCCAAGACGATTTTTGGTGCTAGCTTACCACGTTGGGGATGTAAGCCATGCGGAATATGCTATCTTTGCACTGGTATGATATATTATATGTGGTACAATATGAACGGATCATACTGTTTAATTATTTTACGGATCCTATGAATATCCTTATGATTTATAAATGTTATTTACGAGTTGGTATTCAAACTTACCCCTTCTTCTGTGATGTTATCCACGGGCAGCCTATGTGAACGCTGTGACGCGCCTGTGCATAGGAAAATTTTTCTCTTTCTTTGGCGCGCATGCTCCGACTGTTCTATTGGTTATACGATATAGTGGCGCAATGCGCCTGCGCACAAAATTCGTATCCAAGGTCCACTGCGCACACTCACGGACTTGTCACGTGGGTATGACGCAGAGACATCACATGTTACAACGAGATAATTTGATTGGCCTATCGTCTAGTTATAAGGTTACCTTGACATGGATGACGCCACCCCCAGACGAAGGCTCATTCGAGCCGAAACGCGCGTCGGGGCTGGAGTCACCCGGGACTTGGGGATCCGCCAATTGAGTATGGGTAAGACACCCTGTTTACTTTCAAATGTTTTTTAGGGATTAGTGCAATATAATTGTATAGACATAGTTCTAAAACTTATAATGATATGTACCCAGTAAAATTTATTTGACCCTAGAAAAATGTAAACACATTGGCTCTTTCCCCTATATATCCAAGTGGTGCCACTCCGTTATCTGCCTACCATCATTTGTGGCTGCATAATTTTAACTTGAAACTTAGTTTTATAATGTTTATATATTGAATTAATAAAAATTTACTTGATTATACATTGCATCACGTGTCTATGTCCTAGGCTTATCCTCCTGTTACAGGAAGATAAAATTGGTTTACATGATCAACAGGGTGTGCCCATCATATGACCAATGGGGTGTTCCAATCACATGACCAATGGGGTATGCCCATCACATGACCAACAGAGTGTGCCCATCAAATGACAAATTGAGTGTGCCCATCAAATGACAAATGGAGTGTGCCCATCAGGGTGTTCGAACCACATGACCAATGTGGTGTACCCATTGTATGACCAATGGGATATGCCCATCACATGATTAACAAGGTGAGCTCATCACGCGACCAACAAGATGTACCCATCACATGACCAATGGTTGTAAAAGTTGAAGTTTCCTTCAACATCAGCAAGCTGAGATCCTGATAATATTTCACACACATTAAAACAGTACATAACATATAGTTATTGTGTCTAGGTTCAAAGTGGATCGTCCTCACCGAAGACGGAGAAGGATTTGTACCACTCACATTCAGAGCTAACCAGGAGGTTGTGATCAGGGAGGTAATGGATAACTCCAGCCCCACCGGAGAACCAGATCATGAAGATGTGCAGCTCTAAGGGGGTGCAGGCTACAATATAGACAAGTGGGCCATGGATCCGGGCCTGGTCTCCCTGCTGCTAGACACCAACGGATGTCCTATGTTATTATACATCTTTGGCATCTGTCTCCACTATCATGTGATTTAGCCAGTGCTAAGATTATGTTACTATATACTGTGAAAAGAACTTTAGCCTTATCGTTGTTGTCCATTGAATGTATATTTGCTGTATTTTTAAAGGAGTTTTCCAGCAGTGAAATTTTTCTCAGAGTTAATAGTATAAAACAAGGTGGATATACCCCATTGGTCCCCCACCGATCCCGTTTTTCAGTGGCCTACTCTGACTTCTACTTCCTGTTTCCACTGGACACACAGGAAATGCTTTATACCTGGCCTCAGAGACGACCCGCCTCTGTCAGTGATTGGCTGTGAGGTCATTTCCTGTGTGTTGAAAGGATCAAGAAGTACAATCTGGCAATGACGGAATGAGAGCAATGGTGGACTGATGTGATAAATACTACTTATTTTGTTTTTTTTTTACCTTATGTTAGGCATGTATTTGCTCACCAGACAAGAGGTTTAAGGAGTAATAATTATATTTGGTCTTACAATTTGTTAAGTGCAATATGAGTAAATGAATTACTTTTCCTTTGTGTCTTATTGATTTTTTTTAAAAATGTATAAATAATTTTGGGATGTAGATGTGAATAGTATTTTATCCTAGACATTTTGTGTCACACTCCATTTTATCTAATATATAAAGCTAAGTGTATGTGTGTATGTCCAATATAGGAAGCTGCACCGTCACCTTTACAATCACCAAAATTTGCACATCCGCTCTCTGTGATTCAGGGAATGTCATAGACTCGGTTTTGAATCGAAATTTTCAACCCACGCTTTACAAAATACAGTTATGAACCACCATGTACAGGAGCCATTGTCTGTTGCTGCTGTGGCAGTTAGGAGCTAAGCTGTGATTGGTTGCTGTTTTGCCACAGGTCATTAATATGAGCTCTGATCTTTGATTGGTTACTATAGGCAATTAGTATAAGACAGCTTATGTGTGAGATAGAGAGAGAGACAGACTGACAGAGACTGACAGACATACAATGACAGAGACTGACAGACATACAGTGATAGACAGTCAGTGACAGAGACAGTCAGTGACAGAGACAGTCAGTGACAGAGACAGTCAGTGACAGAGAATGACAGAGACAGTCAGTGATAGAGACTGACAGCGAAAGAGACAGACAGTTAGTGACAGAGACTGACAGACAGACAGTGACAGAGACCAACCGAGAAAGTAAGTGTCAGGGACAGTCAGTGACAGATAACATTTTTTGTTAACCCATTCTATTTTGCTATAGCTAAGAGCAGTTATTTACTATCCCAGGCAACACCGGGAGCTACAACTAGTAAATATATAAAAGATTCTGCCATGGGCCCCTTCAACTTAGAAGAAATGTGCCATCAAAACCAAGCAAGATAAACCAGGGACACTGTTAACACTGTGAATGTGGTAATCTTCTTACATTTGTTATCCGTGGCCACCTTCCATCTAAAATCAACTTTAAAAATTATGCTAATGAGCCAGAGGGGATCATCCCCTCAAGCTGCAGCTTCACAGGCTGTTACACTGTGTAGGGGCACTTCCTCCCTCCCCTGTGTGCAATAACATTAGGCAGAGGGAGGGGAAAGTGCTGAGGGAGCAGGGGGTAGAGGGAGACAGTGTAATTGCCTGTGAAACTACAGCACAGGGGGCTCTGGTAATGTCCTCAAAGCCTTTCTGGCTCAGTATCAAAGTCCAGCAGAGCCTAAGTGTGTACCTGTGTCTGATACAGATCTGGACAGGGTTACTTTTTGTTGGTCATGTTGACCTCATTTTGCTTCGTATCACAGCCAAAGACCCCCGGTCTGGTGAAGATGTGAGATGAAGAAACGCATCATCAAAATCATATCATGAAAACAGCTAACAGTGCGGACCACAGAATTTATTGGATAATTGCTTTGTATAATATAAATGTCATCATAAATAAGGTTCCCTTCTACATTAACAAAGCCCGTGTCATAGTTCAGGCTGATGGTATTGATCGCGCACAAAGCTGATTACTCAGATATTGGAACATTAAATTCCAAGTAACACTGGGTCCTAGACCAGGGGCCGTCAGGTCACAGGCATTTATTGTGTATAACCATCTACAATATAACATGGGATTTCCACTACTTGCCAAATATAAGTTGAATTTTCAGTACAATTTTTTGGGCAGAAAAACTCCACTTAGCTTATACACAAGTTTATAAAAAAAATAAACTTATATACTCACCCTGTAGTGCTCCCTGCAGCTCCTCTTCTCCCCGCTGCTTATTGCTCATGCACTAATATTTGAAACCTGTGGAATTGGACTGTATCTTGGCCCGATCCCACTGACTGCACAAAGTTCTGCAGATGGGGGTCCCTGCATTACGGTACTTAGAAATATTTGACATCATAGAGTGCGCACTGGTAGAGCACATGGACACTTCTCTGTCACACAAGAAGACAAGAGGAGCGGGGTAAGTATATACTTTCATTTTTTTTATATCGCGAGGGGCTGCTGCATGGGGCACTGTATTTTTAAGGGCTGAACGGGGCATTTCAGTAGTTGGGGTAGGTTGCTTGGCACTTCATTACTGGGTAAGGCTGTGGCCAAGGCGTTTTCCACCCTAGGCTTATACTTGAGTCAACGGTCCACATTTATGAGAACTAGTGCAGTCTGTACTATGTGCAGGTCACCTGTGGAGTGTTCATGGCACCCTCTTCCATGGGGGGGATGTAGACTGCCATGGGCTCTGGGATGTATGAATATTATAGCCCCTACGAGTCTGGAATAACTTCCTACATCTGGTGCTAGAATCTGCTTCTTGGGGAATGGAGGATGTGTCCCTTCTGCCTGGTTTCAATCTACGGTTTCAGAACCTTTGGAGGACCTTCAAAGATCCTGAAATGGCTCTAGTGTACATCCGGGGACTCTCACCAACCTTAATCCAGCCCTGGTGATAGGGGCCATTTTCCTGCATAAAAATTGCTGCTAATTGAGTGAAGAGCGCAAAAAAGGAGCCACATGTTGTAGAAGAAGGTTCTGATATACACTTGTATTCACTCTGCTATGTAACTGGATGAGAGGTTCCATTCCTGCTGTAGAAAACATTTCCCAAACCATGACACTTCCTCCACCACCATTCACTGACTTTTTTACACACTTTGGGGCACATTTACTAAGAACAGTGCAGTCTTTACTTTGCACAGTTTGCCCTCTGTAGCGTGCAGAGGGTGCCAGATTCAGGATTTCTAGCACCCATTCTTCATGAATCTGGTGCCCCCTGCATTGCCCCAGACCTTTTTTTGGTGCACCTTTAACATGTGTCGTGCAAGTCAATTCTGGTATACGGTTCAACTGAACACCGGAACGCCCCACTTCGGTGCAGAAATTTGTGTCGCATGATGAACAATGCAATCGTTCCACAAAAGGAACAGACCTGTGCAAGCAGTTTGCATAGAAAAGAATTTGCAAAGTCCGACAGAAAATTGGCGCATAGTCCTTAGTAAATAGTAATTAAATATTACTTAGTAATTAAATTTGCTTTCATCACTAAAATGAACTGTGGGCCACTTCTTCTCTGCTCACACAACATGCTCTGCAGCAAGCTGGAGTCTAAAATTTTGATTCTTTCTGCTAATGAGAGGTTTGGTCACTGCCGAGTTGTCTTTCAGTCCAAATGCTCTTAAACATGGAGACACTGTATGACGAGTGGATTCTTACACTGTTCACTGCTGAACTGGAGATCAGTTCCAGCTCTAGTGTTGAAATTATTACCCATGGAGATTCTCTGCATTATCCTGACCTCTCTTGCATTTGTCTTTCGAAGGTGACCAACTTTCTTGGGGAACTTGAATGAGTTTGTGTTGTTGTAAAGATGCAATATTCTAGAAATCACAGACTTGGAATGACCAGCTTCTCTTGCTATGATAGGGTCACCCCTTTGGTCCTTCTCTGGACAACCTGCCACCGGAGGGTTTCAGTCACTTTGGAGCAAAACAACAAAATTGGGGGTCATTTACTAAGGGCCCGATTCGCGTTTTCCCGACGTGTTACCCGAATATTTCCGATTTGCGCCAATTTTCCCTGTATTGCCCCGGGTTTTCGGCGCACGCGATCGGATTTTGGCGCATCGGCGCTGGCATGTACGCAACGGAAATCGGGGGGCGTGGCCGAACGAAAACCCGACGGATTCAGAAAAACCGCCGCATTTAAAAAACCGAAAGTGTCGCGGAGCTTTCACTTACCTTCATCCAGGATAGGCCGGTGTATTGAGTGCGTTCTGATGCTCTTCAGGGCAGCAGCGCCACCTGGTGGACTTCGGAGGAACTGCCTTAATGAATCCCGGCCGGACCCGAATCCACCGCAGAGAACGCGCCGCTGGATTGCGAACGGACCGGGTAAGTAAATCTGCCCCATTATCTTGCAGGTATCTGTAAGTGTTCTTTAATTTTGATCAGTGTATTTTACAATTATTTCATTGACATTTTATTTTGTCCTTAAAATACTGCTAAAATACGCCTAAAATACTGCTATTGTAATCATGTAAGATATATTTTTACAATGATCTTGACATTAAGGAAATTGTGTGTTTTTCTCTAATTTGGATCTCCAGTATAAACAGGATAGCCTAATCCCTTGGGATCCAATCTGGAGGACCTGCAGTGATGAGAACAGTAGGATCATGATATGAGGCAGATGTACAGAGGTGGATGGAGTGCCAAACCAGGTGTTATGTTAAACAGAGAAAAAATGCAATGGATGTGCAACGGACATGTGAAGCCACCCTTAAGGCTCATTCACACAAACGTAATGGGGACCGATATGTGGGTGCACCATTTGTAGCTGCATATCAGTCCCCATTGATGTTTATGGTGCCCGGTCACTGTGCGCTGAGTACATGTTGCAATGTATAGCAAAATATAGGACATGTCCACTTAATGTACCCTTAATCTGTAACATAAATTGTAGAATTTGAATAAGGTCATGGTGGGAATTAAAGGGAACCTGTCACCAAGGACCTCATGTTCACTAAAGACAGGTTACATAAGCCCATCACACCTGCAATGCAAATATACTTTCTGCCTTTTCTAAGCATTTGCATTACAATATGTTGCTCACTCCTCAGCTCTCAGTCCCCACCTTTGTGCTCCTGTACAGGTCCTCCTTCCTGCTCCTTCACAGAGCTTACAGCCTGGAGAGCTGACATCAGTGGGGGGAGGGAGGAGCTGTACAGGAGCACAAAGGTGGGGGCTAAGAGCTGAGGAGGAGTCTGCAGAACAGAGAAGTCACATGTTGTTTTTTGAAATACATCCAAACCAGAGCTCAACCCCTGGGACTACACAGAGGATTGTGTCAGGGTTCAAGGTAAGTTATAACACACCATTATATTGAATTTTAAATGTTTAGAGAAAGCAGAAAGGTATATTTGCAATGCAGGTGTAATGGGCTTCTGTAACCTGTATTTAGTGAAAATGAGGTCCCTTGTGACAGGTTCCCTTTAAATAGGTGCTAAAGTCCTGCACAGCGACCTTTGTTCTTAACACATTATTTGGGCCACTTCCGAACTGTTTTTGCAGACGCCACCAAAAGTAAAAATGGATGAATATTATGTAGTCATGGGGCATGTGATACCTGATGATGGACGTTCCTGAAGACAGTCACTTCCAAGTATTCTCACATACTCCCAAAAGCCATTTAGAATTATCCAGCAACAGGAGCCATATGTAGGAGCAAATACATTCTCATGGTCCTCTATGTATTGTGGAACATTCTAGAACATAATGGGGCACATTTACTAAGGGACCGTTGGACGCATTTCCGTTGGGTTTCACAAATTTTGCTGTTTTGCGCTGAATTGTCCCGGGTTTTTGGCGCACGCGATCGGATTGTGGTGCATCGGCGCCGGCTTGCATGCAACACAAATCAGGAAGGGGGTGGGGGGTTGGGCGTGGACGTCGGACAACCCGACTAATTCGGACAAACCGCGGAATTTCAAAACCAAATTGTGTCGCAAGATACATGCACCGGGAAGAAGAAGGCGAACTCCGGCGGACCTCAGCGGGGGAAGCAACACATGCAGGAAATTGGGTGCACGACCTTAGTGAATCGCGGCAGCTCCGAATCCTCTTTGGACATTCCGGATCAGCTGCGTCATCGGGACGTGTAAGTAAATGTGCCCCAATATGTGCTTTCTGTGGTTATTATCTCAATACATCCAGAGATTATGAGGAGGTACGGAGCACAGTCTGTATCTGCATAATTTTTTCCTTGACTGGAGATAAAGCTGACGCATAGCATGACTTACATAAGCTGAACAAAGGTCTTTATTACATCTCCTTGAGAATGAAAGACGGCACCAGAGGCAGCGTTCATCTAACAATAAAACCAAGGTTGGAGGATAGCGACAAAAGCCTGAATCAACAATTAGCTATAACTTATTATATAACAATGCTGTGCATCCAATATTTGGCTGCACTTCTCAATCCAAAGTTTTATTTGCAGGCAAACTTTTCGGAATACAGGTTGTGTAATATTATATATTGTTGCAAAATTTGATTCTCCAACTTTCAAAAAGCCAGGCCTCCTGGGAACCATGTCTCACGGCCCAAAACTATAATTCTGGGTGCGCCATTTTGCTGTCCTACTTTGCACTAAAAAGAACGTCTTTGAAGCTTGCCCACGTATTCAATAAGAGTCTGCGCCAGTTTTGTGTCGTGGCTGCACTGTGCCAATAAGGGACATGTGCACTTAAAGGGGTGTTTTACTGCTTAGTCAGAGCACCAGATAATCGATAACCATGCACCATAATTCAATAATCTAACGCACCCTGCACATTCGTAAAGCAAATCTTACTTAGTGCAGCCAAACTTTTGATAAATCTGGGGCACTATCTTTTTTGCCTCCCATACATGATAAGTTTTGCCTGAAATATTTACAGGTGTCATGCAGGGTCTGGGAAGAGGTTAAATACACAGACAGAGACAGTGGGCACGGAGACTAGTCCCTTCCCAGCTAACCCTTTCTACTCTCTGGCCCAACCCAGGAGGTGGTGAACAACTAGAGGACGCAACCTTCCTGTGCCAAAATGTAAAACACAGAGGCTTATTTACTAAGGGTCTGCGGCCGCACTTTCGTTGGATTTTCCGACATTTTTGGGGATTGAAAGGCTGTGACAGGTATTTAGCAGAGGATTGTGTTGCGCGCGATCGGATTGTGGCGCAGCTGAGCTGGCTTTCATGCGACAAATCAGGGGTGTGGCCGTCGGATGATCTAACTGATTTGGTTTGAGCGAGGGATATAAGATTCAAATTGTGTGGCAATCCAATGCACTTAAATGCACCAGGAAGAAGATGGTGAACTCCGGCGGACCTGATCGGGGAAGCGACACATGCAGGATATTGGTTGCATGAGCTAAGTGAATAGCAACTTTCTGTGAGCTCCTCCGGACAGGTAAGTAAATGTGCCCCATGGAGACAAAGACAAGACAGTACAAACAGATAAAAGTGGTCATCAGAGCCAGGTCACCACAAACAGGGCAAACAGAATAAAATCAGAAGACAGAAGAATAGTCTAAACACAAGCCAAAAGTCAGGATACCCAAAAATTAAAGAGCTGAATCAAAGGAATAGAAAGGAGCTAACTAGAACAGTCTCTAACCAGCACCCTAAAAAGGGAAAGCAAGATATTTATGTGATCCTAGAGCTCCAGCCCCAAAAGTACATGTCTAGACAACACAGAGAGCAGGGAAGCAATTTGAGTAGTTCAAGAAGATGTCAATCACAGAAGGTTAACTATCAAAAAACCCCAAAGTTGTTTTCAAAACTGAAGTATTGATGGATTATCCTTTGAAGTCCAACATCCAGGACACCTGGTACCGCAATGAAGTACCGGTAGCTCTTTCAATTGAGCAAATCGGACCTGGTGATTATAAAGGCATATACCCAAATACAGAAATATCCTATAGTCTTACATGGTTCTAATCTCCAGGGTGCAGGACTGCATTAATTTTGTCAAGTTCCTACATCCTCTTCCCACACTAAGAGTATAAGTACCCTACAGCTGCAAAAACCCTCAGAAAAATACATAAGCAAGCCCCCATAATTGCAACGAAACCCTCAAAATTAAGTTCATTGTAATTCTACAAAGAGGGATCTCATCTTATATTGTACTTTTAGGGCATAATCCATACGAGTTGTATGATAGGTATAAGCGGCAAATCTAGGACCTTAACTGATTGGAAAAATGAGGGTCACCAAGGCTATGGGATTCACAAATATGGGGCCCTGAAAGGGTCAAAGGTTGGGGGACCCAGGGGTGAGGCTTGCAGCTCTCAACCATGTAGGGATTTCATTGTACAGTACTTTATATGCAACATTATCCGTGTATGTTAGAAATTGTTCCCATGGTTCTGGAGTTGAGAGATTGACGGCAGTACCGGAGGGTGTAGAGAAATCTGTTCCACTACAAAATAACGAGATTTCCATATGTTTTGTAGAGAAGTAATAAAAGCCTCCTGGGAGGTGACCTACTTGCCGCGCTCCGGTGTGAGAGCTGCTGACCTAGTCATGTACCCCTATTACTGGCTGTATTCATGGACAATTACTGCTGGATGTGGTGCAGACCTACAGCAGAGCCAGGAAAAGAAGGCACATTATAAGAATGTACAAATGTAGGGTTTACATATTGCAATATCATTGCTACACATCAGGATTGGATCAGTGGGGGGTCGGTAATGTTTTTACACTTTTTTTGCATATAAAAGCAGCAAATGAGAATGTATAAAATCATGTAAAATACCTCCAAAATATTTAATCCTTATTAAAATAGTAAATAAAGGACCAGTGTGAGGCAGCGAGCCTGCCATGGGCCCCGGCTGTGTAGAGACTGTGGGCCCCCACTTGTCTCCAGTTTTAAATGCTTAGATACATAGATATGTAGCAATGAGTGAGAGTGGAATGCAACAGGTCAAATTTCTCTCCCGATCAATGGAACTGCAATAAGGGGTAGCGACATTGCTGGTGAAGTGGGGTGCAGAGGCAGAATCCTAGAAGGGTTGGAGTGAACTCTAAACCTTTATGGGAAGTATGCAAATACATTTTCAAGGATGGGATAAGAAAAAAATTGGGGGATTTAAATGCCAGTCTTTATATAACCTTGGCTGGCGCTCTGGCACCCGTATCTACTAATAGCCTCTGACGAGCAGTCCTGGCCTGATCATGGGCCAGGGCTCTGGGATCACATAAATATCCTGCTCACCCTTCTTAGGGTGCTGTTTACAGAGGTTTCTTCTTAATCTTTACTATTCCTGTGATTCTGATCCTAAATTTTTGGCTTGTGTTTAGACTATTCTTCTGTCTTGTGATTTTGTACTGTGTTTGCTTTCCTTATTGTGACCTGGCTCTAGTGACTACTTTTATCTCTTTGTCTTGTCTT
The DNA here is from genome assembly GCA_019512145.1 of Engystomops pustulosus. Classification (NCBI taxonomy): domain Eukaryota; kingdom Metazoa; phylum Chordata; class Amphibia; order Anura; family Leptodactylidae; genus Engystomops; species Engystomops pustulosus. The sequence continues at coordinate 5,686,663 of CM033643.1, read as the reverse complement.
TGTCTTTGAGTTTTGCACTTTGGCACAGCAAGGAATCATTTTCTAGTTGTCTACCCACCGCCAATGGTGGGCCAGGGTATATAGAGGGTCAGCTGCAAAGGGGGCTTATCTCATGGCCCACTATCTCTATCAGTCTATGCTGATTCTTACCCATGCCCACTCCGCTCCCTGCCATGACATGCCCAAAGTGGCGTTTGGGACCGAAAGCAGGGAAACTGGCAGGGATGTTGGGATTTAAGTGCCTTCTCCACCAGAGAAGGAATAATAATTCTCTCTCCCACTGTCCCTTAACTTGTAAGGCAACCCCCTTAACAACAAGCATGACTTTCAGGAAGCCTAATGACCTGATGTGGGATTAAAGCAAAACCAGTATATCTATTCCAGCAGGAACAGATTTTCATCTCTTCAGTGTAGTGAACTGTTTTAGCTGAGTAAGTGGCTTTCCATTAGGTCGAAGAAGTAAGAGCCCATTAAGGCCACTGTGCAGGTGTGCAGAGACCTTCAGCCATTGATGCTCCCCTAGGGGATACTGGGAAATATGCAAATACATTTATCAGGATGGGATGAAGAGATGCAAACCCATGAAAAGAGTTGGGAATCTGAGAATGTGGCTTTAATTCCACCACATGTTATTAGGCTTCCTGAAAGTCATGCTTGATGTTTAGCGGGCTGCTTAACAATATAGCTAAGATGTATTGTTTTCTTATCCCATCTTGGAAAACATATTTGCATATTTCATGTAATTTCACATTAATTCAAGTGTGTTCTTGTGACTGGGATTGAGCTGGTTCCATGCAATTTGACCCCCATAAAACTACTGGTCTTGAACCATTTGCATATCTCAAGTGTTCTTTCTTGTGTATGAGGGTTTATGCGGCCTCTATGCCTAAACTTGTGTTTGACGTCAAAGAGATACCACAGATATACCATATTACATTCTCTCTCACTAAACCTGTATGTAAACTTTATGCTGTGAGAGGGGAGGAGATAGAGGAGGTGGTTATATTACAGTCTCTCTAGCCAACCCTGTGTGTGAGAGTTTACGCTGTGAGAGGGGAGGAAGGATATAAAATGATCACGTTACTATTTGTATTTGTAAACCTACATGTGAGACCACATGTTATAAGAGGTATGAAGAGGGGTGGCTATGTGTATGAATGTAGCCTTAGACTGTATACTGCCATAGGAAAGGGAGGAGATGAGATGGTCGTATTACAGTCTCTCTTCCCCAGCCTGTGTGTGAGAGTTTCAAAGTATCTGGAGAGTTTCAAAGGCCTGAAAAAGACACAAGTCCAACCGTTTATGCTGTAAGAAGGGAGGAAGGGGATATGGTCATCTTGTCACAGTCTCTCTTTCCAAACTTGTGAAAGATCCTTCTTACTGCGGGAGGGAGGAGAAGAGATGAGCATATTACAGTCTCTCTGATTAAACCTGTGTAATAGGGACGAGTAGAGTCTAACTGGGAAAATGGGATTTGATCAAAGTCATTACACCTAAAAGAGCCTGTCCACTCAGTATAGAAATAAATGTGTCTTATTACAAGGCAGGGGCTCATTCACACGACTGTAATGGAGGCCGTGATCAGGCAGCTCAATTTACAACCAGATTGAGGTCTATGGCACCAGGACATGCACTATAATTGGGTGGATTTGCGGCGTGTCTGCTTGTCTTTCTATGGAGAGGGGAGGGGTGAGGAGCGCACACCCCTTCTCCTTCCTCCTCCCTCCTCCACCCAGGTTCTGGCCCGGGGAGCACACAGTCGTCTGAATGTGACCCAACATAAATTTTTATAGCGTCTGTTATGCTTTGAAACAAACAATTTATTTGGTTTTCATGACTCTGTACATATGTAGAGATGTATAGATAAAGCACTAAAACATTAAGTTGAGAGAATTGGTGGACGTCCAGGATTACAAACCCATATAATAGCAGAGGACAACTATAAGAGGAAATCCACTTATGAGAATGGTAGGTCATGATTAACCTGCTGCCAGCTCCGTTTTAGTAAAGTGGATGGCAATTCCCTGATATATTGTTATTATCACAATTGCTTCCATTAGGAATAGGATTCAGAGGCTAACCGCTGAAAACCAGGCAAACAGTGCAGGAGGGACGGATCACCTGTGGCAATCTTCTTATATAGCATTAAAGGGGTTGGCTAATTTACCTCATACTTTTGTAACATTTGTGTAAGTGTGGGTGGCAGGCAGTGGTGCAACAGTGGGCCCCAGTGCAAACTTTTGATGAGGGCCCCCTTATACCTAAACTCGTGTTGCCCTCACCTTCCCGCACATTACACTTGAGAATATAAATATATGATACACACACACATATATATATATATATATACACACAGCACCATACTCATAAACCATATATACAGTCCAGCAGCAGCCCCCTAATTAATTTACTATCCAGCAGCCTCCCCTCATTGATGGAATGTCCAGCAGCCTCCCCTCATTGATGAAATGTCCAGCAGCCTCCCCTCATTGATGAAATGTCCAGCAGCCTCCCCTCATTGATTGAGGCTGCATCCACACATGGGGGCTCATTTACTAAGGGTCCGATGACCGCACAAACGTCGGACATTCCGACGATTACCAATTTGCTCCGCACACATTCGGATTTTGGCGCAATCGCATTCATTTCATGCAACACAGATTGGGGCGTTCCGTCGGACGATCTGACTGATTCGGACTGAGCGCGGGATTTAACATTTAAATTCTGTTTCAAGACAATGCACTTACATGCACCAGGAAGAAGAAGGTGAACTCTGTCGGACCTGAGCGGGGAAGCGACATGCAGGATATAGGATGCACGATCTTAGTGAATCGTGCCAGAGTCCAAGATTGTCGGAAAAGGCACAGTGGGGATCGCGACAGAACCGGGTAAGTAAATGTGCCCCATGGTGTTTACATTGCATTTTTAACTGCATTACAATAGCTGAGAAGATGAGACTTGCCTATTTACATTAATGTTAACATTTGCATTTACAAAATGCTATGTTAACACTAAATTAACACATCACGTAACACAGTGTTAACACATGTGTTTGCTAAAACCCTGTCAACATAGTAGTTAACATTGCATTAACAATTGTATTGTGTTAACGCAAATGTTAACAACAATGTAATTAGTCAAATCTCCTCTCATATGTTGTATTGCATCAAAATGCAATGTAAATGTCATGTGTGGACATAGCCATAGTGTACAGCAGCCTCCCCTTCTTAATTAAATAATCAGCTTCCTCCCTCACTAATGAAATGTCTAGTAGTCTCCCCTCTTTCAGGAAATTGCAACAACCTCCCCTTACTAATTAATACAAAGCAAGCAGATTCACAATACATAAGCGCACACACATACAGCTGTATGCACAAACATATACATGCCAGACACTTGCACACACAGACACATGCACGCATACATGTAGCCATACGCACTCATATATACATGTAGCCATATACATGCCAGACATATGCACACATACATGTAGCCATATGCACTAAAATATACATGCCAGACACATTCACACACGTACATGTAGCCATATGCATGTACATGTACAGTACATGCCAAACTCATACAGACACATGCATGCATTCACATTCATTCACAGGCACATACATTCGGACACGTCTGCACTTTATGTTAATTTACTCACACAACCACACATACATTTCTTACATATACTTACCAGCAGTGAGGTCTCCTGTCTTCTCAGTAAAGCTGTGGATCCAGTTTGCAGGCAGCATGGAAGTAGAGGGTTACACAGGAAGCTCTCCTTCCACTTCCTGTGTCTTTGGAGCCGAGCACAATCCCTGCTCTGCCCCCTCCTCTCACAGCCGACTACTTCAGGAGTAAAGAGAGAGGAGAGGGAGCTGCATGCTGTGTTAAGAATGGCCCTGCACACAGGGAGTCCGAAGCTCAGGTCAGCTGACTGGGACCCCTCCACCCGCGGGACCTGGAGCTTCTGCAGTAAAGCCAGGACAGGAGCATGGTACTCCTGTCCTAGATCTGACTCGTGTGCAGAAGGGCCGCAGCTGTCAGCATTAAGACAGTGCAGATATTGAACAGTGACAGCCACGGGCCCCGCTCCCTGAGGGCCCGGTCGGGTTTGCATCTACTGTGACTGCAATCGTTACGTCCCTGGGGGCAGGATATTCAGTAATTTTCCAATATACATATATTATTATTTTTGCTCCTCTTTCCTGATATGTAAAGTGAAGCCTCCTGTCTTTTACCTCATCAGCCAGAGATTCCTGTCCATAAAATAAGATGGAGGGTCATGTGATCTCTATCTGTCCATGAACAATCACCAGTTACTGATCACATGACCCTCCATCTGCGGCCATTTTATGGACAGGAATCTCTGGCTGATGAGACAGGAGGCTTCACTTTACATATCAGGAAAGCGGAACAGAACTATTAATAGATGTATATTGATAAATTACCTCATATCCTGTCCCCCCCTCCCCACTAACACACACATTACAAAACATGAGGTAAAGTGGCTGACCCCTTTAAGACTTGTCATGAGATGCTACTGCAGTTCTATTGACTTCAAAATCCACCATGATAAACCAGGGACATTACTCATTGATCCAGGCACTGTGACTGTTATAATTTGTTATCCATCACCTCCTTCCTTCTAAAATCAACTTGTAAAATTATGATAATGAGCCAGAAGGGCTCTGGGGAGTCTCTAGGCTCCAGCTCTGAGGCAACTGGAAATCACTGAGGGGAAAACTGCTATAAAATGTTGAATGTATCTGGGAAGCACAGGGGCTGAGTGAGTAGCACTTCTGCCTTACAGCGCTGGGGTCCTGGGTTCTAATCTCACCCAGTTCAACATCTGCAAAGAGTTTGTATGTTCTCTCCGTGTTTGTGTGGGTTTCCTCCTGATCCTCTAGTTTCCTCCCACACTCCAAAACACACTGGTAGGTTGAATAGATTGTGAGCCCCATTGGGGACAGGGACCGATTTGTCATGCTTTGCATAGCGCTGCGGAATTTGTAGGTGCTACATAAATAATTATTATTAATGTAAGCCATATAAAGCAGGCCCCGGAGTGGAGGCGCAGACATAATGGAGGGGACACATGACAAGGGCTGCGAGCTTGCAGCCTCACAGGTGGGGTTCATCTAGACGTCATTCGGGAGGGGGATGTTTAGGATAGAGGAAAATTAATGCCAACAAAATGAGGGTGGGGGTCAGAGCTTTTATAAGTCCCTGTCACAGAGACAGGACACCACTTGCTGGGAAGAGCTGATTGGAAATTTTTCTTTGCTGTTTTGGTGGATTGATATCTCTAATCTGGCTATGGCTGAGGTGGACGACCTGATGCAGCGTGTGAAGCAGGCTGTCGCTCGGCGTGGGACAGCTTGGCTGGAGAAGCAACTTAAGGGGGAGCTGGCTGGTCCCTCAACCCCAGCTGAGGTACCGAGTCGCCCAAGGAGGAGCACCCGTGCGCGCCCTCCCACCCGTCTGAGTCCAGAGATTACCCCTAGGCCCCAGCGCCGCCGCCGGAGCCCCAGTAGGGACCCTCCAGCCACCTCTCAAAAACGCTCCTCCAGAGCTGAGGTTCGGCCTGAGAGGAATCCGGAGCTGCGGCCGGGGTCTAGGGCACGTGCGGTGCCCCCATCTGATTGTGCGCGGCGAGGAGATCCAGTGGAGACGGCTTACCGGGCTGCTGATGTGCCGGGCGGCTCCGGGGCCAGACAGCGGACGTCACCGAGGAGGAGTGCCAGGCCGTCGGGGAATTCCCACCCTCCCTCCGTCCGGAGGGAGTCTACGCCCGCAGCGTCGGCTGTGCTGCCTGTGCGGAGGGGTCCGGAGTCAGCAGGCAGGAGTCGGGAGCGCGACCCGTCGCCACCGGAAGTGGGGGTGCGGCGGCCATCTTGGTCTGACCCGGAAGAGGAGGAGTGGCCGGATGTGGAGGTGGACCCGGAAGTTCATTCCCCGGATGGCGACGAGCAGCCCAGCATGGGCGGAGTTGGGGGATTTCCCCCCACTCCTTCACGGCTTGATGTGGGGGAGAGCATCAGGAGGATGGAGTGTCACCCAGGAGCGGGAGCTCAGTGACGCCGGCAGCAGGAAACCGATCGGGACCGCAGGCTACGCCCGTGGGGGAGGGACTTTTCGGGTATCTAGGGAAGGTTTGCAGCGGGTTTTTTCCAGTGTTCAGGAGCTCCTGGGGTTTGGGGGGGGTGAGTCAGTGGGTTCCCCGGTGCAGGTTTGGGAAGGGGGGGTAGGCCCACTGGTGGTGGCATCGCCACCGGCACCCGTAGTGACAGAAGTAGCTGCGGCGCCAGCAGCGCCTGCGTCGCAGCCGTGGGATATCCGGATGGATGATAGAGCGAAGGGTGAGGTTTACGTATGTTTTGGGGGCCCCCTTGGGCAACATTTAAAGCAGGAAGTGCGGGAGAGGATTTGGAAGGGAGAGTATATAGGAGATTTTTTCCCTACTGCCGTTGGAGAAGTTTAACTTGTCCGGGAGGCCGGACGAGAGCAAGAAAGAGGAAGAGGAAAGGCGCCGATATAGACTTATTCCGCGCACCTCCAATTGGTTCCAGGCGTTCACAATATTCGCCTCGGTAGTGGGACAAAAATCTCCGGAGGAGTGCGCTGCGTTATTTAGCTATATGGACACCATTGGGGAAGTGCAGCGGGTCTATGGGGGCTCGGCGTGGCTTCGTTATGACGAACAGTTTCGTCAGCGAAAAGCCCCGCGCTTAGGTGGGTTCACAAAGATATTAATCTTTGGATGCGCTTGATCTTCACCCCCGCTGGGGGCAGTCCTTTCGGGAGTCAGGGGGGGGGGCTTCGGGTCAACCTCAGCGAGAGCTGCGAGTACAGGGAAGGGCTGTTGCTGGCAGTTCAACGAGGGACAGTGCAAATTTGGCAATGACTGCCGCTTTAAGCACGAATGCTCAGGGTGTGGAGGCGCCCACGGGTTGTCCCGTTGCTTTAAGAAGCAAAGAGGGCGACAAGGCGAGACTGAGCAGAAGAGGGGCGACTCCGGTGAGGTTGGAAAAGATGCGCCCGTACCTCGAGGTGTATCCCGACAAGGAAGCGGCGCGCATGCTAACTGAGGGTTTTGGGGTTGGGTTCTGTATTCCGTCATCGGCGGTTAAAGGGGATAGGGAACCCAGCAATTTGATCTCGGCTCGGGGGCACCCTGAAGTAGTGAGGGATAAGTTGTTTAAGGAGGTGGGTTTGGGGCGCATGGC
>CM033643.1:5553604-5675207 GCA_019512145.1 Engystomops pustulosus | reverse complement strand
AGGTGACGGGGTTCATTTGAACGACGTTGGTTTGGACCTATGGCTTTTGGGGATTCATGACGGCCTTGAGAAGGCCTGGGAGGTTTGGAGGGACGGCAATGTGTAAGGTGTCACACATGCCGTCATGGCAGGGGAGATGGGGTACTTGAAGGCGATTAAGAAGAACTAGTAATTAAGGAAAGGTCCACTTGGACGAGTGGAAAATGGGAATTTTAACCTGGGATAGTTTGCCCAGCTTTGGGGAAGTGATTCCTGCGGACAAGGCCCCCAGGGGGAATTGGGAATCTCCTGGGCGGTGCCAACAGACCTGGTGTCAGACGGGACAGAAATAGCGTTACTCCCGTTTTTGTACACACACGAGACTATTGATTTCAGCAGAGTTTGTTGATAGACGAGTTACATTTTAAGGGGTTAAGTGATCTTAAGTGCTGTAAAGAGATGCTGTTTAGACTTGTATTTGCTGGTACTACCATGTATACATAATACAGTGACCCGGAAAGAGAGGACAAAAGCCATAGAAAGTTTGTGTTTGTGAGAGATTCTTAGAGAATTATTCCTCCTACTCTAGACTTTACATAATGCAGCCTCATCCTTGGCCTATGTAACGCAGTATGTAACAGTGTGGAAAACAGGGACCATTACCAATGATGAGTGAGTCACCTGTGCGCATTATATAAGGACCATGTGCAAAGCACAGATAAGTCCCTACTGAGACTACAATATGTTGTGAGAAAATGCACATTTCCTTACTTACCACAAGTATTCCATAGGACTGAGGATAATGGAAGTATCTGGGTAGTATTGGGCCCCCATTGATCACAAAAAACAAGATCCTCTGCCTAAATTGAGTGGGAATGTGCCACGTTACTTACCTCAGGCCTTACTTCCAGTCGGAGGAACTACCTAAGTGAATCCCGGCCGGACCCGAATCCACCACAGAGAACGCGCCGCTGGATCTCGAATGGACCGGGTAAGTAAATCTGCCCCATTGTCTCTGACTTTGTAACTTGAACCCTGACCCTAACCCCAGAAGTCGTATCTATTTTCAACCACATCCAGCCAAAACTTTAAGGTCTGTGGGGGAGGGGGTGTACCTGTGGCCTCTATAAGTAAGCAGCACATCTATATAAGCAGCAGAATAGTGAGTGCAGCTCTGGAGTATAATACAGGATGTAACTCGGGATCGGTAATGTCATGTATGTACACAGTGACTGCACCAGGAGAATAGTGAGTGGATGTTGTGCCGCTTCACAGTCTAAGAAGCAGTTTGTTGAGGAGAATATTCTACATAGAAATGTTATTCCCCCCTGTCCCTCCTATATACTGTGTCTGCTGTCTCCAGGATCTGGCGGATCCTCCCTGTGATCCGAGCAGAACTCCTTGTTTCTTCCTCCTGTGCTGAGTGCAGATGGTTCTCCTCCCCTTGCAGCCTGGTCTCACAGGAGGAGACAGATTTAACGTCTCGCAGAGTGACATATCGGAAATCTTGTTTCCACGATAACCAGTTTATTTCTATTTAACTCCTTATGGGCCATTTTGATTATTTCTCAAAGTCATTTTCTGCCTTTTATCATTCTAATGGTTTTAGCTCACCAATAAAATCCTATCAATTTTTTTAATATACATTGTTATAGTGTTAGTGGTGGATTCTTGTATTTTCTTATATAGAATTCCATATCCCTTGCACACACATATATCATATATTAATAGTGGCATACAGTCACCACTAGAGGGAGCTCACTGCATACTGCTTTGTTGTCCAACATGTGTGACATCCCCTGATCAGTCAATTTCAGATGCTTGCTGACACTACAATATACACATATATACAAGATGTGTCTGGAAGCAAAACTGTTCTAATTGCTCATGGCAACCAATGAGAGATGAGCTTTCATTTTCCTCAACAGTTTATAAAATGAAAGCTGAGCTCTAATTGGTTGTCTTAAGCAACTCAACAAGTTTTGCTTTCAGACCCTTCTCATCAATCTCCCCCAAAATAAAATCAGCTAAGTTCTATGTGTAGGGGCGGAGCTCAGCCTCCAAGGGGCCATATTTATACAGCAACTTATTATTAGGGCAATATGTGTTATAATGTATTGTAGGGTTACATAGAGACACCATAATGAATGATTATATTTATTGCCTTATAATAATACATTGTTAACCAAATGTGGCTGCTCATAATGGGGGCAATATATATTATAAATTATTATGGGTGCACTATGTAGGTATAATATATAAATATCATTAATATATATTATTATATAAGTAGGGTCCGTATAATGAATTATATATGTACCACTATTTAGGGTACATTTACTTCCTGAAAGAATCCTCTCTTTAGTCTTTGGGGTTGGGCTTTGATTTGGATGCATTTCGACAAATAACATGTGACTTGTCTGTGCTGCAGACTCCTCTGCTCTCAGCCCCCATCTTTGTGCTACTGTACAGCTCCTCTCTGCTGCTCCTTCACAGGAACAGAGCTCACAGTCTAATGGGCTGATATCAGTGGGGGCTGTGAGGTGAGGAGTGAGTAGCACAGACAAGTCACATATTGTTTGAAATGCATTCACCCAACCCCTGGGACTAAAGAGAGGTTCCTGTCAGGAAGCCAAGTAACACACAATTACCGTGTAATGCTAATGCTTAGAAAAATAAGAAAGGCATATTTGAACTGCAGGTGTAATAAGCTTCTGTAACATGTCTTTAGTGAAAATGAGGTCCCTGGTGACAGGTTCCCATTAAGGACTAAGCCACTTAACCCCTTAACGACCAGGCCCTTTTTTGTTTTTGCATTTCCACTTTTCACTCCCCACCTTCAAAAATCTATAAGTTTTTTATTTTTCCATGTACACAGCTGTGTAAGGACTTGTTTTCTGCGTAACGAATTGCACTTCATAGTGATGATATTTATTATTCCATCCTGTGTACTGGGAAGCAGGAAAAAAATTCTAAATCCAGTGAAAATGGTGAAAAAATGCATCGCGCCATTTTCTTGTGGGCTTGGATTTTACGGCTTTCAATGTGCATCCCAAATCAGGCGTCTACTTTATTTTTTGGGTCGGTGCGATCATGGAGATACCAAATTTGTATAGGTTTTATCATGTTTTCATACATTTTACGTTATACAGACCCGAGGCTGTCATGGCGACGGATCCCCATGGAAGGACGATCTGCGGCGCCAATCACGGATGTTATACAGCAAAGACTTACCAGCTATGGAGAGGGCCCGGCCGCGAGCCCTCGCCATGCACCTGGCCCCGGCTTGCGCCGTACTAGAACGGCGCTAGTCGAGAAGGGGTTAAATACTCCATATGTGGTGGTAACTGCTATATGGGCACCCGGCAGGACAAAGGATGGAAGGAGGCGCCATCCAGAGCAGATTTGCATTGTCACATTTTACAGACTATAATAGTCTGGGACAACTCCTTTCAAGAGGACCTGAATACATGCACAAATATCAAAAGGGGTACAACCCTGAAAAGTTGAAGGACAGGGGCGTAACTACATTGATAGCAGCCATAACAGCTGCTATGGGGCCGGCAGTGCCAGGGGCCCCGTCATCCGTCCTGACACTAAAGAGTGGTGGATGTGCACCATTATGTACATATTATACAGCATAATATGTGTATATGTGCGTATATGTGATGTATATTGCGGAAGTCATTCCCTAACACAGGCTACATATGTAATAAAATAGTGTTATTACAAAGCTAAACTTGTACTCCAAAAAATTACACACCCCCACCCCATGGCCTTTTGTGACTGTGAAGTGTAAGAGTTTATGGGCTCAAAGTAATAGTAATGTCATGTATGTACACAGTGATGCAACAGCAGCAAGAATAGGGAGTGCAGCTTGGAGTATAATGCAGATGATTGTAACTCAGGATCAGTACAGGTAAGTAATGTATGTAACACAGTGACTGCACCAGCAGCAGAATAGTGAGTGCAGCTCTGGAGTATAATGCAGGAGTAACTCAGGATTCAGTCAGATATGTAATGTCATGTAGTACACAGGACTCCACCACCGCAGCAGAATAGTGAGTGCAGCTTGGGGTATAATACAGGATGTAATTCAGGATCAGGACAGGATAAGTAATGTCATGTATGTACACAGTGACTGCACCAGCAGCAGAATAGTGAGTTGAGCTGGAGTATAATGGCAGGATTGTAACTCAGGATCAGTACAGGATAAAGTAATGTCATGTATGTACACAGTGACTGCACAAGCAGCAGAATAGTGAGTGCAAGCTCTGAGTATAATGCAGGATTGTAACTCAGGATCAGTAACAGGAGTAAGTAATGTAATGTATGTACACCAGTGGCTGCACAGAAGCGAATAGTGAGAGGCAGCTATGGAGTATAACAGGATGTTAACTAGGATCAGTACAGGATAAGTAATGTCATGGTATGTACAAGTGACTGCACCAGCAGCAGATAGTGACGTGCGCTCTGGTGGTATAATACAGGATGTAACTCAGGTCAGTACAGGATAAGTATGCATGTGTATGTACACAGTGGCTGCACCAGCAGCAGAAATGAGTGCAGCTCTGGGGTATAATACAGGATTGTAACTCAGGATCAGTACAGGATAAGTAATGTCATGATGACACAGTGGCTGCACCTAGCAGCAGATAGTGGAGTGCATCCTGGAGCTTGTTAAACGTTAGGAGTGTGAGTTGCTGTGGAGAGGTGTGCTGCTGCTCCTGAGCTCCAGGAATAATCCACCTCCACCGGGGGCGCTCTTCCCTTCCCAGGAGGGGGGTGGGTTTCAGGGCATGAGCCAGAGCGGCAAGCCCCAGGTCCTGCTTCCCGGGCCCCAGGGGGGGGCGGCAGGGGCAGGGGTGGTGGTAGCAGCACCGGACAGTGCTAAGGAGAACTCAGGGGTGGACGTTCCACAGGAGTCGTAGCAATGCGGCTACAATCCCCCTGGGTCTAGTGTGAAGAGGCAAACCCAGAAGCCGGATGCCAGACGATGCGGAGGTGAGAGAGCGGGGTCCTTTCGGGGGCTGGAGCTATGCAGCAGAGTGTCAAGAGGTAAGGCTGACCTGCGGGGGAGGCTGGGGCGTGCCGGCCCCAGGAGTCTTTGTCCGGACTATGCCTCCCGGGTCCAGAGCCACCTCTGTGAGTACGAAGAGGCAACTAAGACCATCAGGAGGTCCTGGAGGAGCTGCGATGTTGCCAACGCCCAAAGAAGCGCAAAATGGACCAAATTAATGGGAGAAATTAACCACCTGAAGGAGAGAGATGCTAAGCTTGATTAAAAGAAAACCTTTCATATTTAGATAACAGCGGTCCGTTTTTAAAGAAAACTGCTGATGAGAAGATTATTGCTCAAATGGCTGATAACAGAGAGCAAAGGCTGATGGGGGTTGCAGCCTGCGAGCCAGGTGGAGGAGGAGGAATGATGATGATGATGAACGAGCAGCAGTTCACACCTGGCGGCTGCAGGAGATCAGCAGGCCTCGTGCAGTGGGCCCCTGCAGGACAGTCAGCAGTAACACCTCACATCATAGTATCATAGATGTCATAGTATATAAGGCTGGAAGAGACGGCAAGTCCATCAAGTCCGCCCTTTAAGAATTAAATAAATGTTTATCCCCATAAAACCCTGATATTTTTTCTTCCAGAAAGTCATCCAGGACCTCTTGAACATGTACATAGAAGTCGCGCCATAACAACCTCCTGCAGAGAGGAGTTCCACTGTCTCACTGCTCTACAGTTAAAGAACTTTGTATATGGTGATGGTAGAATCACCTCTCTTCTAGGCTTAGAGGATGCCCCCTTGTCCTGGTCACAGGCCGAGGTATAAAAAGATCTTTGGAGAGATTCCTTGTATGTCCGTTCAGGTATTTGTACATTGTAATGAGGTCTCCCCTCAGTCGTCTTTTTCTAAACTGAAATAATCCCAAAATTTGTAATCTGTCAGTGTATTCTGGGTTCCCCCATTCCCTAATAATCCTGGTTGCTCTCCTCTGCACCAGTTCAGCTCTACTATATCCTTTTATACACTGGTGCCCAAAACTGTACACAATATTCAATGTGTGGTCTGGAACAGGGATTTGTTGTAAGGGACAAAACTATGTCTTTATCATGAGAATATTCCTCTCTGATACATCCCATTATTTATTGCTTTAGCAGCAAGGCCTGGCTCTGGGCACTAAAATTAAGTTACCATCCACCAATACCCCCAAGTCCCTTTCAGCTCCGGTTTTACCAAGTAATTGAACGTTTAGAACATTAATTATACTTTTTGTCCATGGCCCAAGTGCATAACTTTACATTTATCTACATTAAACCTCATCAACCAGTTCTCTGCCCACTCCTCAAGCTTCCACAAATCCTTTGTAATGCTAAAACTATCGACCTCAGTATTTATTACTTACACAGCTTAGTATCATCTGCCAAAATATTGAAAATTGACTGTGTAAACCCACTAAGGTCTATAAAAATATAATTAAAAAGAAGTGGCCCCAATACGACCACTGTGGCCCTCCATGGAACATCACCCAATCTGAGAATGTGCCATAATGACCACCCTTGTTTTCTACTAAGCCAATTACTTACCCAAATACACAGATTTTCTCCTATTCCCAGCAGTCTCATTTATATACCAACCTTTTATGTGGCACGGTGTCACAATGCCTTTGAAAAGTCCAGAATACAACATCCACAGCGTCCCCCAGATCCAGTCTTGAATTCCTCCACGTAGAAGAAACCAATCGATTAGTCTGACAGGACCGATCTCTCATTAAACCCATGCTGACGCTGGGTTATAAGGTTGTGCACAGTGAGAACTCCAGGATAGCATCTCTAATAAACCCGCAAATATTTTCCCCACCACAGCACGTTGACTCACGGGTCTGAGTTTCCAGGATCGCTATTTGTCCTTTTGTATATTGGTACCACATTGCTATGCGCCAGTCCTTGGAACATAACAAGGTCTCAGGGAATCTTACAAATATAAAAAATAACGGTTGTCTATCACCGTACATAATTCATGCGAACCCGGGGTGTATGCCATAGGCCCAGGTGATTTATCTATCTTAGTGGTGCGGGCGGCGCCGTCCTCTTCCTGGGTGTTAAAGTGACATTCCAGAGAGAAATTTACATTATCCTCATGTTTTCTGTCTCCACCAGGGGATTTTCTGGGTGAAGACAGTTGAGAGGCCGACTTCAGTAGATGGCTTTCCTCATCTCTTCCACCATGACTCCCATGTTATTTTCTAAGGGGACCCACACTCTCTGTTTTAGTTTCTTATCATTATATACTTGGAAAATAATTTGGATTATTTTTGCTCTCCCTGGCAATATTCTCTCAGTCTCTTTTTTGCGGCCATTATCTGCTTTTTACAGGATTTATTTTTCTCTCTAAATCTGTAAGCCTCATCATACTACCTCTCACATTGGTGATGGTTAGGGTCAGAATTGTGGCGGTCAACAACATGAAAGCATGGATCATCCTGCCTTGTATCAACGGGTTCAGGATGTGGTGGTGGGGTGTCATGGGGGGGAATATTTTCTGGCACTCTTTTGGGCCCCTGGTACCAATTGAGCATCGTTGCAACGCCACAGCTACTGAGTATTGTGTGACCAGGCATCCATTTATGAACACAAGTCCCCTGTAACATCTGATGGCTAGCTTTCAGCAGGATTTAATGGCCATGTAATAAAGCTGGTGGATCAATCTCAGACTGTGTTCTTGAACATGACAATGAGGCACTGGGACTCAAATGGCCTCCACAGTCACCAGATCTCAATCCAATAGAGCATCTTTGGGATTGTGGTGGAACGGGAGATCGCATCATGGATGTGCAGCCGACAAATCTGCGGCAAATTGTGTGATGCCATCATGTCATATGGACCAAATCTCTGAGGAGCTCCAGCCACCGTTTGATCTATGCCACGAAGAATGATGGCAGTTCTGAAGGCAAAAGGGGGTCACAACCCGTTACTAGCATCGGTGTACCTCTAATTAAGTGGCCGGTGCTGGTGTGTAGTGTACAACAAGTGACTGCACCTGAGAAGGCAGAATAGTGAGTGCCAGTCTGGAGTATACATACAGGATGCTAACTCGGGATCAGTAATGTCATGTATGTAAACAGTGACTGCACCAGCAGTAGAATTTATTTATTTTTTTGGCCGTTCACTATTCTCTAAAAACAATGGGGGTCATTTACTAAGGCCCCGATTCGCGTTTTCCCGACGTGTTACCCGAATATTTCCGATTTGCGCCGATTTCCCCTGTATTGCCCCGGGATTTTGGCGCACGCGATCGGATTGTGCCGCATCGGCGCCGGCATGCGCGCGACGGAAATCGGGGGGCGTGGCCGAACGAAAACCTGACGTATTCGGAAAAACCTCCGCATTTAAAAACGGAAAATGTGTTGCGGAGCTTGCGCTTACCTTCACTCAGCCGGCCTCGGTAAATTCCTGCGCGTTCAGATGCTTTTCAGCGCAGCAGCGCCACCTCATGGACGGCGGAGGAACTACCTTCATAAATCCCGGCCGAACCCGAATCCAGCGCAGAGAAGGCGCCGCTGGATCGCGAATGGACCGGGTAAGTAAATCTGCCCCAATATGTTATTTTTATTCTATGTCTCACCACGATTACGGTGATGCCCCATTTATATAGTTTTCCAGGATAAATGTAACTTTTTGATCTCTTTTTC
Source organism: Engystomops pustulosus (assembly GCA_019512145.1). Classification (NCBI taxonomy): domain Eukaryota; kingdom Metazoa; phylum Chordata; class Amphibia; order Anura; family Leptodactylidae; genus Engystomops; species Engystomops pustulosus. The sequence goes on along the minus strand of CM033643.1, from coordinate 5,666,535 downwards.
TTTATTTTTTTCTACTGTACATGTTCAGTGAAAATTTTACTGTACAGGTTGTTACAGAAACAATCACTTTCTTACGGTGGCAGTTACTGAGCGAAATGAAGAACGCCAGGGCTGCCATGGAATCAGTCAGGGCCTGTGTGCCTGGCATGGAGGGTGCCGGTTGGCGGGGTAAGTACCCGTTAATGCTCCATAGATGCTGCGGTCACCATGACTGTGGCGTCTATAGAGATAAACATCCGGGATCATGAGTATTACCATCGCAGCTATAAGTGCATGTAACACTCATGTGCTATTGCTAAGATGTACATGCATGTCGGGTTGCGGCAATAGACCACATTTCCTGACGTACATGTACGTCTTAATGCACCAAGGGGTTAAGATTGATATATAAACAGTATAAGCTCCCCTAGATTACATTACAGATATAAATTTAGATTTTGGTATTGAATGGAGAGGCAGGACCCGGTAATAAGAACGGGGCCACCACTCTTGTGATCCCCAGATAACAGATTGTTATTCCGAATCTTGATACAACCCCTTTTAAGGGAAAGGACCGTGGATATCACCATGATATGATTTGGATTTGACACACTTGTCTGGCTTCTCTACATTGCCTTCTGCGCCTGCTGACAATCCGCTCTGCTTGCTCCTTCCATTACTTAATTGGGCGCTACAATTCTCACATCGAGAGGGTGCTGGGGCTCGTTGGGAAATAGTGAAGGGGGAAAAGAGAAAAGTTAAAGGGGACGTACTTTGGTCCGTTCTGCGCTGCTTATCGTCGTCATTAATGGGAAGTTCCTGGGGCTGTATCTCGCCTAACCTGGGAGGACAAAAATGTCTTTCCCTGCTTTTCTACATAAAGAAAATCCACGCGAAATAAATGGCGGATGAATATTTTTCCCCGTTTATCGAGGGCTGCTACATTACATCCCGGTGGTGGGGGGATACGACAACTGGAGAGCGATTAATTAAAAGACATGGACAGGCATGAGGAACAATTACCGGGGGGACGGGGGGGGAGTGCGCGCTCAATGTGTACATTCCATTACTGCACCCAGGGGGGAGATTGAGTCGGAAATAAAATAATACCGCCATGTGGATTGGGCAATATGGCTGCTGACTGCAAGCACACGCGCGGCTCCTCCGTTGAATTTTTGTATGATTTTAAAACAGCTATGGGGGAGCGGATAATCCCCTTTCCTCTGATTGTATTGTCTTCTCGCTATTATTGAGAGTGTGCAGAGTGTTATTTTACATGCTATACGTTGAGGGGACAGGGCTTGCCTTGGCTTCAAGGCCGATGGTTATATTGGCATAATTCTTGAGCAACAGTACTTTAGGACCGCTTGGTTATAAACTTGTTTTTTATATTGGAGCACTAATTGAAAAGGTCTTAAAGGTGGATTTTCCTGGAAAAACATCTGGTGCAAAAAAGGAGGGTAGGGAAAAAAAAAAAAAAAAAAAAAAAAAGAAAAAGGAGGCACTTCTCGCCCCTGCCCTGAGGTTGAGTTCCCATCTAGTTACTACATGGGAGTGCAACATGACCTGTTATCCCTCCTTGGTTCACTTTTCGCTAAACAACAGGATAGCATTCCGTTTGGCTGTCCCCATTCGAGGGAGGCTACCCACTATCCCTGGAAGTAAGTAAAACAGCGATGAACCCAGGCACTCTCCGATTGAGTGAAAAGAAATTGGCTTATTCACCACGAAAAACATTTGCTGCTCATCGCTATTTTATACTTACGGTGGGTGGTGTCTGAAAAACCCGTTTGGAAAGATTAATTTTTTGCCACCCGTTCCTTCGTTTTTGCTTCATGCTGCTCAATTACATAAGAGGTTTTTTCCTAACATAGCCTGAAGTAGATGGCAGGACCTCCAGAATTTCCCCCATCCAGACCTCATTGCTGAAAAACCCATTGGAATACAGTGGTTGCGAAAAATCCGAAGCTTGAGCTGATGAAACAAAACTCGCTAGGGTGTGTTTTCCATATTCCTTAAACCTAAAAAAAAAAAAAAAACCTTTTAGCCCCCCCATAGAAATTAATGGAAAACCTGTCATTTAAGAACAGTCACAATAAAAACCTTACTCCCCCCAACTGTGATTTTTTTGGCAAAGTGCAGCAAAAACGTCCCAGCTACAGTGTGGGCCTACCTATACTGTGCTTTTGTTGGAAAGTGTAGCAGTCCCATCCACTACAGTTGAGGCCTACCCCCCTTGATGAGAGGGACAGCATTCTGGTTAGGACAGGAAGTGTACAAGGACAGGACTTCCTGTCTCTTCAGGCTGAGAATAGAGACACTGGGGCACATTTACTTACCCGGTCCAGTCGTGATCCAGCGGCGGGTTCTCTGACGCTGATTCGGGTTCTGCCGGGATTCACTAAGGTCCGTGCGCCGATATTCACCAGGTTTCGCTGCTGCGCTGAGGTCCGCCGAAGTTCACCTCCTTTTTTTGGTGTATGTGAGTGCTTGATCTTGCGGCACAAATGGCTTTTTAAATTTTGCGTTTTTTTCCGAATCCTTCGGGTTGTCCGGTGGCCACGCCCCCCGATTTCTGTTGCGTGAAAGTCGGCGCGATTGCGCCAAAAATACAGCGCAAAGCGGAGCAAACATGATTGTTATTTTCAGAAGTTGACTCTGTCTACTCATTTGCATATCAGATAAAAGGCTGTCATTAAGCTACAACGCCTCAGTGGCAGATAATATTAGTTGATATGGGGAGGCGTTTTAACACTTTAAACAGCATATTTTCAGATAGGGAACGGTTAGGGCTATAGAGAAAGTTCCATCTGTGTCGGAATTGGTGGTACAATTACCATTTCAGTTTGCAAAGAGTTTGAGTGAATGGATGTGGTGAAAGGTCCCCTTTAATTAAGGGGCAGAAAGCAGCATCAATATCCAATGCCAGAAAATGACCCTTAGGATTCCTGATGTCCGGGAATATTGCCATGAGTCCGTAAAATTTCTCTTTAACTTCCAAAGCCTCTTACGAGATGTCCTGGAAGAGCAGTGTAATATGGTATCAAGATTTTTTAGCAAGATAAAAAAAAAAAACGTTTAAAAAAAAAAATAAAATAAAAGTAAGCCCGAAGGATTTACATCTTGTGGATGTCGGTTAATCTTCTCCAGACTGCCAAGTTTAGGTCTTCATTTAGATAATGGGATTACGTGTATCTATTAGAAATGGGCACTAACTGGTGATGTGGGGCTCTGTTATATACGATTTTAGGATGTGTACTGCAACCCACTCCTACTGGCTATGCCAGTCTGGGGATTGGCGCAGCTCTTCCACATCCAGGTTGCCAGGTCTTTACAATCCCATGACCTGGGACTCGATTATATCCTCCTGCGTTTTCCTGGAAGTGTACTGCATCCCACTCCTACTGGCGATGCCAGTCTGGGGATTGGCGCAGCTCTTCCATATCTAGGTCTTTAAAATCCGATGGCAGCTCTCCGTCCCGCTGTCATTCCCTCAGCCTCCATAGCCGCCGATCTCGCAGCGGCTCCTCTAGGTCGTCATGCGTTCCGATACCTCCAGCGCCTCTCGTGGTCCACACGGCTGTGATCAGAGCACCAGTAGCTCCCACACCTGTGGGTGAGTTCCTCTGCTGCAGGATTGGGGGTCTTTGTCTTAATCTGCAATTTTGTGTCTTGTAGTTCACCTTTGGGGATGGCATTTGGGCGAACGCTTTCAAAAGAGAGGTAGTTTGCTGAAGCGTCACATCTATTATGGTCACATCTATTATCACCCCTAACAGTCCTAGCGTTAGTGATACTTATTTCTGTGATGTTTCTCCTCTCAGCGCTAACCTGACTGATGACACCAGGTCTAGATCCTACAGAACCAGCACTTGGACATTTGGTCCTTGTTGTCTGTGGATTTGGTGATTGCTTACAAGCGGCGCCATTCTGAGTGCAGTGTCATTAATTAAATCAAAACACTCAAAATTATGGCCATAATTATATTCAAGTTTTACCAGATTTTGGTTGCAATATTACACGGAAAATGTCCTGATCAGTTTCTCCCCTTCCCACGGGGATGTGACTGGCTGAGATGTGATTTAGGAGGAGGGGAAAGTCCTGGTGTTGGTTGGGACAATAGTACTAATAATAAATCTGTAGTTATATATATCGCCACCATATTCCATAGCGCTGTACAACTCATGGCGCCTATATACAAGTTCTCAATAATACGTATTTATAGAGCGCATTGTCATATTCCACAGCGTCTTACAGATCATTACCTACCTATGCGGACAAAATATGACGTTGTTGGGTCAGAAGGACCAATAGGAATAAGGACCCTGCGCACAAGAGCTTACAGTCTTTCTAATACACTTCATAGATTGTATTTTATACCCTTCATTTAGTAGCCTTACAAATAAAATGTGACATATCATAGCCACGTAATACAATGAGTGAGGGCTTGCCCCCCCAAGAACTTAGTCTATGAGGAGAAGGGGTGATGCAGTTCATGATGGGGCTGGTACAATAGTCACAAGAGCTTACAATCCATGAGGAGTAGGACACAGGAGGTGGCAGCACTGGTACAATGGACCAGCCATTCATTAATGAGATCACATAATTGAAGTAAATTATTCTGTATTATGAGGTTACTAATGTGTGGCTTTGTGCCATGATTATCACTATGCCCTTGGTTGGGCATCTTCCTTTTGCTTTTCCACCTTGGGGTTTCTCAGGTGGCAGTGCGGAGGTCTGCCCCATGCTGTACAGCGGCCACTGTCTAATTTTCGGTGCCTGTAAGTCTGGCGTGTATAGTCCAACTGTTGGGGCAATAATTGCACCATCCAGTGTCCTTGTCCTGTGGCTGCCCCTTCCTGCCCTCAGAGTGGGTTACCCAAAAAAGCTGAGTAATTCATACATAGGGCAGGTTTCTCTTAGACTCATTTGTTCCTTGTGTATTTCTCAGTTTTTCATAATTTTTGAAGGTTGCTCTCAGGATTTGTAGAGCAGTTCAGGTTGAGCCACAAACCCTCACCGGTGCGGGTCCTAAAAGCATTATGAAGGATCTGGTATTGGTGTCTTATGTCTCCCTTGTTAGAGTGAGTGGGTTTACAAGGCGAGTCTGGGGCCCTTATGGCAAATCGGATGCTGAATCTGTCTTATACTTATTATCTGTTCCTGAAGTGTCCAATAATTGGGTCGCCAGCTGGATGATGTCTTATTAGATCGCGTTTACCGGTGGGCGGCTTCATTTGCTGTTAAGTGGTTTTTAGTACCTTTTTGGTGTGGATCTGGTGGGATAGGGGTCCTCTTCTCTGGTTACTGGTTACTCTCATAATTTTCTGTTGGTCCTTGTGACTCTCCTCATTGAAGTTACCTGCTTATTTTCTTTTGTTTCCTTCACTGTCTTTAGATTGTCCCCTCTTCAGCTCAATCCTATTTTAGTCGAATTGAAAATTTATTTTGGGGATGGTATTTTGCATAAGAGAGGGGTAAGTCGTTACAATGCCTTGCGCTGTCTTGTTGTCCTGGTTGTGCGAGTCGCTTTAGCAGCGTGGTCAGTCCTGGGCCTTCTGGTTTCAGTATGTCAGGTTATAGCGATGGGTGGGTTTTTGCTAGTAGGGGCTCCATGTCCGCAATGGGTGTAATCTCCCTGTATCAAAGGGTTTGGATCATTAGCGCCATTGAGGTTTTTAGAGCTGTTTTTGTTGATCATAGCGGACAGATGTGTTGTAGGGGCTGATGCCTGTTCCTGGCCCTGGCTTTATGTAGATGACATTGTGTCAAATAACTTAATAAGGGTATTGGGCTGGCCTCATGGCATTTTTTGGGGTGAGACTTGTCATGTAATTGAGGTTTCCTTGTATTTCAAAGTTTGTGTGCGTGGGTTTTGCTCCTGCAAATCAGTTTCCTGCGAGTTGTTTACAATTTGCTGCTGTTTTATGAAGGGTTTTAGTGAATTTGGACTCCTTCAAAGGAATATAGTTCACTCTCTTAAAATTGGTGCTGCACTTACAGCTAGTGTGTAAGGTCTTTTTAGTTTCAGGGGTGGGATGGATAAGGTGCTGGCATTCTAATTGTTTTGCAGGTTATCACTTTAATTTTGCTTCTTTGCTAATGCATTCTCTTTTTCAGGTTTTCACTCCAGCATGTGATTGCTAGGACACTTGTGTGACTATTGGGCAGATCAGCGCGTGAATATCCGTCTGGGAGGTGGAACTTTGGGCTTCTATGGTACCAACATCTGTGGGTGAGGTCTCCGGGTCCTGCACTGCTTGCAAAAAACAGCTTGAGCTTACGATAATCGGCCATTATTCAGTAGTCGTCATTTAAGGGGCGTCGTCATCTGCTACATTCACCTTAGGCGACAGATTACACTAATCCAGCCAGACCTGGAGCGATTCCCGTCCTTTCTTCTGCTACCCCGAGTTGGCGTGGTAGGACATAATCATGAGGGCAGTATGGTACGGGGCTAGCGATGCAGCAATAGTGGATGTGACAATACCTGGGTGTCGCAATTTGTTTGCGCCAGAGGAAAAGTGGTGTATCACATCAGCTGGTGGGCACCAGTGATTGTTTGCTGTTACCTGTTGGCGTCCATCTTTGGACGGATATGGATATGGTGTGGTTTTTGGTTGGCTGGGGGTCGGAGGGTCATGTAGTTGTGGATACATGACCTCCTCCGTGGCGGTTTTTTAGGGGTAACACTGCCCTATATGCCCTTACATATGGCAGGCATACAGGGTGTTATCTGGTGTTATGTAAAGTGGAATGGTTAAAAGTGTGTATATATTCAAACAAAGAAATGGTTAAATTATCAATGGTTTCAATAAAGCTGTGGCCGACCCCGAGTCAACCCACTATTGAGAATGGTTAAGCAATGGTTTCTGTGTGGTTATTTATATTTGGGGTATGCGGTATTAAAGGGAAGTCCGGCTCCGGGTTAGTACGTGTTTATTATTTGAGCAGTCTTGATAGCCCCTAGGCGCATAGCCGTTGGGCTAATGACTGCTCAAAGGTGGCTAGCAGTCTGAACACAATAAAAGATGTGTGGCCCCTTTAATTGGAGGTTGCTCTACCCTCTCATCTTTATTCATCAGAGGGATGTGCTGGGGGTGTGGCTAGTAATGTGGGCGGTACAGGAGGTGAGCACATGCTCAAATACTCTGAGTAGCAGAGACTCAGCCTCTTTTTCATCGGTTTTCCCTCCCTCCCTCCCTTTTTATATCGTTTTCGTGTATTTTTTGTCACAGCGGGTGGTTTTTTAGGGGTAACACTGCCCTATATGCCCTTACATATGGCAGGCATACAGGGTGTTATCTGGTGTTATGTAAAGTGGAATGGTTAAAAGTGTGTATATATTCAAACAAAGAAATGGTTAAATTATCAATGGTTTCAATAAAGCTGTGGCCGACCCCGAGTCAACCCACTATTGAGAATGGTTAAGCAATGGTTTCTGTGTGGTTATTTATATTTGGGGTATGCGGTATTAAAGGGGCCAGTCCGGCTCCGGGTTAGTACGTGTTTATTATTTGAGCAGTCATGGTAGCTAGTCAATGTTCGACCCATTAGAGAGCCTTAAAAGATTAGTAGAGATATCATCCAAGGCAGGTGGAGTATTTGGAGTGGAGAGAAGAAGGAGATTCCTGGCTCCTGCGGTAACTGTCTACTTCACGGCTCTTTTCCTTCTCAACATAGTAGTGTTACATTCCATTACACCCATGACGACTGGACCAAACCTAGGCCTTAGTAGTCATGCTCGATGCCAGAGGTTGGTTCAGACGTTGTGTTCCCAACAAATGTGATGTCTTCATTGGCAGCAACCAGGAGCGGAAGTGCTGGTGCAGGAGCCAGGCATGCCCTCTGAAGTATAGGTAGTTATAGGCGTTTCTTCTATCTTTTCCCCCACACCCCCAAACACTGCCCATTCAGTAAAACCATTTGAGTGAATGCGGTTGGTCTCTAATATAATTCTCAGCCAGAGTGGGGTTCTATGCAGACCCAAGATCAGAATACAAGAGCAATGTGGGAACCGGGAATCGGAGTGATGAAGTTAGTGCTCTTTTCTTTTGTCTTCTGGTATTGCAGCCAATACCAAGCAAAACCCATTGGCATATATTGTGCTACAACCCCTTTAAGATGAAAATTGTGAAAAGAAATATGTATCCACAAATCTGAGCAGAAGTGATACATCAGATATGGACAGACAAGTCTAGCAATGGGTGGGATGGGGGCTTGCACGCATGGCTCCTGTTTAGAAAGACACCTGTCATTCCTGCTGTCTAGGAAGGAGAGGAGAGAGATGAAAAATACATGAGCGTATGATGTGTTTTTCATTTTCTTGAGATTTGCTTGCCATTTATTATTCAATTGCAATCACCCATGACCAGCGTAGCGCCTTGACTCATCCTAATCTGTCATCTCCCACTTCTCCAGTCTGAGGTCCGTGATTCAATCGAATCCTGTATTTGTCTCATTAACAAATTAGATCAAATTTGTTGCCATTGCTTTATCACAAGTGTTATTACTAGTATAATGTGTCAGAATGGAGGAGCTGTATTGTTCAACCTCCGCTGATTCAAGGACATTGCTTTATTAATCATTGCCGCAAGGCAAGTCATTGAAACCGGGAAGAATCCAATTGCAAGATCAAGACTACACATGTATTCCTGTCCTCCACTGTAACTGTGGTCTCACCATTCTCATTTCTTCTATTTTTTTCTTTGATGGTATGACTTAAAATCCCTAAGGATCTTCTTTAAAGCTCAGGAACTGAGTGTGTAATTGATCTACCTACTATTCGCTTATTAGGTCAAGTAGAAGACTGACAGCCCACCAATGAGGTCTAGTAGAAGATGGCAAGGCAAGCCATAAAATTTGGTTGAAGAACATTACATTTAGAAGAACCAGCTCGCCCATGAGGTTCAGTAGATAATAACAACCCACCAACGAGATTTGCTAGATGCTGACAACCCACACATGGAATCCAGGATAGACGAGAGTTTCCTCATGAAATTCAAATCCCATTCAAGTCTAATAGAAGATAACATCCCAACTATGAGGTCCAGCACATGACAACAAGCAACCTATGAGATTTGTCATAATATAAGAACCTACAGGGTCTATTCAATTATAGCCAACTCACGAGGTTCAGCAGATGACAACCCACCTATGAGATTCAATAGAAGTTGATAACCCACAAGAGGTCCAGTAGATGACAACTCAAACATGGCATGAAGTAGAAGATAAGAGCCCATCACTTGAAAACTAATCAATGAGGTTCAGTCAAAGATGACAGCCCATTCTAGTAGAAGATTACAACATAACCAAGAGGTCCAGTAGAAGATAAGCCCATACCTAATGATCAGAAGAAGTTGGAAGCCCATCCATTTAGTCCCGAAGAAGATGGTGGCGAGGGCAGTAGATCAAAACTCACACAAGCTGTTCGAAGGCAAGATTACATCAGAGGCAGTACGAACAAACATAATTAAAGTTTACATAGGATTTCATGGACTCAGGATGGATTATGGCACAACCTTGGGGGCTGCATTAGGTTTTTTCGGTTGCACAAAAGTAAATGAGCAGTAGACCAAGCAAGATGGCAGCCTCCATCATAACGTATAAAATGCAGGATACATAAATTAAAACATACAGTACCTTCCGAATATAGAAACTTATTATAAAGTCTTTAAAAAAGGTGATATGGTGAAATGTTCCCTTTAAATTGGTCTTAATATTTTATATGATAACATATCATAGAGACATGTGAAAAGAACATCTAAATGTAAAATATACTTGATTCCAAGAAATGTCATCATGTGAGCTCTCCCAGGCTGGGGTGATACATAACTATAATTACTTTCAGTCATGCGTTACCATCATCCAGGCACTTCATCTACAAAGAGTGACTATAAAATATTCTAATTCTGGTGCATGGGACAATTGCTATAGTAGTCACTAGTGTATTAACCACTTAAAGGGGCTTTGTAGGAATTCTGGAAAACTCCACAGGGTTTGAGGTAAATACACTTTCCACTTGACCATTAGATTGTGGGTCATAGGCAAAAGAAAAGTCCAATTTCACTTGAATCTGGTTTTACAGGAATCACCAGAATTTAGAAAGAAACTGAACCCCCCGGCCAGAAACGATGTGCTGGGAGAAGTCCATGAAGTCAGAAGATGTGATGAAAGAATAAACTGGTAAGGCGCGGAGCAGACGGCAGACCTGGCAGAGAAACATAACAGGACATTTTGGAAAACCAGTCATGTACCACCCAGATGACGGAATTGCCAGAGGAAGGCGGAAGGTCCGTGATAAAGTCCATAGCCACGTGAGACCACATGGAGGAGACGTGCCCGGCAGCAGGTCAACAGGGCAGTCGAATGGACATTGGCAAAGTCTCTTCTTGCTTCTTCAAAAAAATATCTGCAAAATCTTGATAGGAAGCTGGAAGACCCTCAAGAGGCTTGGTGACCACAGAAGAGGAACCACCATACAGCGAGACTGGCAATCTGGTCCACAATGAAGAATCTCCCCCGTCTTCCAGTTAAGCACGTGTGCGTGGAGCTGCAACCACGGAAGAACCAACAGGATGGAAGACGTGCACAGAGGTAGCACATAAAAAGACAGTCTCTCTTTGTGTAGTGATCCAACTTGCAGGAAAGGGAGGCTCGGTGTGGTACCATCCCGGGTCGGAGAGGATTTGGCCACTGACTGAATAGATGACCAAGGGCTTCTCGAGAGGGACCACAGGGAAATGATGCTGGGAGACCAGAGCAGCATCCACAAAGTTTCCTGCAGAGCCGGAATCCAAGAAGGCAGAAATCTGGAACTGGCTACCTTTCCCAGAGCTAAGCAAAATGGGAATATTCAGACGTGGAGAATCGTTGCTCTCACCTATTGACGCTTCTCCCAAGAATCCTAGGTGCATGCATTTCTCGGACGCTGAGGATGGACAGGACAAGTCCCAAGAAAGTTCTCCGGGATGGCACAATATAGACAGAGGTACTCCTGTCTTAGTCTGGGCTGCTCCTGGGTGGTCAGACAAGCTCTATCCACCTGCATCGGTTTCACTGCAGCAGACACGGAAGGTGGCAGGCACAGTCTTTAAAAAGACAGGAGCCAAGCGGGGCAAACATTGAGTCCTGACTTGCAGTTGTTCCAGACGCTGCTCCTCAGAACGCTCAGTAAACCATATGTCGATCTGGGTGGCCAGAGAGAGGAGACCACTCAGATCTATATTACTTTAACATATTTTTCATAGTCATAAAACTGTGCAGATTCAATGGTTATTTATATAATATCATGTCATGGCATGCCCTGGAAAAGTCTTTACGATCTGGTGCGTAGGGTCTATTACAAACAGCAAGTTATGGACCCAACGTGTCAACAAAACGTATTAGGGGTGGTTTAAGTGCAAGTGTCTCCATTGGTTTTCATTGTTCCGTACCCCTACAATTATATGGACTGCTTTTCAAAGAGGACACAAGTTTCCAACCTCTCATAGGAGTCGTGTAGGTCATAGCTGGCTCAGGCGGGTCAGCGTACTAAATACCAAATTCAGGGCAGCCAGCATACAATTAAAATCCGAACCATAGGTTAGGGAGAAGCAGACAGAATCCAAGGAACAGGTCACAGGTTAGGTAATGATCAGCAGCCAGGTAGCAACCATCATTAGAATTGTAGAACAGGGCTGGGTCATAACACAGAAATCCAGATATTGCAGATACAGCACAGCTTTGCATGGGTTACAATGAGGTGGTGTGGACTTATTGGCTACAATGGGAACGAGCATATTGGCCTTCATAAACTCTGGACTTTCAATGGGACCCAAGAGCTGCAGGTTGGTTACAGCAGAAAGCGCACAGCAAAACAAGGAGGGACATAGGAACCAGATTGGGGCACGGCAGCAGGACAGCCAAGTCCCTCCTATGAGGAAATATGCTCAGACCACCATTACGAGCTTCACAGATGCAAACCATGTTTATCTTAAGAAGAACCAAATTTCCTTTGGCTGATCACCGTGGCACAAATTTACAGTTCTTCGGTCTTCAACAGTAAGCTCACAAATAAGGTGAAAAAAATAGAAACAATTTGTCAAAGAATTTAATTAGCGCCACCAGCATTCTTAGCGGTGGGTTTACTAGTAAGAGGAAAATAACACATAATCCCAAAAAATATTTATCGGGGATGAGCTGTACCCTCCAAAGGAGAAAAATATGTTTAGTACCTTCTACTTGCTGAGCCAAGTATTTGAGTCACCACTTAAAATACTTAGCGGAACAGCTGTGAAGCCCACAGATATTCAGATGTCTATATCTCTTTCTTTACTAGTCATCGATTCAAAATTATTTTCAACTTTTTCCTTCCCAGTTAGAAGAGGGATATCGTTACGGTATTTTATTATTATTATTATTATTATTATTATTATTGCCAGAATTTGGCAACATTAATATGTTCCGGATCTCTCACCCACACGAGGTCACTGATGAAAAACACTTCAAACCTGCTCATGTCATCAATACTTTAATAATTGGCAGGAGAAAGAGCAAAGCTATGGACATCTGTCATCGAAGGAGGAGGCCACTCGCTATGTGGCACTGCTCAAAAGTTCGTTTAGTTTCATATTTTCACATGTCTTATTGCTATTGATTATGCTTGTCAGGTTCAATTTAACACAATGGGGGTCATTTACTAAGGGCCCGAATCGCGTTTTTCCAACTGGTTATCCGAATATTTCCGATTTGCACTGATTTTCCCTGAATTGCCCTGGGATTTTAGCGCACGCGATCGGATTGGGGCAGATTTACTTACCCGGTCCATTCGCGATCCAGCGACACGAACTCTGCGGAGGATTCGGGTCTGGCTGAGATTCACTTAGGCAGTTCCCCTGATGTCCTCTAGGTGTTGCTGCTGCGCTGAAGTCCGTCGGAGTGCACTGAACTCCACCGTCCTCCGCTGGGTGCAGGTAAGCGCGTGTCAAGCAACACTTTTTTTTTAAATGCGGCGGTTTTTCCGAATCAGCTTGCACAGGTATTTAATAAGTGTCTGCGCTGGGATTGTGGTGCACACGACCCTTCTGTGGAGCAGCTGTGCCGGCTTCCGTGCAACACAAATTAGAGGGTGTGCCGTCGGACGGTCTGACTGATTCGGACTGAGCGCGGGATTTAACTTTTAAGTCGTGTTGCATGCCCAAGCACTTATATGCACCACTTAAAAGATGGTGAACTCTGTCGGGCCTGAGCGGGGAAGAAACACATTCCCGATTTCAGGCGCACGATCTTAGTGAATAACCACACAAAGCATTATACACGGACATTATACACGACTATGCACTTTCAGTGAACTCCGGTGACCCTGTAAGTAAATGTGCCTGAATAATGGGAAAAGGCCGCTGTCTACAAGATATATATCAGCAGAGGAGTTAAGTGGGAGTCCCAATGCAAAAGCTGTAACGTAATGGTTTATAGCCCTGAAATCTTTGTATGAAATCCCTACAGGCATCTTAAAAATCAATCCTATACTTTACCATATCTATACATTGTGATAGTTGGTGGCTCCTGTGAGCGGCCGATCAGACAGAAAAAATGTGCACCTGTTACTGCTTAGTTAGAGTTTGCACCACATTTATTAATGAAGTGCGCCACAATCCTGCAGCATAAACAAATGGCGCCCACTTCCCGAGCACTACAGGGGGCGCCAGATTCATGAAGACCGTGCGCCCGTTTTGGCCGCCCCCCCGCACACTCCTAGAACCGACCCTGTTCTTACACTGTACAAATTCTTGATACTTTGTGTAAAAGATCATTAATATAAATTCAAGTTTTCAGAGTTTTAATGTTTAAAATGAGTAAAAGTTCCAGGGGTTTGGATACTTATGTAACTGACTATATGAGATAATAAAGAACAGGGTGTCTATAAAAGTGTTTAACAAATGGAGATAAAGGGGTTTTCCCCTCCAATCGGCCGCTCACAGGAGCCACCAACTATCCCAATGTATGAAGGTGGTAAAGTATAGGATTGATTTTGCAGCACTTCTTGGGGCTTGTTACACTACGTGCTGTAAATGTTTGATGTATTGATCATTGATTGACCGAGGGTCCTTCCTGTCGTTTGTTACTCACTGATTTGTATGGAAACCATGTAATACCCTACACAGACTGCGGAGGTGCTGCAGGGATTATAGAAACTTACTTTTTTCATGTTTTTCCATCTAAATACTACCCACAGAATAAAGGATAATAATCTAATTGGCAGGAGTTTGACGGCAAGGACCGAAATCACCAAAAACTGGGGTCCTGTTTGCTCTTATTGATGGAACGCCAGGTCAAACGTGTCGTGCCGCTCTGTTCGATGTCTACGGGCTTGGCCGTCTCCATCATTTCATTCTACATAACTATTAATTGTACAAGTTCTATTTACAAGAAACTCAATAACTTCCTAGTCATTTGTACAAGTTGTGATAAACGCTACATCGCTATGAAACCGCTGATTATGTTACGCTCGCCCTTGGTAGAATCAACAACAACAAAAAAATAAAAAAATATAGTAAAAATAGAATTTCACATATCACAAAAGAGGAAAAAAGTCACATAACAATCTCTTAGGAACAGAGTTTGCTGCATTATTCCTTGTTGCAGGAGACAATGGCGATACAAACAACATGGCAACAACATAAATCCTATACTATAAGATCAGTCTGACCCTGATGCTCTCTGTGTATCTGCACAGCTTGACGTAAAAAACATCATGTAAAGTACAACAGGTGAGCGAGTGACCTTGAGAAACCATTACTTCTACACAGTCGCACTCCTGCCATATTGTGGCCGTGATCCCTGTGGCTTGCGTCACTATAGAGACAGACAGGAGCGGATACTAGTCCCGAAGCCTGTTACAGCAGATCACTACCCTAAGTACCGGCACAATAGCCATACATAAGTATTGCAGTATATTGTTATATATATAAAAAAAAACAACTTATGTAGATTCGGTGCGGCAGGAGACATGTTTAACTTCCCCACAATGGGGAACCCCACAGCAGTCAGGCCCCCAACCGATCAGACTGTTATCCCGCATCCTGTGGATAGGAGACAAAGTTAAAATGGGGCAGACACCCAGCAATCCGTAGTCATTTGGGGAAGAATGTCAGGAAGCATTTATTTTCCCTGCAGCTCCTCCGCAGGTCAGGTAGAGTATTACACAATTGCATTCTAAATCAATGGGGGAAATTTTGTATCCCATCTCTGCTAGTTTTCTGGTGGAGCAGACATGTAAATCTCCCCATCCTGGCCATTTCTGAGTAATGTCCACCCCAACAAACCCAAAGTGGAGCCTCGTAGTAGATCCAGTGGGAGGGGGGGGGATTAATAAATTCCCCCAAATGTTTTTTTCAGTGTAACATAGGAAAAGAAAGGTCCATCGGTGCCAAAGACAACTTTTGTAGATTTTGGAAAAGAGAGGGGGTACCCAAACTCTTTGCCAGTCCTGTACACATGTAATGTTCATTTTCAAAAAATATATATATCATGGTTTCTTTGCCTTGAGGCCCCAGATTTTCTTAGGGAAGTCATGCCTATAAAGCAGGGCACAAGAGATGACCCCAGAGCTGGCAGGTTCCCGTTAGATCTCTAATAAAGTGTTCCAAAGATGATTGTATGTCGGAATGTAAGGATGGAAAAACTTAATAATAATAATTTTTTATATAGTGCACACAGATTACGCGGCGCTGCAAAGAGCTTGCCAAATCGGTCCTGGTCCCCAATGGGGCTCACAATCTAATCAACCTACCAGTATGTATTGGAGTGTGGGAGGAAACCCACACAAAAATGGAGATAATCTACATACTCTTTGCAGATGTTGACCTGGGTGGGACTTGAACTCAGGACCCCAGCGCTGCAAGGCTGTAATGCTAACTACTGAGCCACCGTGCTACCTGTACTGATACAAACTAGTCAACATACAATGATATTTTGCACCCATGACACACAACAGGCTCTAATTGCTATCCCCTGTTCTTTACCATAGTCCTGCTACCTGTTCAGTCAAACTTGTAGAAATATCTATTTTTACTGTCACAAGATCTGAAAACAGGAATGGGATTGTCACTGCAGAATGTGACATTTGGCGGGGTACCATCTGCAAGTCAGTTTGAGCCAAGCACACCCACTGCATTGATGTACCAGGACACGTAACACATGCCAACCCAGATCCTTTCATCTAGAGTCAAAGTTGTTTTGCTGAGACAAGTGTGAATTGTGATCAGGAGTCCATGCTCCACGATAAGCAGCTTCGGCTTTGTTCAGACCATATCCTTTACTTGTGTAATGATTAAAGAGGTAGAATCAGGAAACATGTAGCCTTATAAACTAAAAGTCCTTACTCTCCTGGTTAAGGACCACAAGAGTCCACACTACATAAGGCCAAACGTGATGACGCATCCATTGCTCATGTGACTGTGGAGTCAATCACAGGACTCATTGGGCAAAACGTATGAATGCATGAAACTGAACTGCTGAGGCCATTGATTATCTAAGAAGTCACAAAAACATTGGACATGTTGTCATTACTTCTAGTACGATGGGGATTGGACCCTGACATCTTGGACCTGGAGGTCATTTAGCAGGTAAGGTTCCTTTATAACGAAGGATGGATTGAAAACTGAACCAAATTGTGTGTAAATTCTGTGCGGTTTTTGATGCAGATCTTCATGCGGTTTTCCTTGCGTTGTCACCCAGTGTTGATTAGCCTATTCTTAACATAGACCATCAGTCATCGACAGATTTTCCAGATTAGTACCATTGATGATCTATGCATGGAATAGGTTAGCAATTTCAAATTTGTAGGAGTCAAGCACTAAAGATACAGGTTTCAGGTCCTGTCCATGACACATAGAATGAAGCTCAACTTCGGATTTTCTCTTTGTTTCTTCATTCTGGTTCTGGAATCAGCCCCCACCAATCTTATATTGATGACTGATGTCCATGCAGTTTGCATTGCAAATCACACAAGTCTAGAGTGGTGGCCCCATTACGGTGAAAAATTGTTAGGTTGAGTTTAAAAGAGTAAAAAAAAAAATGGGGCTAACGGATCGAGAACTTAAAGGAAGTGTCAAGTTTGGGGGATGAAACCTGAAGATATGGGGTTGTTTCAATGCCTAAGGTGTTGGATACTTGAAAAGGATCAATGGTGATCTTCAAGATGAGTAGAGTTGCTAGAATGTCCTCCACAATCCCCAGACTTCTATCTAACTGAACACTTGTAGGTAGAGTTTAAAGGGGTTGGCCACTTTGCAATAAATCTATTTCATTAGATATGTCTCTGCATGTATATGTACCTGTGCCTTTGCCTCCTTTCATAGATTCAGCCCTTCCGTTTTCTCACCATCTGTATATATGAACAACTTCCTGTTTCTGACACTTCAGTCCATCCTCATGGCGTCACCCACTGTGTCCCCTTCTCTCACAATCCACCATTGACAGAGACAGGAAGAGGGGAGGAGGAGGGAGCAGGATGAGTCATAACCTCCTGCTGCTGGTCCCTCCTATTCAACAGAGCTCAGACATGTAAACAAAGATCCACAGAAAGTTTGCAGACAGCACTAAAGTAAGTAGCAGGAGAGCTGAATCACTTGACGAACACTCAGAAATCATTAAGTAGTAAAGGCAACTAATGTAAAAGAGTGAGCAACTCCTTTAAGATAAAATTGTACTCATACTCCACTGAGTCGAGCAATATGCACCAACGTGAATAGACCTGGGGTCAAAATTCAGTCAAGACGTGGCTGAATCTGTTCAAGAGCATGCCTTAGAAGGATTTGGCAAGTGTTAAAAGCCAAAAGGTGGATTAACATAATATTAACAAAATAATAGAAGTTAAAAATTAGACTTTTATGAGCAGAACAGTAGCAATGCAATTATATAATTAGAATCTGCATAACTAAGCAGGTGCTTAAAGGGGTTTCCTCCCACGAAAACAAGATTCTTAAATATATTCAGGATAACAAAATAGCACATTCTCTAATTCACCATTATCAACAAAAATACAGCATTTCACAGATATAATTCCAACCTGTTATCAGTCCTGGTGTACACAATTTTTGTTGCCCCTGGATCCAACAGTAAATCTTCTCACTATGGTGTATTCTTCTCATGAATAGCTTTTCCTGTCTGCACACTGCCGTGCTCTCTGCCTCCTGCATCGCCCCCCCTGCATTACAAGACAAACTCGGAAACACAGGCACTTCCTGCCAGCAAGCAGCAGTGTGCAGAGACTTACTCTACAAGCTACAGACAGATAAGATCTTTATCCAGGAGGTAGGCATATAGCAGAGCTGACTGTGTGTTATAGGTGAGTTAGCAGAGCTGAGAGCGTCATTGTGCGTTATATGCATCTCACATATCTCATCTCTGATTGGTCTCATCTCTCTTTCTATATGTCAGATACTAGTAGACTGTTCAGAAGCTAAATAAATGTGTATATAAACCCTGTACCCTGATAATCTAAGCACATTGTCAGCACGCAGCATCTCATAGCACAGAGGGATCATTAAGTGTCTGCTTAGAGAGTCATAGAAGCTAAAACAGCAATAAAACTGAGTAAAATGGTAAAGTAAGTGGGTCAAAAATGATTTTCATAGTGTAAACATCACTAGAATGTGAGAACTTTCTTTCATGGGCGACAGTGATGGCACAGATTTCCCAAGGCATCCTTTGTTGTCAAGTCCTGACTCAAGTCCATGACAAAGGAGATCCAATATGTGAAATAAAATTGTATGATTTAACTTTTGGAATCATGAAACACATTTTTACAATAAGTAATCTATTGATTTGCACTATTCTTACTATATGTAGGAGCCACAATCTGCTTAACGTTGGGTGTGAGGGGTCAGAATAGTTGGTGGTTGTTTCCAAAGTGATCGTTCTCCTGATTAGTAATGAGTAAAGGTCAATCGTTACATTCACACTAGATCCCTGCAGTATTCACTATGGAGGACAATGCCAGGAACAGTTTATGGAACACATCATTTTCTAACTAATAAGACGGGTCAAAAGGTGATAGACATGTAGGTAAAAGAGCAACATCCATCACAAGACCGAGGATACCTCTAGGATGAGTCTACATACAGCATCCGCCATTGTTGTTTTACATGTTATAAACTAGAAGAATAACCTGAGTCCATGTTGCTACCAGTGATGACAATATGATTGTGTTTATGGTGTCGGACATTGGGGGGTCATTTACTAAGGGCTCCGCGGCGGCACTTTCGTCGGGTTTCCCAACTTTTTCAGTTTTGCACCGAATTCTGCCGGGATTTTGGCACATACGTGTTCGCGCCGGCTTTCAGGCGATAGAATTGGGGGGGACGTGGCCGACAGAAAATCCGGCGGATTCGGAAAAAACGTGGAATTTAAAAAACGATTTGTGTCGCAAAATGAAGCACTTACATGCACCGAGAATAACCAGGTAAACTCCGGCGGACCTCGGCGCAGCAGCGACACCTGGCGGACATCCGGCGCACGACCTTAGGGAATCGCCGGAAGAGCCAAATCCTCATCGGAGAACGCGCCGCTGGATCGCGACGGGACCGGGTAAGTAAATGTGCCCCATTGTGTTTTAGACAATTTGACGCCTACTTTGGAGGAACTCCCCCAAAATATTTCTTTCAGAAGAACCTAAACAAAACTCAAGGCTTGAAATGGATGAAATAATCAACAAACAGTAAAGTATTCACCGTGGGATTATTCGTTAATTTCAGGCAACTATCAGGATTATGTGTCCTACAGAAAACACACTCCGTGATGATCAAGCTGTGACATAATATATGGCTTGAGTGCTTTTGCCAATAACTCAACTGAGTGGGGCTCCAGAGACCAGGGGGACCCACACATGGGTGGGATGCAGGTTAGCCCGTTGTTACAATAGATGCTGGGTTGAGGAACCCAGAATGAACGACATCTTCCATATCCACCTCTAAGTTTGAGGTTTCTCAGCCGGGTCCTGCTCAAGTCCTACTCTTGTGCAAGTGAAAAGGGACATCGCAAATCAAGACTGAGAGGAGCGGGACGGAGGGTTGTGAAAAGTAAGGTTGTCTATAACACTGACCCCCTAAAATGGCTTCACCCTCCAACCTACCGCACAAATAGTACAGAAAATAATACTCACTTGGAAATGTGAAAGTCATCAGAGCTGTTACCCATCAGCCTATTGGGGTTGCTCACCTTAAAGTGTTATATATATATATACATATATATATATATATAGTGAAGGGTATCTTAAAATATAACTTTAAAAGTACGACCCCTAGTTACAAACGGACCTCTGGATGTTGGTAATTTCCTGTACTTTAGCCCCAGACTACAATAATCAGCTATAACAGTTATCACAGGCGTCTGTAATGAAGCTTTAGTGTTACTCCTGGTTCTTATGACAACCCAACATTTTTAAAATCCAATAGTCGCATAGACCAAAATAATTTTTTGACTGGGGTTACAATTCTAAAGTATACAGTTCCGACTTACATACAAATTCAACTTAAGGACAAACCTGCAGAACCTATCTTGTACGTAACCCGGGGACTGCCTGTACAGGAAGTCCTCGGGTTACATACAGGATAGGTTCTGTACGATTGTTCTTAAGTTGAATTTGTATGTAAGTCGGGACTGTATATTTTATCATTGTAGATCCAGAGAAATGTTTTTTTGGTCTCGGTGACTATTGGATTTTAAAAATGTTGGGTTGTCATAAGAACCAGGAGTAACACTAAAGCTTCAATACAGACGCCGGTGATAACTGTTACAGCTGATTATTGTAGCCTAAGGATAAAGTACAGGAAATTACCAACATCCAGAGGTCCGTTTGTAACTAGGGGTCGTCTGTAAGTCGGGTGTTCTTAAGTAGGGGGCCGCCTGTATACGGATAAAACCAGACTAAGTACAAACTATTAAAAGTGAACCCTAAATAGATCAACATAGATATCAAAATTGCTCTTGCACCTCACGGTCTCTGAAGACCCAGAATAAATTGGCATCGATAGACACACCCATCTACAGAAACAGACGATTTTGCGGACATCTTTCTCGAGATTGAAGCTATGGAGCCGGAGTCTGAATAGTCCATAAAATGTGACATTTGGAGGGTTCTGCATCTAAAAAGCTACGTTCTAACCTTCAATTAGCTTTCAAAGGTAATAAAACTCAGCAGGGGCGCCGCACATAAGGCAGGAGCGGATTCCATCTCAGGAATATAAAGTGCGGATCCCCGAGACTTGTCCACATCTTAGCCATGAATTAGAGCCGCGCCAGACTATGGTTTTATAATTGCAGCACTTTAGAAGGTTCAGTGACATGTGGTGGTGGGGAGACTCCACTACATCATCGGAGAATCAATTCTTACGCTGGAACATACATTATTTTTTTCTACTTTCCTTAACCCCTCGAGGATGGCTGGCCTATTATGCCTTGCAGCTGAAGATTTTTTCCTCCATGTTTTCTTTTACATACAAGTTATATAACAAAGGCATTTCTTGATACCTATACATTTTTGGACTATTATGGTTTCTTTGTCTATTTGCATCACTTATGGCTCTTAGCATCACATAATGAAAAGCTTCAGCTAGGATTATAATAGGGCTGCTGCTGGTGGCCAATGTGATGTAGAGGTCACCGCTCCCGGGGTAATTATTTAGCTGCCATTATTGGTGGGCTGTGGTTGTCGATGGTAAGGGAAGACTCGACTCGACATTGTAGAAAGTTGTGGCAGGAGTCGGGACGAGGACTCTCATTATATGGCGGCCATTACTAACTATATGCAACTCCACGGACATCCTCAAACCTCATAACTTCTCGAGCAGGTCTGTCTATTTCCGGGCTTGAGAATTGTCAAGCCTCCATGTGTGGCCACATGTCACGTGTCATCGGCCTGAGTCATTCTCTGTTGTTATTGTTGCAGAGTTGTGAATGGGTCTTGGTGGTCTTTGGTCCCTCTCTGTATCCTTGATGTGACTAAAGACTCCTTGGACAAGATTTATCAAGTCTGTATGTCTCCTAAAGAACACTAAGTAACAATCCCCTCATGCAGCCTCTAAACTTGACTCATCTCAGACAATCTGACACTGCTCATTTTCCACATTGTAGATTTTTATTTTAGGTAAAGGGTGAGATGTACATAAAAGAGGGAATTCTAGAAATCCCCCCAACCTGAGGGCTGCTAGTTTATTGGGGTAAAATCTGAAATTAGTTTCAGGTTTGTACTTCTTCTCTTACTTTTCTGGATTTATATTGAATTGGCCCTGATGAAGGGTCCTCTGTAGTAGAGGTTGCCCTTTCCTCCTCAATGCCATGGAAGGATTTGTTGTGTTATTAGCCCCACTCAACATCATACCAATACAAACATAAGTGTTGAAATTTTAATTTTTTTATTTTATTTATTTTTTGAAAAAGCTTGCAACTTACATCAAACGTTCTCATACACTAACAAACTGAAGAAGCGAATCTAAGCAACTATTAGGTTTTGGAGAACAGTCCAGAGCCTAATGTCCGCTGATAGCATCCATCTGCCATGGAACGGCTCCCTCTGGGGACATGAAGTAGGACGTGTACTGCTCCCACACAAACAATGCTCCTGCTCCTGGTCTTCCACGGTGAGCCTGGCCCAGAGATGATGATGAAGGCTCATTTGCCTCCAGGTCTTGGTCAGCTGCACCTCATGAATCCGGACAAGTTGTGCAGAATACACAGGCTTGATAACCAGCTTGACATCTTCTGGATCCATCTGGAGAGAAGCTTGGAGGACCTGCCACTTGCTGGTCGAAGGCTAGGGCAGTCTCAACACAAGCCGCGGCACGGGTCAGCGCAGTTTAAAGATGCGTCTTCGGTCATCTAAAACATGTAGGTAGGAATGGGCGCAGCACATGGTGGGAAAGCTCAAAAACCTTCATCAGCCAAGATGACAAATGGTGCAGGAAGATCGAAGATCCGGCAGAGGTCTTGGCTGTGGAAGTGCAGCTGATTTGACCGAAACTGCTCACCCATTCTGGAAGCCCTGAAGATAGAAGCATCAGCAGACTCCCAAAGGCCTCAACTCCACCATTATAAAGCGGGGTCCTGTCAGCCAGAGCCAACAGACCACAGAGAGAAATACTGCTTATTGTTAAAGTGTTGGGTCCCTAAGTCAGGTCAGGAGCGTTCTTATACACGGATGTGTTCCCATCCAGTGCCCCAACGCAATTGGGAAAACTGTACGGAGTCATAGAAGCCCTCAATTCAGATGAAGCGGAGCCAGTCTTCTGCTAAAATGTTGGGTTGTCATAAGAACCAGGAATAACAATAAAGCTTAATATCAGACACCTGTGATAACTGTTATAGCTGATTATTGTAGCCTGGGGCTAAAGTACAGTAAATTACCAACATCCAGAGGTCCGTTTGTAACTAGGGGTCGTCTGTAAGTCGGGTGTTCTTAAGTAGGGGGCCACCTGTATACGAATAAAACCAGACTAAGTACAAACTATTAAAAGTGAACCCTAAATAGATCAACATAGATATCAAAATTGCTCTTGCACCTCACGGTCTCTTAAGACCCAGAACAAATTGTCATCGATAGACACATCCATCTACAGAAGCAGACGATTTTGCGGACATCTTTCTCGAGGATGAAGCTACGGAGCTGGAGCCTGAATAGTAAAGTCCATAAAATGTGACATTTGGAGGGTTCTGCGTCTAAAAGGCTACGTTCTAACACTTCAATTAGCACTTCAAAGAGTAACTTAAACTCAGCAGGGGGCGCCGCACATAAGTCAGGAGCGGATTCCATCTCAGGAATATAAAAGTGCGGATCCCCGAGACTTGTCCTACATCTTAGCCATGAATTAGAGCCGCGCCAGACATGATGGTTTATAATTGCAGCACTTTAAGAAGGTTACAGTGACATGTGGTGGGGGGAGGACTCCACTACATCATCGGAGAAATCAATTCTTACGCTGGAACATTACATTATTTTATTTCTACTTTCCTTAACCCCTTCGAGGACTGGGCCTATATTTGCCTTGAGCAGCTGAAGATTTTTTTCCAATACAAGGTATACAATACTTTATAACGGTCATTTCTTGATACCTATGACATTTTTTGGACTATTATGGTCTCTTGCGTCTATTCTGCACCCCCTATAAGGCTCTTAGGGCCCCTCAACATAATGAGAAAGCTTCAGCTATGGATACTATAGGGCTGCTCTGGTTGCCAATGTGATGTAGAGGTCACCGCTCCCGGGGTAATTATTTAGCTGCCATTATTGTGGGGCGTTGTGGCTATCGATGGTAAGGGAGGACTTCGACATTGTAGAAAGTTGTGGCAGGAGTCGGGACGAGGACTCTCATTATATGGCGGCCATTACATAACTATATGCAACTCCACGGACATCCTCAAACCTTCAACTTCTTGTAGGTCTGGTCTTATTCCGGGGCTTGAGAATTGTCAAGCCTCCATGTGTGGCCCACATGTCACGTGTCATCGGGTCTTGGTCTGCGGCCTAGTCATTCTCTGTTGTTAAATTTGTTGCAGAGTTGTGAATGGGTCTTGGTGGTCTTTGGTCCCTCCTCTGTATCCTTAATGTGACTAAAGACTCCCTGGACAAGATTTATCAAGGCTTGTATGCCTCCTAAAGAACACTAAGTAACAATCCCCCTGCAGCCTCTAAACTTGACTCATCTCAGACAAATCTGACACTGCTCATTTCCACATTGTAGATTTTTATTTATAGGTAAAGGGTGAGATTTGACATAAAAGAGGGAATTCTAGAAAATACCTCCAACCTGAGGGGCTGCTAGTTTATTGGGGTAAAATCTGAAATTTAAGTTTCAGTTTGTATCTTTCTCTTACTTTCTGGATTTTATATTGAATTGGCCCTGATGAAGGGTCCTCTGTAGTAGAGGGGTTGCCCTTTCCCCTCAATGCCATGGAAGGAAGAGATTGTTGTGTATTAGCCACACTACAATCTACAAAACTACAAAACTAAGTATAGTGGTTGAAATTTTAATTATTTTTTATTTATTTATTTTTTTGGAAGAAAGCTTGCAACTTACATCAAACGTTCTCATACACTAACAAAACTGAAGAAGCGAATCTAAGCAACTATTAGGTTTTGGAGAACAGTCCAGAGCCTAATGTCCGCTGATAGCATCCATCTGCCATGGAACGGCTCCCTCTGGGGACATGAAGTAGGACGTGTACTGCTCCCGCACAAACAATGCTCCTGCTCCTGGTCTTCCACGGTGAGCCTGGCCCAGAGAGATGGATGATGAAGGCTCATTTGCCTCCAGGTCTTGGTCAGCTGCACCGTCATGAATCCGGACAAAGTTGTGCAGAATAACACAGGCTTTGATAACCAGCTTGACATCGTCTGGATCCATCTGGAGAGAAGCTTGGAGGACCTGCCACTTGCTGGTCAGAAGGCTAAGGGCAGTCTCAACACAGCGCCTGGCACGGGTCAGCCGGTAGTTAAAGATGCGTCTTCGGTCATCTAAAACATGGTTAGGGAATGGGCGCAGCACATGGTGGGAAAGCTCAAAACCTTCATCAGCCAAGATGACAAATGGTGCAGGAAGATCTGAAGATCCCGGCAGAGGTCTTGGCTGTGGAAGTGCGAGCTGATTTGACCGAAACTGCTCACCCATTCTGGAAGCCCTGAAGATAGAAGCATCAGCAGAGCTCCCAAAGGCCTCAACATCCACCATTATAAAGCGGAGGTTCCTGTCAGCCAGAGCCAACAGGACCACAGGAGGAAATACTGCTTATTGTTAAAGTGTTGGGTCCCTGAGTCAGGAGGTTCTTAACACGGATGGTGTTCCCATCCATGCCCCAACGCAATTGGGAAACTGTACGGAGTCATAGAAGCCCTCAGCAATGCGGAAGCAGTCTTTCCGCTGTGGGCTCGGGCTCACCGCTTCTTCAGCTGCTGACAAATCACTTCACAGGTCAGTCTGATGATCCGCAAGATGGCGGAGTGCTCCAGAGGGAACTCACAATGCAGAGAAGCAAAGGAGTTCCCTGTAGAGAGGAACCTGCAGAGAAGGAAAAGTATCACATGAGCTGCTTCTTCTGATAGGAGGGACAGAAGGGGAGACTAGGGGAGAAGGGGAAAGTGCAGACAGGGCACACAGGGGCTCTCTCCTCGCACACAGGGGGCCGGCATCCTCCTCCTCGCACCACAGGGGGTCCATCTCCTCGCACACAGGGGGCCGGCATCCTCTTCCTCACACAGGGGGCAATCCTCATCCTCCTCACACAGGGGGCCGCCATCTCCTCCCGCACACAGGGGCCGCCATCCTCCTCCTCGCACACAGGGGGCCGCCATCCTCTCCTCGCGCACACAGGGGGCGCCATCCTCCTCTCGCACACAGGGGGCCGCCATCCTCCTCCTCGCACACAGGGGGCCGCCATTCCTCCTCCTGCACACAGGGCATTCCTCGCAAAGGGCCGCCATCCTCCTCCTCGCACACAGGGGGCGCCATCCTCTCTCGCACACAGGGGGCCGCCATCCCTCCTCACACACAGGGGGCGCCGCATATCCTACTCACACCACAGGGGCAACCATCTCCCATCACACCACAGGGGGCCGCCATCCTCCACCTCACACACAGGGGGCGCCATTCCTCTCTCCACACAGGGGGGCCGCCATCCTCTCTCACACAGGGGGGCCGCCATCCTCCTCCAACACAGGGGGCCGCCATCCCTTCTTGACACAGGGGGCCGCCATCCCCTCCTCACACACAGGGGGCCGCCATTCCTCCTCCTCACACAGGGGGCCGCCATCCTCCTCCTCGCACACAGGGGGCCGCCATCTCCTCCCGCCACAGGGGGCCGCATCTCCTCTCGCCACCACAGGGGGCCGCCATCCTCCTTTCGCACACAGGGGGCCGCCATCCTCTCCCGCACACAGGGGGCCGCTCCCTCTCCTCGCACACAGGGGGCCGCATCCTCCTCCCGCACACAGGGGGCCGCCCATCCTCCTCCAGCACACAGGGGGCCGCATCCCTCCTCACACACAGGGGGCCGCCATCCTCCTCCTCGCACACAGGGGGCCGCCATCCTCCTCCTCCCACACAGGGGGCGTCATCCTCCTCCTCACACAAGGGGGCCACCCTCTCCACCTCACCCACAGGAGGCGCCATCCTCCACCTCACACACAGGGGGGCCGCATCCTCCTCCTCACACAAGGGGGCCGCAATCCTTCCTCCTCACACGGGGGGCCGCCATCCTCCTCTCACACACAGGGGGCCGCCATCCTCTCTTGCACAGGGGGCGCATCCTCCTCCACACACAGGGGCGCATCCCTCCTCACCAGGGGGCCACCATCCTCCTCCTACACAAACAGGGGCCGCCATCCTCCTCACACACAGGGGGGCCGCCATCCTCCTCCTCTCACACAGGGGGCCGCCATCCTCCTCCTCAACACCCGCCCTCCCCAGGGGCCGCCATCCTCCTCCTCCTCACACAGGGGGCCGCCATCCTCCTCCTCACACACAGGGGCCGCCATCCTTCCACCTCACACACAGGGGCCGCCATCCTCCTCCTACACCACAGGGGGCCGCCATCTCCTCCTCACATACAGGGGCCGCCATCTCCTCCTCACACAGGGGGGCCACCCATCCTCCTCTCCACAGGGGGGCCGCCATCCTCCTCCTCACACACAGGGGGCCGCCATCCTCCTCCTCACACACAGGGGCCGCCATCCTCCTCCTCACACACAGGGGGCCGCCATCCTCCTCCTCACACAGGGGCCGCATCTCCTCCTCACAACAGGGGGCCGCAACTCTCCTCGCACCACAGGGGGCGCCATCCTCTCCTCGCACACAGGGGGCCGCATCCTCCTCCTCGCACACAGGGGGCCGCCATCCTCCTCCTCACACACAGGGGCCGCCATCCTCCTCCTCGCACACAGGGGGCCGCCATCCTCCTCCTTGCACAGGGGGCCGCCATCCTCCTCCTCACACACAGGGGGACCACCATCCTCCTCCTCACACACAGGGGGGCCGCCATCCTCCTCCTCACACACAGGGGGGCCGCCATCCTCCTCCTCACACAGGGGGGCCGCATCCTCCTCCTACACAGCCACGCGGGGGCCGCCCATCCTCCTCCTCACACACAGGGGGCGCCATTCCTCCTCCTACAACAGGGGGGCACCATCTCCTCTCAACACAGGGGGCCGCCATCCTCCTCCTCACACAGGGGGGCCGCCATCCTCCTCCTCACACACAGGGGGCCGCCATCCTCCTCCTTGCACAGGGGGGCCGCCATCCTCCTCCTCACACAGGGGGGCCGCCATCCTCTCCTCCACACAGGGGGCCGCCATCTCCTCACACACAGGGGGCCGCCATCCTCCTCCTCACACACAGGGGGGCCGCCATCCTCCTCCTCACACAGGGGGGCCGCCATCCTCCTCCTCACATACAGGGGGCCGCCATCCTCCTCCTCACACAGGGGGGCCACCATCCCCCTCCTCACAGGGGGGCGCTATCCTCCCCTCACACGGGGGGCCGCCATCCTCCTCCTCCACAAACGGGGCGGCGCCATCCTCCGCCCCACAGGGGCCGCCATCCTCCTCCTTGCACAGGGGGCCGCCATCCCCTCCTCACACACAGGGGGCCGCCATCCTCCTCCTGCACAGGGGACGCCACCTCCTCCTTTGCACAGGGGGCCGCCATCCTCCTCCTCACACAGGGGGCCGCCATCCTCCTCCTTGCACAGGGGACCGCCATCCTCCTCCTTGCACAGGGGACCGCCATCCTCCTCCTTGCACAGGGGGCCGCCATCCTCCTCCTTGCACAGGGGGCCGCCATCTCATCCTCACACAGGGGGGCCGCCCTCCACCTCTAATTCTACAAGGTAGCCCATTCTTACACACACGTAGCCTCCACACAAGAAAAGTAGCCATCCTCCCCACACAGGTAGCCTCCTCCCCTCAGCCAGCCAGGAAACTTCTATGCAATCCATTTTCCTGTAGGACATAATCGCAGGACAATTCTGTGTGATTACTGTGCAAATATTGAATCACAGTTTTGCCATTTATTGCAGAAAAAATGCAATTAAACGTCCCAGGGGACATGTGCCAGTCTGCCTCACACAGGCACCTGCATGTCTACAGTTTGAAGTCGGATGATCCTACAATGCACTGTGCTGCGCCCCCATTACTCTGGGCATCCTGGGCAGTTGCGTCCACACCAGGTGCTTACAGGGGTTGTCCAGGAATAAATAGAAATTGGATGGGGGGGGTGGGGCTTAAAAAACCACTCATCCTCACCACTCTATGGTACTGCCGTCCCAACCACTGGATGACACCAGCCAGCGTCCATAAACAGACGAGGAGAGAATGGGAACGCTGGAGGAGGGGACTATAAGTAATTTACTTGTTTTTAAGCCCCATAGCCATTATCAATTTTAAGACTAACCCTCTAAATTACCTGAGTGTGACAATGAGCCGTTCCTCCGTGTAATGGACCGTCCCATATTTCGTGTCCGGGAAGGTGAGCCCACGAACTCAGATCCGACAACAGACGGTCAAAGGTGGGGATGGTCATGCGGCTAGTAGCGGTGGAACTGTCAGGGTCTCGCCGCAGGTCGGCGTAGAAGTTCTGGAAATTACATCTTCTAGGCGGCGGCGGGGGACCGCAGGGATAAGCCGGGGCCGATCCTCCTCCTTGGTTTTTCTTTCTTTGTTATTCGCTTTTAAAACTGAAGGATAGCCCAGTCCAGAGAAGAAAATCATAACCGGATCGTAGGACACTTAGCAGCGCAACGACAGACAAGGAATCTAGTAAGAACAGACAACAGAAAATGGAGTCTGAGTCATCATGTGACCATTTCAGGGGTCGGGAGGAGCCAGTGACATCATCTTGTATTACGGCGTATAAACGGTTCACACACGGACAACAAAAAGGATCACGGCTCCGTTGTTTGCGGCCATAGAAAGCACAATGTATCACTGGCGCATCTACTGGTCACTTCTCAGCACTACAGCTAATACTTTATTTATATAGTTACAGCTTAGCACAAAGTGGGACCTGTGTCTGGGGGGGCCAGCGGGCCGCTGCAAATTACACTGGGAGAGATAGAGCCATGGACGTATAAGGGTATGCCACATGTGGCGTTTTGAACCCTTTTGGTCCGTTTTAAGCAGTCTTAAAAAAAAAGCATGCGTTTTTGGAAAACGCATCCGTTTTTGACCAGTTTTAATTAAGATAATTTGTAAAAACTGTCAAAACGGATGTGTTTTTTAAAAAATGCAGCGTTTTAACGAACTGCTTAAAAAACGGACCAAAAACGGGTTCAAACGCATGTGTGCATCACCCTCTGGGGGTATTGCGGATGTTATGGGGTATTGTCTCATAGACTGTAAGCTATGGTGTCACCCCCTCATCCCAAGACTGTAAGCTCTTGTGTCACCCCCTCTCCTCTAGACTGTAAGCTCTGTGTCACCCCCTCATCCTCATAGACTGTAAGCTCTTGTGTCC
Organism: Engystomops pustulosus; assembly: GCA_019512145.1. Taxonomy (NCBI): domain Eukaryota; kingdom Metazoa; phylum Chordata; class Amphibia; order Anura; family Leptodactylidae; genus Engystomops; species Engystomops pustulosus. The sequence continues at coordinate 5,636,074 of CM033643.1, read as the reverse complement.
CCCCTCATCCTCATAGACTGTAAGCTCTTGTGTCCCCCCTCATCCTCATAGACTGTAAGCTCTTGTGTCACCCATCTCTCATAGACTGTAAGCTCTGTTGTCACCCTCATCCTCAAGCTGTAAGCTCTTGTGTCACCCTATCCTCATAGACTGTAAAGCTTTGGTCACCCTCTATCCTCATAGATGTAAGCTCCTGTGTCCCCGCTACATCCTCAAGACTGTAAGCTCTGTGTCCCCCCTCTCTCATAGACTGTAGCTCTTGTGTCACCCCTCATCATCAGACTGTAAGCTCTAGTGTCCCCATATCCATAGACGTAAGCTCTTGTGTCATCCCCTCACCCTCATAGACTGTAAGTATGTGTCCCACCCTCATCCATAGACTGTAGTCTGTGTCACACCCCTCATCCTCAAGACTGTAAGCTCTTGTGTCACCCCCTCATCCTCATAGACTTGTAAGCTCTTGTGTCTCCCTCATCCTCCTAGACTGTAAGCTCTTGTGTCAACCCCCATCCTCATAGACTGTAAGCTCTTGTGTCACCCCCTCCATCCTCATAGACTGTAAGCTCTGGTATCCCCTCATCCTCATAGACTGTAAGTCTTGTGTCACCCCTCATCCTCATAGACTGTAAGCTCTGTGTGTCCCCCCTCAACTCATTAGACTGAAGCTCTTGTGTCACCCTCCATCCTCATAGACTGTAAGCTCTTGTGTCACCCCTCATCCTCATGACGTAAGCTCTTTGTGTCACCCCTCATCCTCATAGACTGTAAGCTCTTGTGTCACCCCTCATCATCATAGACTGTAAGCTTTGTGTCACCCTCATCCTCATAGACTGTAAGCTCTGTGTCACCCCCTCATACTCAGACGGTAAGATATCTTGTGTCACCCTCTCATCCTCATAGACTGGAAGTTCTGTGTCACCCCTCATCCTCATAGACTGTAGCTCTTGTGTCCCCCCTATCCTCATAGACTGTAAGCTATTGGCCCCCCATCACCCCCACCCTCATAGACTGTAAGCTATTGTGTCACCCCTCATCCCATAGACTGTAAGCTCTGTGTCCCCCCTCATCCTCAAGTGTAAGCTTTGTGTCACCCCCTCATCCTCATAGACTGTAAGCTCTGTGTCACCCCTCATCCTCATAGACTGTAAGTCTTGTGTCATGCACTCATCCTCATAGACTGTAAGCTCTTGTGTCACCCCCATCCTCATAGACTGTAGCTCTTTGTCACCCCCTCATCCTATAGACGTAAGCTCTTGTGTCACCCCTCATCCTCATAGACTGTAATTTGTGTCACCCCCTCATCCTCACTAGAATAGCTCTTGTGTCACCCCCTATCCTCATAGACTGTAAGCTCTTGTGTCACCCCCTCACCCTCATAGACTGTAAGCCCTTGTGTTACCTCCTCATCCTCATAGACTGTAAGCTCTTGTGTCACCCCCTCATCCTCATAGACTGTAAGCCCTTGTGTTACCCCCTCATCCTCATAGACTGTAAGCCCTTGTGTTACCTCCTCATCCTCATAGACTGTAAGCTCTGTGGTCACCTCTCATCTCATAGACTGTAGTCTTGTGTCACCCTCTCATCCTCATAGACTGTAAGCCTTGTGTTACTCTCATCCTCATAGACTGTAAGCCTTGTGTCACCCCTCATCCTCATAGATGTAAGCTCTTGTGTTCTACTCATCTCATAGACTGTAAGCCCTTGTTACCTCTCATCCTCATAGACTGTAAGCTATGTGTACCCCTCTCATACTCATAGAGTAAGCCTCTTGTGTCACCCCCATCTCATAGACTGTAAGCCTTGTGACCCCCATCCTCATAGACTGTAAGCTCTTGTGTCACCCCTCATCCTCTATAGACTGTAAGTCTTGGTCACCCCCTCATCCTCATAGACTGTAAGCTTCTGTGTCACCTCCTCATCCTCATAGACTGTAAGCTCTTGTGTCACACCCCTCATGCTCATAGACTGTAAGCTATGTGTCACCCCCTCATCCTCATAGACTGTAAGCTATCTTGTGTCACCCCCTATCCTCATAGACTGTAAGCTCTTGTGTCACCCCTCTCTCCTCATAGACTGAAGCTCTGTGTCACCCCTCACCCTCCTAGACTGTAAGCTTGTTGTTACCTCTCATCCTCATAGACGTAAGCTCTTGTGTCACCTCATCCCCTCATCCTCATAGACTGTAAGCACTTGTGTTACTCCTCATCCTCATAGACTGTAGCTCTTGTGTCTCCCCACTCATACTCATAGACTGTAAGCTCTGGTGTCACCCCCTATCCTCATAGACTGTAAGATCTGTGTCACCCCTCATAGACATGTAAGCTCTTGTGTCCCCTCCTCATCCTCATAGACTGTAATCTCTGTGTCACCTCTTCATCTCATAGACCGTAAGCTCTTGTGTACCTCCTCATTCTCATAGACATGTAAGCCTTGTGTCACCTCCTCATCCTCTAGACTGTAAGCTCCTGTGTCCCCCCTCATCCTCATGGACTGTAAGCTCTTGTGTCAACCCCTCATCCTCATAGATGTAAGCTCTTGTGTCCTCCCCTCATCCTCATAGACAGTAAGGTCTTGTGTCCCCCCATCTCATAGACTGTAAGCCTTGTGTCCCCCTCATCCTCATAGACTGTAAGCTCTTGTGTCACCCTCTCATCCTCATGACGTAACTCTTGTGTCACCCCTCATCCTCATAGACTGTAAGCTCTTGGGTCCATCTCCTCATCCTCATAGACTGTAAGCTCTGTGTCATCACCCTCTATCCTCATAGACTGTAAGCTCTTGTGCACCCCCTCATCCTCATAGACTGTAAGCTCTTGTGTCACCCTCTCATTCTCATAGACTGTAAGCTCTGGTCCCTCCCTCCTATTGTTCCATATGACTGTTGTTCTGTGTAATGTAATATTATATCTCTATATGTCCTGTGATATGTAAAGCTATGGTATATGATGGTGGTATATAAAAGAGATTATTATTGTGACTGTCTCTATAAAAAATAATGTCACTTAAGGGGGCACTGTGTCATTATTATAACGGATTGTACTCATTACTATGGGGGCACCGTTGTCCCTATGAAGGGTATTATTATTATGGGTGCAACATAGGTGGCACTATAATTGTAGTATTCTGTCTCCCACTGTTATGGGGTGCGATAGGTGTAGACTATGGTGTGGGTGTCCATACCTAGGTGACTGAGCGCACCCCCCGCCTGATGAGCACCGAGCTATATCCTCCCTCTGCACCCAGCGGCCAAGGACCTTTTGTTCCATCAAGACAAGACAGCAATAAAGTTGAGTGAAAACGTGGCGGTTGCTAGGAGCAGGCAGAGGACGCCTCTGTACGGAAGGTGAGTGGGAGACGGTGCCGCGAGCCAATGGGAAGGCTGGTGGTCCCGGTGACGTCACGCCCGGGAAGCAGTTGTACGGACGGCGGAGGTGCCGGGGAGCAGGTGAGCTGGTCGCGCGGATGTGCCGCATAGTGGCCTCAGTACACAACTCCACAGCATGCATGTGGTAGTACTGAGAGCCCGGGGCTGCCCCGTCTCCTGCCTGTGTGTATTGTTAAATATACTGCAGGCCTCAGCGGGGGTTATAGATGAGGGCAGCGCCCCCTGGGGATAGGAGGTCACATGTGGCCACCACAATGATATAGTATAAGGGTAGAGCTGGTGACCAGTCCATACACCACTGTCTACAGGAGGGGGAGGGCATAGGCAAATAACATTAAAGGGGTGGAGCTTACTCAGTGTCCCGCCTCCAGGGCGGTCATACCCACCTGAAACGGGAGACCACACATCTGCTGGACCGTGAGGGACCGCCACGTGTGACGCCTTCAACGGCCCACCCAAAACTGACAACACCCAGCAAGTCAGAGGCCTCTCCGTAGCCAATGCTGTATATAAAGCCGCCATATTGGATGAAGGGCGAGTGTTTCAACGGGAAGGCGTCATGTAACATATCAAAGAAGAATTGTGTCAGACATCGATTGCCCAATCACATTGGTAAAATCTTTGTGTCCATAGATGGAACTTAGTTCAGCGTTTTCCATCGCCGCGCTCGCTTAACGGACGTGTTAGTTGATGGGCCTGCAGAGTAGCCAATCAGGGAGATTTACGCCCTAGCACTAGACAAGGCTTTGATTGGCCAGGTAGACAGCCGAATGGACACACCTGTCCAATCACAGCCTCGCTAGTTGCTAGAGAAGCTTGAAGGGCATCTACCGCTAGGATGAAGGTTGTATGCAAATCAGGCTGAGGGTTATCCAGTCTCATTTGCTACAGTCCTTCATCCTGGTGGTAGATGCCCTTTAAAGCTTGTTCTGAAGTTCATCAAGACATCCGGGTTATGCCCTGAAGCCCATCCACCCACACATCCGGGTTATGCCCTGAAGCCCATCCACCCACACATCCGGGTTATGCCCTGAAGCCCATCCACCCACACATCCGGGTTATGCCCTGAAGCCCATCCACCCACACATCCGGGTTAGGCAGAGTTGGCGAAAGGAAAACTCCTAACTTAAGTGCAGGTCACATCATCTCTATTCATAAAAATTGGATCCAGCATCAGAGACGACACGTCACGTCGCTGTGCATCATAGGGAACGTTCTTTGTTGTTGCAACTTTTTTTGTTGATAACTTTAAAACCACGAGGTATGTGGCCACTAATCTGATCAGATGTCACTTTCCTTTTTGTTCCTGTGATAACTTGGTGTCCTGGGACTTTTGTCTCGCACTAGAGCTGATCATACATATCTATAACTTACCCCGGACTCTCTCACTCCCGTAATCCTCGAATTCTCCTCCTTACCTGTTCCGTCCTTACCTGTCTCCTCACCCAATTTATTCTTTTCCAGGACAGTCACCCCCATCATTGTAGAAGGACTACTGCCGACCATAATGTTACCTCTCTAACTTTACCGTTACACCCGGTCCACATCCTACGCCGGGTACAAGTCCCGCACTATTGTTCCCATCACCTCCCCTCCCCTGACAGGAAAATCCCCAGATGGCTTAAAGAGCTTAGTGGCTCCTCCTAGCTGGGTGATAATGCACACAGACTTATCTTCTGCCATGATCACTCCTCTCTCTCAGCAGATACGGGGCAGCGCTCCTCTGACCCTGGCCGCAGCCTGCGGTCACCTCTGATAGGTAAGGGGCATGACCTGTATGTGGCACCCGGGGGGAGAGTGTGTGGATGCTGGTGTAGGGATGACCTTCCTTCATTACTCCTTGTTACTGTGGAGTCAGTCTGCATCTTTTAGGAACTACAACGGGGATCACGAGGATCTTCTTCTGTATCAGTGCTGTATACATTCAGGGGGATCCTCCTCTGTATCAGTGCTGTATACATTCAGAGGGGTCTCTTCGTACAGTGCTGTACATTCAGGGGGACCTCATCGTATCAGTGTGTATACATAAGGGATCCTCCTTGATCTGTTGCTGACAGGGATGATAGTGCGTTACAGTCAGGGGGATCTCTATGTATCAGTGATGTACATCAGGGGGATCCTCCTCTGTACAGTTGCTGTATACATTAGGGGGATCCTCATCTGTATCAGTGCTGTATACATTCAGGGGATCCTCTTCGGGATCATGTTGCTGTATACAGTCAGGGGGATCACTCTTGATCAGTGCTGTATACATTAAGGGGGATCCTATGTATTAGTGCTGTATACATTCAGGGGGATCCTACTCCTTATCAAGTGCTGATTAAATCAGGGGGATCCCCTCTGTATCAGTGCTGTATACATTCAGGGGGATCCTCTGTATCAGTGCTGTATACATTCAGGGGGATCCTCCTCTGTATCAGTGCTGTATACATTCAGGGGGATCCTCCTCTGTATCAGTGATTATAACATTCAGGGGGATCCTCCTCTGTATCAGTGCTGTATACATTCAGGGGGATCCTGTTCTGTATCAGTGCTGTATACATTCAGGGGGATCCTCTTCTGTATCAGTGCTGTATACATTCAGGGGGATCCTCTGCTGTATCAGTGCTGTATACATTCAGGGGATCTCTCTTCTGTATCAGTGTGTTACACATTCGGGGGATCCTCTTCTGTGTCAGTGCTGAGACATTCAGGGGGATCCTCCTCTGTATCAGTGCTGTATACATTCAGGGGGATCCTTGCTGTATCAGTGATATACATTCAGGGGGATCCTCTGCTGTATGCTGGTGTGCTTATTGTACCATCATTGAGCAAGTGGGGCGCGTGATGCCTGTCCCTATAGGGTAGTCACAAGAGTAATGTAATTTTATCAGGTTTATCAAAACAGGAAGCCCACATAAGTCACAATCTATATCCATATGCCTTGCTTGTTCAAGGGATAAGTTTCTATTCAGTTTATTTAAATTATCCTTAATATTTTCCTACTTCTATCCACAGAGTTCTGCGCGACAAGTATGGAGTTGGAAAGGGTAAACTTCTGAGAAGTGGCTCAATGCCTTGTAAAAGCCATACACACCGGTGCAGTTAGCCTGGAAGGGAGGAAGACGTCACTCACAGCTTTGCACTTCACTAACGAAGACCCCAAGTTGTGGAATTCGTAGTGATCGGACAGTTCGAACATGTTCACGGCCTCTACTGGGTCACCGCTCACGCAAGGACATACCGCGCTCCTGGCGTTCAACCAAGAAACAGGTCACCGTGTGTGACAGCGTATACAATAATTATGAGAAGAACAAGTTGGTTGTGTCTCGACCTGTGAAGTAGGGGACGGGACCCCGCCTGTCTCCCGCAGGGCTGCGTCTGGTCCGAGCAAGACATATGGTTATTTAACAAGCGGGATGTGTCTGTTAGTATTCTGTGCGCACGGACAACACTAGGTCAAGGCAGATATAAGGCAGCGGGTGGTTGTTCACTGGCCTGCTGCTAAGAGATGGAGAGGGTTAGTTTGCCATTAGTAGGTCTCTACCTATATTGGGAGGGAACACAAATGTTGAATCCCTGCACTTTTGCCCTAATTCGAGTCGGAGGATACATTGTGCAATTGGTCAACGGTGACTCTCAGTGGCTGTGGCTGAGCTTCCACTTGATAGGGTATGTGATAATTACGCGTCATGCGTGGCAAAGAGAAAAAAAACACCGGGGCTGAAGGGCATAGTGATATATATAATATATATATAATAGTAATAACAGAGTACATAAGAAATAAAAATATATAAATAAAATAGGTGAACACCAACAGATAGCACAGCACCGACCGCGACAGACAGGAGGACTGATTGTGAAGGGGGTGTAGGTGCCGGTGAGTATACTCATTGTGGGTATTGGTGGGGTTATTACACAGAAAACAGAAGGCAGTTGGGGTTTGGGTGCTAACAACAGCTGTTGTGGTAGTGGATGTATAAAGCACAGAGGGAGGTACCATAAACTGTGCCTGTTGCTTCCTGCGTTGCAACTGACACAGTTTAAAGCACAGTACCGGGCGGGGAAGCCTGCGCGCGTCAATACGCCCTTTAAGCTGCACATCAGCCTAATGTGTACGTACAAATGTTGGAAAATTTAGAAAGGAGCAGATAATTGCTGAAGGAAAGGATTGGGGAATAGAGAAAAGGAAGGGGGAGAAAGGAGAAAGGGGGAAGGAAGGGAAAAAAAGGAGAAATAAAACACGCTTATGAGCCGACAAGATTCCGCACCGGGTGGACACCTGGTGTGCCTGGAATCTATGTGCAATGAGGGTAGGTTCAATCAGGATGGATTTTGGGTGTGGTGTGTAAGAATGGGTCCTTTCGCTATGTTGAATTGTAAAAAGAGGGAAGGGGGGGGAAAGAGGCCTTGAGATCATTGCCCCCCCCCCGCCCCGAAAGCCCCAATTGTATATCACAAAGGATATCAGCGTGCAGTGTAAAGGGAACAAAGTGGGTGATTTTTTTTGAGGGGAGAGTCGGGGTTAGTAGAGAAAGCAGAAGGATAGATGAAGGAAAAGGAAAGGTCCCGGCTAGATGTCGACGAGGGGGAGGGAGGGGTAACATGTATCTGTATGTAGACACGGACATAGCCAGAGAAAAGAGACGCTTGCATTGTAAAGTAACAAAGAAAGGAAAAGAAAGGGAGTGGTTCAGAGAAATTATTTGTGACAAAAGGGCTTTAAATGCAACCTTTTCCCCCCTAAATAACAATTAATTATCAAAATCATAATCAAAAAAGTCATCAAATATTGTACTATCCCAAAGTGGTTCAATAACAAACACATCTCCTCCTGCAAAAACAAACCACCCTACACAGCTCCATACACGAGATTTGGGGTAATAACCCTCTCCTCTTACCTTTTTTTTGAGGAGTATTTTGACCAAGGAGGAGTATGAAATTTTATTAATACACATAATATAACTGTCTAGGTGTAATTAGAGTTTAATAGCCGCGTATTTATACAAAAATGATGACTGGCCTGGCATGTGATTGGTAAACCAGCACCCCCGTTTGTTTTTGCAGACTAGGGCCGATGCCGTCCATTCCCCAGGCCAGACTAGGCCGATGGGCCCGTCCATATCCCCATGCCAGACTATGGCCGTGCCAGTCCCTTCCCCAGGCCAGACTATGGCCGATGCCGTCCATTCCCCAGGGCCAGACTATGGCCGATGCGTCCCATCTTCCCCAGGCCAGACTATGGCGATTCCGTCCATATCCCATCGCCAGACTATTGGGCCGTGCCGTCCATTCCCCAGGTCCAGACTATGGCCGATGCCGTCCTTCCCCAGGCCAGACTTGGCCGATGCCTCCATTCCCAGGCCGACTAATGGCCGAGCCGTCCAGATCCCCAGCCAGAACTATGCCGTTGCCGTCCATTTCCCCAGGCCATACTATGGCCTAGCCGTCCATTCCCCAGGCCAGATATTCCGATGCCGTCCCTTTCCCCAGCCAGCTAATGGCCTATGCCGGTCCCATCTTCCCAGGCCCAAACTAGGGCCTGCCCGTCCATTCCCAGGCCAGACTATGGCCGATGCCCGTCCTTCCCCAGGCCATACTATGGCCGATGCGTCCATTCCCCAGGTGCCAGACTATGCTCGATTCCGGTCCATTCCCCAGGCCATACATGGCCGATTTCCGTCCATTCCCAATGCCATACTAAGGCCTATGCCGTCCATTCCCCATGCCCATACTATGTCGATGCCGTCCATTCCCATTCAGACTATGGCCGATGCCGTACATTCCCCCGGCCAGACTATGGCCGATTCGTCCATTCCCCATCCAGACTATTGCCGATGCCGTCCATTCCTTCCCCAGGCCAGACTATGGCCATGCCGTCCATTTCCCCATGCCAGACTTGGCCGATGCCGTCCATTCCCCAGGCCAACTATGGCACTGCCGTCCATTCCCATGCATACTAATGTCCGGGCCGTCCTGTCCCCCCAGGCCAGACTATGGCCGATGCCGTCCATTTCCCCGGCCAGACTATGGCCGATGCCGTCCTTTCCCCCAGGCCAGACTATGGCCATCGCCGTCCATTCCCCAACGCATACTATGGCCGACTGCCGTCCCATTCCCCATGCCAGTACCTATGGGCCGAGCCGCCATTCCCCGGCCAGACATGGCCCGATTCCGTCCATGTCCCCAGGCCAGACTATGGCCGTGCCGGCCCATTCCCCCCAGCCGTACTATGGCCGATCCGTCATTCCCTTTCCCAACAGCCCAAAGCTCCAGACTATGGCCGATGGCCGTCCATTCCCCAGGCCAGACTATGGCGATGCCGTCCATTCCCAGGCCCAGACTTGGCCGATGCCGTCCATTCCCCAGACCAGACTATGGCTGATGCCGTCCATTCCCCAGACCAGACTATGGCTGATGCCGTCCATTCCCCAGACCAGACTATGGCTGATGCCGTCCATTCCCCAGACCAGACTATGGCTGATGCCCTCCTTACATGGTCCCCCTCCAGGCCAGACTATGCCCGATGCCGCCTTCCCCAGGCCCGACTATGGCCACGATTGCCGCCATTCCCCAGGCAGATATGGCCGATGCCGTCCATTTCCCCAGAACCAGACTATTGCCGATGCCCCCGTCCATTCACCAGACCAGACTATGGCCGATGCGTCCATTTCCCCAGATCCAGACTAGATGGTATGCCGATGCCGTCCCTTCCCCAGCCATACTCTGGCGCTTGCCGTCACAACTTCCCCAAACCAGACGTTGCATGCCGTCCTCATCCCCAGACCAGCTATGCCGATGCGTCTCATATTCCCCAGACCAACTATGGCCGATCCGTCCATTTATATCCCCATACCATACGATGGCCCGATGCCGTCCATTCCCCAGACCAATGATGACTGCCTGCCCGTCGACTCCACAGATCAGCTACGTCTGATGGCACTTCCCCCCACCCCCACCTATGGCTGACTGCGTCGCTCCCCCACCCTAGACTATTCTGACGTGGCTCAGGCTAGACAGACTAAACTTTGGCTGATCCTGTCAACTCCCCAGACCAACTAGGCTGATGGAACCCCCTCCCACCCCCAACCTATGGCTGACTGGCATCGCTCCCCACGCTAGTACTATTGTCTTGACGTGCCCCACCCTAGACCAAAACCACCCGGACTATGGATGATGCAGTTGACTCCCCAGCCAGAGCTTTTTGGGCTGGCAACACCCTTCCACCACCCCCAAGACATGGCTACAGCACCCCCCCACCCCAGAATATGACGACGGTGCCCCACCCCACACCAACCTATGGCTACAGCGGCCCATCTACTGATTACCTGCACTTAACCCCCCCAAAAGACCAAACTATTAAACAAAATACTATATATATATATATATATATAGATATATATATATATCTATATATATAATGTGTGAGGGTGAATCGGGTGATAACAAAATTCCAAAAATTAAAAGTAAACTTAAAATATTTATATAAAAAAAAATGTTTAATTTTCAATGGGTCCCCGCTTTTAGATAGACCACAGATACATCCTCTCCGATTGCCTCCCCCCCCTCAGTGTCTCATCAGGAGCGCTTTATGGGGCTGTTTCACAGTTACAGGATGGGGCTGGCGATGGCTCTGGTGTGCACTGTTAATGGGGAATCTCCTCCTTTCCCCTGTTTAGTCAACATGTTTTATTACATGGAGCCTTGAAGAAAATGGCGTCAAGAAACTGAAGTTCTTTTTTTCATTATACTGCGTTCACAATCATACAACTTTCTAAGCAGATTGGTATATCCAATGGTGCGTCTATGAAGTACCTATCCGAAATTTAAAAAAAAAACAATCCCTAATATGGCTCTGTGAACGTTAAAAATATCAGTTATGTCACATGGGAACAATGAAAGTTAAAAATAATGAAAACTCAAATAGAAAATATACCTCACCCACAAAACAAGTCCTCATACACCTTTAAAAAAAATAACTTATGAGTTTCTAGTTTTTTAAGCATTTGGGTAATTACATTTAATTACGCCAAGTACAAAAAAAAAGTAAAAAAAAAAAAAATTAGTTTAATAAGTAGTTGTTTCATTTTTTTATATGGTTCCTCTTCTGATGGAGGAACATTTCTACAACAATGGAGATAAGGGAGACTCTCGTATCTTGTTTTACGGCGGTAATCTGTAATTGAGGAGCCCGCTCCCCCTCCTCTGACTCAGCCATTACCCTCCTCTGAAACTGCTTTCAATTGTCCTTCTTAAAGGACAGTTATCCTCAAACTTCACTTCATATCCTGATGTCCTAGAACTTAAATTTCTTAAAAGGGAAAAGAAAAAACAAAAGGCCAAAAGCTGGGAACTGTGCCCGAGTGACGGTTCCAGATTGTTAGTGCTGCAACACACAGTGTCGAGTCCTTTTTGTTTTCAACATCTATTGTCAGTAGTGATGTAATGATGGTCCAGTATTATCTATAGTAGAGTCATTGTAACAGGGAGGGGAGGAAATAAGCTGTGTAATCATCTATTGTCAGTAGTGAAGGTAATGATGGGTCATATTCTATAATAGAGGTCATTGTCATGGAGGGGGAGAGATAAGCTGTGACATCATCTATTGTCAGTAGTGGATGTAGATGATGGGCTCATGTTATCTATATAGAGGTCTATTGTACAGGGAGGGGGAGGAGATAACGGTGACTCATTATTGTCAGTAGTGAATGTAATGATGGGCTCAGTGTTATCTACAATATCGGGTCAATACTGGTACATGAGGTGGAGGAGATAAGCTGTGACATCATCTATTTCAGTATGATGTACTGGATGGGTCAGTGTTATCTATATAGAGGCATTGTACAGGGAGGTGAGGAGATAAGCTGTGACTCATCTATTGTCAGTAGTGATGTAAGATGGGTCAGTGTTAAATCATATAAGAGGTCATTGACAGGTAGGGAGGAGATAAGCTGGTGACATCATCTATTGTCATTATGATGATGTGGTTCGTGGTTATCTATATAGAGGTCATTGTACAGGGAGGGGGAGGAGATAGCTGTGACCTCGTCTATTGTCATAGTGATGTAATGAATTGGTTCATGTGTTTATCTATATCGGATGGGTCCATTGTACGGGAGGGGGAGAGATAAGGTGTGACCATCTAATGTCATTAGTGTGATTAATGATTGGGTCCATGTGTTTATCTTATAGATGTCATTGTACCGGGAGAGGACGGAGATAAGCTGGTGACTTCATCTATTGTCAGTATTTGATAGTAATGAGGGTCAGTGTTATCTATATAGAGGCATTTGTACGGGGAGGGTGGGGAGAGATAAGCGTGACATCATCTTTTTGTCAGTAGTGAGGTACTGATGGGTCATGTTATCTATATGCTGAGCATTGTACATTGAGGGAATAAGCTGTGAATCATCAGCTATTGTCAGTGAGTGATGTAATATGGGTCAGTGTCTCTATCATAGAGTTCCATTGTACAGGGAGGGGAGATAAGGTGGTGACCCATCTATTGTCAGTAGTGATGTAATGATGGTTCAGTGTTCTCTATAATAGAGTCATTGTCAGGGTGAGGGGAGGAGATCTCTGTGTACAATCATCTATTTATCAGTAGTGATGTAATGAATGGGCTCAGTGTTTATCTATATAGAGATCATAGTATCAGGGGTTAGGGATAGAGCTTTGACAGTCATCTATTGTCCAGTCAGTCATCTATGATCGGGTCATGGTTACTATATGATGTCATTGTACAGGGAGTGGGGATGAGATCAGCTGTGACATAATCTATTGTCATTAGCTGATGTAAATGATGTTTTGTCAGTGTTCTCTATATAGTGGTCATTGTAACAGGGAGGTGGGAGTATACTAAGCTGTGACATCATCTCATATTGTCAGAGTGATTAATGAGAGTCATGTTTATCTATATAGAGATCAGAGTACAGGGAGGGGGAGGGTCTAAGCTGTGACATCAATATTCAGTATGCTGTATGCATGCGGGTCAGTGGTTGATCTCTATAGAATGACAGTGTACAGGGAGGGGGCGGCTATAAGGTGTGACCATCATATTGTCATTAAGTGATGGAATGATGGGTCGTGTTATCCCTATATATGGAGGTCATTGAATCAGTGAGGAGGAAGGAGATAAAGCTGTGACTCATCTATTGTCCCAGTAGTCCATAGTAATTGATGGGTCGGGTTCAGTGTTTATCTATATTAGACGTTAGAGGTCTTGTACAAGTTAGGTGGATCGGAGATCCTGTGACATCATTTCATTGTCAGTAGTGTGTTAATGATGGGCAAGTGTTTTCTATATTAGAGGTCATGTGTAAGGGAGGGGGAGGAGATAAGCTTGTGACATTCATCTATTCTCAGCAGTGATGTAATGATGGGTCAGTGTTCTCTATAGGAGGTCTATTGTACACGTGAGTGGAGGATGAGATACGCGTGACATCACTATTGTCAGTAGTGATGTAATGATGGGTATCATTGTTATCTATAAGAGGTCATTGTACAGGGAAGGGTGGGAGGAGATAAGTCTGTGACCATCTATTGTCGTAGTGCATGTACTGATGGGTCTAGTGTTTGTCTCCTATATAGATGGATTCCTTGTACACATGAGTGGGGGGATTAGGTGTGACAATTCATCTATTGTCAGTAGTGATGTAATGAGGGTTCAGTTGTTATTCCTTTTAGCTATATAGCGTGTCATTGTACAGGGAAGGGTTGAGGAGATATACCTGGATACCCCCATCTATTGCAGATGTGTATGATGTGGTCAGTTTGTTTATTCTATATGTGAGGAATTTGTCCAGGTAGGGTGCCAGGAGAGAAGCTGTGACATTCGCTCATCTATTTTAGTAGTGTGTAATGATTGGTCAGTGTTTCTATATAGATGTCCATTGTACTTCGGGAGGGGAGGATATAATGCCTGTTACATCCTCTATTGTCAGTTGTTTCATGATGGGTCCGTCTTGTATCTATATAGAGGTCATTTACTGGTAGGGGGAGGAGATAACTGTGACCCATCTATTGTCGTAGTGATGTAATGATGGTCAGTGGTTATCTGTATATAGAGGTGATTGTTACAGGGGGGGAGGAGATAAGCGGGGACAAGTCTCTATTGTTCAGTAAGTGATTAACTATGAGTCAGTGTTCTCTATATAAGAGGTCATTGTACTGGGAGGGGGAGGAGATAAGCTGTAGAACATCATCTTATTGTCAGTAGTGGATGTAATGATGGGTCAGTGTTTTTCTCCTAATATAGTGGTCATTGTACAGGGAGGTAGAGGAGATAACTGTGAACTCTCATCTATTGTCAGTAGTGATGTAATGATGGGTCATTGTTATCTATATCGTGGTCATTGTACAGGGCGGAGGCAGAGGAGATCGAGCTGTTACTCATCTATTTTAGTAGTGATGTCATGATGGGTCAGTGTTATCTATATAGTGGTGGGTGCATTGTACAGGGGGGGAGGAGATAGCTGTGACATCATCTATTGTCAGTAGTGATGTAATGATGGGTCAGTGTTATCTATATAGAGGTCATTGTACAAGGAGGGGGAGGAGATAAGCTGTGACATCACTTTTTTTGTATAGTAATGATGGGTCAGTGTTATCATATAGAGCATTGTCCGGGAATGGGAGAGAATAAGCTGTGACATCATCTATTGTCAGCAGTGAGGTAATGATGGGTGTGCAGTGTTATCTATATCGATGGTCTGTACAGGGAGGGGGCGGAAGATAAGCTGTGCATAATCTAATTGTCAGTTGTGATGTAAGATTGGGTCATTGGTGTTTATCTATTAGAGGTCCATTGTCAGTGGAGGAGGAGAAATAAATGGACATCATCTAATGTCAGTAGTGATTAAGGATGGGTCGTGTTCTCTCTAATAGAGGGGGCATTGTATCAGGGTCATTGTTTTGGCAGTTACCTGTTTCTCGTCGACTCTAAGTCTGGAGTAAAACAAGTAAATAAAATACCCTGGCATATGGATGGGTGACATCCGGAGCATCTCTCGAATGGATTGGATAGATAAGAACTTCCTCTCCGTTTTTTGCGGCCAGGTGTCATCTGCCAACGCTGGCTGTAGATTGGACTGTTGCAGGCAGAGTCGCTCCAGATTCCATGACATGTGTAGAATAGCAGCGGTCACACACACTGGCGGTGGCATTCCTTGGGGGTTAGTTTAGGTTTTGCTGCCTGGGATTGATTTTTGGAGACAGGCTGGTCTACTAACGGCTTCCGGTGATTCTCCTAAACCTATATTAACAGACCTATTTTTTCGGCTCAGTGTCCAATGGTGCAAAGTCATCGGAGCTTTTTTATCTTCAAAGTCTCGCTGGCACTGGACGTGGGCTCTGGTCGCAGTTTAACTTCGAATCCTTCAATGATGACGCTTTTTAATTTGAAGAACTGGACGTCCCGAAGAAACTTCCCTGGGATCACAAGTTTCCCGGACAAGCTGAGTTGCCTCTTCTTTGTATAAAGTGTCTTTTGGCATTCTGCGTCCCAGTGTAATCTACGGGATTCCAAAAGCTTGAGTGGGCACTACTCGGATCTCGGAGTCCTCATCAAACATGACCCTTTTTCCTTCCACCATCATCGATAATGTATTTATCAGAGCTGGAAGAACTAAGGAAGGCTGGGTCACACGTCGTCTGCCTCCCAACCACACCGAGCAAACATCTTATCGTCAGGAAGTCAATGCCCTTTAAGGCCAGTCTCTTTCTTTCTCCAGATGGGATCTGTTGTATGTTCGTCATGGTTTGTGAGGTCAAGAATAACCAAGACATGGCTACTTGTTTGGCGGCAACAGCTACGATGTGTGTCCCAGGATCGAACGCCAATATTGTCCGGCGACTAGAATCCCTGGGATGCTGACTTTCCGAGTGGAAACTCCTTTTCCTTCTCAAAGTTCCCAAGGATCAAATGTGAGGAATCTTTCCCTTCAGTTATGTAGTCCTTGCGTTGGAAGTTGAGAGTGGAGCTCGATCAGATTTGGAGTGTTGATCAAGATATGGTTCGGTCTACTACCGTCCCCGGTGAAGTACCTGGGGAATCTGTTGACATATCGAAGTCCCGGAATCAGTTTTATTTCCTGCAACATCTAATTGTAGAATAAATTCTTCATGCCGATTACAGCAGCAGGCGTGGTGTGTGGTAGGAGTTATTTCGAGGTAGTGGGGCACGGGTCGCACGAGACGCAAGGTAGGCCGGAGTGGAAATATTCAGCTGCACGAATGAACCTATCAAGTTGGAACACTCCGTAGCCACAGCACACGGACATGAATTCAAGCAGTGAGTTGAAGGAATGAGGGGGGGGGAGGAAAGGGGGAGAGGAAAAAAAGAAAACATAACAGAGGGAGAAAAAAGGGGAGGGAAGGGGCCACATGTTCAACACTGCCGACCTGTGTCTCAACCACAAGGAATACTCGTAGATAAGCTCACGAAAATTTAAATACATTGTCGATATAGGGCACAAAGTGCAGGGATTCCAACATTTTGTGCTTCCCAATCATCCCAAATATAGGATAAGTGCACTACTAATGGCGCAACTAACCGCTTCCAATCTTTAGCCCCAGCAGTCACAATGAACAACCCCATTGCTCTAATAATAATCGAATATCGGCCTGACGCTTTGTATTGTCTCCGTGCGCACAGAAACATAACATACACATCCCGCTTGGTTAAAAATGACGCATATGTCTTTGCTCGGATGCCATACGCAGCCCTGCGGGAGAACAGGCCAGGGGTCCCCGACTTCACGGTCGAGACAACAACCAACTGGTTCTTCTCAACATTTTTGTATCCTCTGCCAACACGGTGACAATGTTCTTGTGTTTAACGTCCCGAGCTCTGGTATGTCATTGGCGTGAGCAGAGGAACCCAGTAGAGGGCCGTGAACATGTTCGAACGCCCGTCACTACGGGAGGTTGTGGGGGTATTGCCAAACTTGGGTCCTTCGTTATGAGGTGCAAAGCTGTAGAAATGACTTTGCTTCCATCCGTCCAGGCTAAAGAAAGCCGTGCCCGGGTGTAGGCTTGTAACCAGCATTGAGGCCGCGTCTCAGAAGTTTACCCTTTCCTAACTCCTGACTTGTCTTGCAAACATCTGTGGATAGAAGTAGGAAAATATTAAGGATACTGTTAAATAAACTGAATATAAACTTATCCCTTGAACAAGCAAGCATATGATATAGATTGACTTTATGTGGACTACCTGTTTTATAAAACTGATAAAAATTACATACTCTTGTGACTACCCTATAGGAATGCAGCATCACTCCTGCACTTGCTCAATGAATGGTATCAATAGCACCCATCGATACAGGGGAGGATCCCCTGAATGTATCAGCACTGATTACAGAGAGCTCCCCCTGAATGTTACATCACTGATACAGAGAGGATCCCCCCTGAATGTTACAGCACTGATCAGCAAGGATCCCCCTGAATGTATAAAGCACTGATTACAGAGGGGTCCCCTCCTGAATTAGTACATGCCCTGATACAGCAGAGATATCCCCTCCTGCATGTGTACAGACACGATACAAGAGGAGGATCCCACGGAATGTTATAACAGCACTGATACAGAGGGAGGTCACCCCTAAATGTATACATCACTGATACTTCCTTTTGCTCGGGATGTTTCCTTATCCCCCTGACTGTATACAGTCCTGAGACAAGAGCAGATCCCCCTGAATGTATTACAGCCCTTATACAGAACAGGATCCCCCTGATTTATACAGCACTGATACAGAGGAGGATCCCCCTGATGTTTACAAGCACTGGATACAGAGAGGATCCCCCTGAATGGATACAGCATGATACAGAGTAGGATCCCCCTGAATTTAACAGCACTGATACACAGAGGAGGATCCCCCCCCCTGAATGTATACAGCCCCTTCTACAGATGAGTTCCCCTGAATGTAACAACACTGATACAGAGAGGGTCCCCTGATGTAAACAGCACTGATACAGAGGAGGATTCCCTGAATGTATAACAGCACTGATACAGCAAGGATCCCCTGAATGTTACAGCAACTATACAGCGAGGATCCCCCTGAATGTTACAGCACTGATACATAGGAAGGATCCCCCTGAATGTCATACAGCACTGATATCAGAGGATAATCCTCGAATGTATTCAGCACTGATAGCAGCAGAGATCCCCCTGAAATGTAGGTCGCACTGATACAGCAGAGGATCCCCACTTATGTATAACAGCACTGATACAGAAGAGGTGATGCCCCCTGATGTATACAGCACTGATACACATCTGAGCTCCCCCTGAATGTATCCAGCACCTGATACAGAGTATGCTCCCCCTGAGGTTATCGCACGTAACAGAGGAGATCCCCCTGAATGTATAACAGCACTGTACGAGGAGGCTCCCCCTAATGTAACAGCACTGATCACAGAGGATCCCCCTGAATGTATACATCAACTGATACAGCAGAGGATCCCCTGAATATACAGCACTGATACAGAGGAGGATCCCCCTGAATGTATACAGCACTGATACAGAAGAGGATCCCCCTGACTGTATACAGCATGATACAGAGGAGGATCCCCCTGAATTATCCACCACTTATACAGAGGAGGATCCCCTTAATGTATACGCACTGATACAGAGGAGATCCCCCTGAATGTATACAGCACGTACAGAGGAGGAATCCCCCTGAAGGTATAACAGCCCATACAGAGAGGATTCCCCGGAATGTATACACCACTGATACCGAGGAGGAATTCCCCTTATGTTACATTCACTTATACAGAGTAGGAATCCCCCTGAATGTATACAGCCTGAACAGAGGAGATCCCCCTGAATGTTTTTAATACAGTCACTGATACAGCAAGGAGCCCCCTGAATGTATACAGCACTATACAGAAAGGAAGGTATCGCCCTCTGAATGATACAGCACTGATACAGGGAGGAATCCCCCTGATGTATACATCACTGATACAAGAAGGGGATCCCCCTGAATGTTACATCACTGAATACAGAGGAGTATTCTCCCCGTGAATGTTACACCACTGATACGAGGGAGGATTCCCCTGAATGTATACATCACTGATACAAGAGATCCCCCTGAATTATACAGCCGATAAGCAGATGAGGATCCCCCTGAATGTTATATACAGCACTGATACAAGGAGGAGCCCCTGAATGTATAAGGCATCGGTACAGCAAGGATCCCCTCTAATGTATACAGCCCCTGATACATCAAGATCCCCCTGAATGTATACATCACGGATACGAGCAGAGGATCCCCCTGATGTATACAGCACTGATACAGAAGATATCCCCCTGAATGTATACAAGCACTGATAGCGCAGAGATCCCCCTGAATTTATACAGCATGATACAGAGGAAGGATCGCCCCTGAATTAACGCACTGCTACAGAGCCAGGTATCCCCCCTGACTGTATCCAGCCCTGATACGATGAGGCGTCCCCCTGAATGTATACAGCACCGATACACAGGGATCCCCCTGAATGTTATACAGCACTGATACAGCAGAGGATCCCCCTGACGTATACAGCACTGATACGAGGAGGATCCCCCTGAATGTATAACAGCCTGATCCAGAGTAGGAGCCCCTGAATTATACAGCACCGCTACAGCGAGGCCCCCCTGAAATGTATACAACTGATACAGCAGAGGATTCCCCCTGAATGTTCAGCACTGATACAGCAAACAGGCAGAGGATCCCCCTGACTGTGATACAGCACTGATACATAAGAGGATCCCCCGGAATGTATACACACTGATACCTATAGTATCCCCCTGACCATGTATTCAGCACTCTACAGAGGAGGGATCCCCCTGAAGGATACAGCACTGATACAGGGAGGATCCCCCTGAATGTATACAGCACTGATACAGCAGAGGATCCCCTATGTAGACATCACTATACAGCATATCATCCCCCTGAATGTATACAGCACTGATACGAGGAGATCCCCCTGATGTATACACAGTGATACAGCAAGGGATCCCCCGAAGGTATACAGCCTGAGACAGAGGAGGATTCCCTGAATGTCATACAGCACTGATACAGACTATGGATCCCCCAGAATGTATACAGCACTGATACCGCAGAGCATTCCCCCTGAATGTATCAGCCACTGATACAGAGGAGGATCCCCCGAATGTATACAAGCACTGATACAACAGCAGAGGATCCCCCTGAATGTATAACACCACTGATACTAGAGGATCCCCCTGAAAAAATGTTCCACCACTGATACAGAGGAGGATCCCCCTGAACTGTATACACACTGATACAGAAGATGATCCCCCTGAATGTATAAGCAGCCCCGATACAGAACAGGATCCCCCTGAATTGTATCAGCACTGATACAGAAACATGATCCCCCCCTTAATGTATATCAGCACTGATACAGAAGAGGATCCCCCTGAATGTATACAGCCGATTACAGAGGAGGATCCCCCTGATTATCCAGCACTGATAAGAGGAGGATCCCCCTCATGTATACAGCACGGATACAGCAGAGGATCCCCCTCGAATTGTATACATGCACTGCTACAGAATAGGATCCCCTGAATTATACAGCACGATCAGCAGAGGATCCCCTGAATGTATACAGGCACTGATACAAGGAGGACCCCCCTGAAGTATACAGCACTGATACAGAAGAGGATCCCCCTGAAGGTATACAGCCTGATACAGGAGGAGGATCCCCCGATGTATACAGCACTGGATACCGAAGAGATCCCCCTGAATGTATACAGCAACCTGATACAGAGGAGGATCCCCCTGAATGTATACAGCACTTGATACATAAGAGATCCCCCTGAATGTATACAGCACTGATACAAAGGATCCCCTGATGTATACAGCAACTGATACAGAAGAGATCCCCCTGATGTAATATCAGCACTGATACAGAGTCGGATCCCCCTAATGTATAATACGCCTGATCCAGAAGAGGATCCCCCTGATGTATACACCACTGAGACAGAGGTTCTCCCCTGATGTACAGCACTGATAAGCAGAGGATCCCTTAATGTATACAGTCACTGATACAGCATGAGGTCCCCCTAATGTATCAGCACGATCCGCAAGATTCCCTGAATGTATACAGCACTATACAGAGGAGGATCCCCTGAATTATAACACACGGAATACAGCAGAGGACCCCCGAATGTATAAGCACTGATCCAAGCAGAGGATCCCCTGAATGTATACGAGACTGATACCAGCAGAGGATCCCCCTGAATGTAACAGCACTGATACGCATAGGATCCCTGATGTATACAGCACTGAATCATCAGAGGAGCCCCCTGATGTATCCACACTATACAAGCATAGGATCCCCTTGATGTATCAGTCACTGATACCAGCAGAGGATCCCCCGAATGTAATACAGCACTGATATCCGAAGAAGAGCCTCGTGATCCCCGTTGTTTGTCCCTAAAAGATGCAGACTGACCCACAGTAACAAGGAGTCAATGAAGGATGGTCAGCCCACCCCGCATCCCACACTCTCCCCCCGGGGGGTCCACTACAGGTCAGGCCCCTTACCTATCAGAGGTGCCTCGCAGGCTGCGCCAGGGTCAGAGAGCGCTGCCCGTATCTGCCTGAGAGCGACGCGTGAACGTGAGCATGGCAGAGATCAGTCCTGTGTCATTATCACCCAGCTAGGAGAAGCCCACTAATCTCTTTAAGAACCTCTAAGGATTTTCTGTCAGGTGGCGGGGAGGTTGAATGGAACAATATGCGGGACTTGTGCCGGCGTAGGGTGGACCGGGTGTAAGTAAAGTTAGAGAGGAACATTATGGTCGTCAGTAGTCCTCTCCAACAATGATGGGGGTGACTGTCCTGGAAAAGAATGGGTTGGGTGAGGAACAGGTAAGACAGAACAGGTAAAGGAGGAGAATTCGAGATACGGGAGTGAGAGAGTCCGGGGTAAGTTATAGATATGTATGATCAGCTCTAGTGCGAGACAAAAGTCCCAGGACAAAACCCCGTTATCACCGGACAAAAAGGAAAATGACATTGATCAGATGGTGGGCCACATACTGCGTTGTTTTAAAAGTTAGCAACAAAAAGTTGCAACAACAAAGAAACCGTTCCCTATGATGCACAGCACGTGACGTTTCGTCTCTGGTGCGGATCCATTTTTATGACTAAGATATGTGACCTGCACTTAAGTAGGAGTTTTTCCTTTCGGCCAACTCTGCTAACCCGATGTGTGGGGGATGGCTTCAGGCATAACCCGTGTCTTGATGACCTTCAGAACAAGCTTTAAAGGGCATCTACCAACCATGATGAAGGACTGTATGCAAATGAGCTGATACCCTCAGCCTGATTGCATACAACCTTCATCCTGGCGGTAGTGGCCCCTTCAAGCTCCTAGCAACTAGGCCAGGCCTGTGATTGGACAGGTTGTGTCCATTCGGCTGTCTACCTGGCCAATCAAAGCCCATGTCCATTGCTAGGGGCTAAATCTCCCTATGGCACTCTGCAGCCCACAACCAACACGTCCGGTTAAGCGAAGCCGGCGATGGACGCTGACTTAATTCATCTATGGACCACAAGAATTTACCAATTTGATTGGGTAATCGATGTCTGAGACAATTCTTCTTTGATAGGTTACATACGCCTTCCCATTGGGAACACTCGCCCTTTCATCCAATATGCGGCTTATATACAGCATTGGCTCAGAGAGCCTCTGACTTGCTGGTGTCGCAGTGTTGGGGTGGCCAGTGAGAATATCTCACGTGGCGTCCACTCGTGGTCCAGCGATTGTGTCTCCCGTTTTCAGGTTTGGTATGACTGCCCTGGCTCGGGGACACATTTGTCCAGCTCCACCCCTTTTTATTTTATTGTGCCTATGCCCTCCCCCTCCTGGTGTACAGTGTGTATGGGACTGGTCACCAGCTCTACCCTATACATATATGAAGTGGTTGGTCACCGGTGACCTCCCAACCCAGGGGGCGCTTGCCGCTAATCTATACCCCCCGCTGGAGGCTGCAGTATATGTACAATACCACAGCAGGAGACGGGGCACCCCGGCCCTCAGTCTACCACAGCATCTTGGAGAATGTGTACTGAGGCCACTATGCGCACAATCCGCTCCGCAGCGAAACGACACCTCACCTCTCCCCGGACCCTCCGCCGTTCTTACACTCTTCCCGGGCTGTGACGGTCACGGATAAAAAAAACCACCGACCTTCCCATTGGCTCGCGGCACGTCGCCACTCACCTTCGTACAGAGGCGGTCCTCTGCCCTGCTTCCTAGCAACCGCCGCGTGTTGTCACTCAACTTTATTGGCGTCTTTTTCGGGATTGAACAAAAGGTCCTGGGTTTTTGGCCGCTAGTGCAGAGGGAGATATGCCTCGGTGCTATCAGGCGTGTGGTGCCGCTCATCACCTAGGTATGGACACCCCCCAGAGTGCGACCTATGTGACCCCATAATAGTTGGAACAGAATACGACAATTATAGTTGACACCTGATTTGCACCCATAATAAATTACCCTAGAATATGGACAATGGTGGCCCGCCCAGGGACGTCCACAGTGCCCCCATAGTAATGAATGACAATTCCTTTTATAGTAATGACCAGTGCCCCTTAAGTGCATTAGTAAAATTTAATAGAGACAGTCACAATAATAATCTCTATTTATATACCCCCCATCATATACCATATCTTTACATATCATAGGGACATATAGAGATATAATATTACATTACACAGAACACAGTCATATGGAACAATAGGAGGGAGGGCCCCGAGCTTAACAGTCTATTGAGGATGAGGGTGACACAAGAGCTGACAGTCTATGATGGATAGGGGTGCACAATAGCTTACAGTCCTATGAGAGGATAGGGTGACACAGAGCCTTACAGTCTATGAGGATTAGGGTTGACACAGAGCTTACAGTCTATGAGGATGAGTGGGTGGACCAAGAGCTTACAGTCTATGAGGATGAGGGGTGACACAAGAGCTTAACGTCATGAGGATGAGGGAGGACCCAAGAGCTTACAGTCTATGAGGAGAAGGCGGGGTGACACGAGCTTACAGTCTATGAGGATGTAGGGGTTGAACCCAAGAGCTACAGTGCTATGATGATGAGGGGGTACACAATAGCTTACAGTCTATGAGGATGATGGGGACACAAGAGCTTACAGATCTTATGAGATGAGGGGTTACACCAGAGCTTACAGTCTATGAGGATGAGGGGGTGACACAGAGCTTACAGTCTATGAAAGGATGAGGGGGTGACACACTAGGCTACATTCTAGAGGATTAGGAGTGACACTGATCTTACAGTCTAATGAGGATGAGGGGGTGCACAAGAGCTTACATCAGAGGATGAGGGGGTGACACTGACTTACAGTCTATGAGGATGAGGGGGTGCCACAGCAAGAGGCTTACAGTCTATTAGGATGAGGGTGTGACACATGAGCTACAGACTTGAGGAGAGGAGGTGGACACAGAGCTACAGACTATGAGGATGAGGGGGATTACCTCAATAGCTTACAGTCTATGAGGATGAGAAGGTGACACAAGAGCTTACGCCTTCTATGAGATGAGGGTGACACAACTTACAGTCTATGATGATTAGGGGGTGACCCGAGTAGCTACAGTCCATGAGATGAGTTGATGACACAAGAGCTTACAGTCTATGAGGATAGGGGGTGACACAAGAGCTTACAGACTATGAGGATAGGGGATTACAACAAGAGTTACAGTCTATGAGGATGAGGAGGTTGACACAAGAGCGTACAGTCTGTAGGAAGAGGGGTGACAAAGAGCTTACAGACTAGGAGTATGAGGGTATGACACAAGATCTTAACTCTATGAGGATGATGGGATGACACAAGAGCTTTACAGTCTATAGGATGAGGAGTGACACATGAGCTTACAGGCTATGAGGATGAGGGGGTACCATGAGCTTACAGACTATGAGGATGGAATTATGTGACACAGAGCTTTACAGTCTATGAGAGATGGATGACACAAGGAGCTTACGTCTATGAGGATGAGAAGTTAGCGACACAATAGCTTACAGTCTATGAGATTGGAGGGGGTGACACCAGAGCTTACAGTCTATGATGATGAGGGGATGACACAATAGCTTACAGTCTATGAGGATGAGAGGAGCGACCAAAGCTTACAGGTCCTATGAGGATGAGAAGGTACACCAAGCTGTACAGTCTATGAGGAGGAGGGGTTGACACGAGCTACAGTCTATGAGGAGGAGAGGGTGTGACACAGGAGCTTCCATACTATGGAGGATGAGGTGATGACACACGAGCTTACAGTCTATGCGGATAGGTGGTGACACATGAGCTTTCAGTCTAGAGGAGGGAGGGGGTGACACAAGAGCTGTACGACTATGAGGAGGAGGGATGACACCATAGCTTACAGTCTTGAGGATGAGGATGGGACACATGAGCTTACAGCTATGTTAGGAATGAGGTGGTTGACACATGACTACAGACGATGAGGCTGAGGAGGTGAACTAGCTTACAGTCTATGAGGCATTAGGGGGTGACACAAGCAGCTTAAGTCTATAGATGTAGGGGGGTGACAACCAGAGCTTACAGTCTATGTAGGATGGGGGGTGACACAAGATCTTACAGTCCTATTAGTATAGGGTGACCAGAGCTTCAGTCATGAGGTGAGGGTTTACACCAGATCTTACAGTCTATGGAGGATGAGGGGGGGCACAAGAAGCTTACAGTCTAATGAGGATGAGGGGTGAACACAGAGCTTACAGTCTTGAGACATACCCCAGAACATCCGAATACCCCAAGCAGGGGCACCACAGTGCCCATGAGGTGATGCCACACATGGCGGTTTTGAACGTTTTTGTTCTCGTTTTTAACAGTTCGTTAAAAACCGCATGCATTTTTTAAAACACATCCGTTGTTTTGACGGGTTTTACAAATTATCTTATTAAAACGTAAAAACGGATGCGTGGTCCAAACGCCTGCTTTTTTTTTAATCAGACGGCTTAAAACCGACAAAAAAGGGTTCAAACGCCACATGTGGCATCACCCTTAGACGTCCCTGCTCTATTCTCCCAGTGTAATTTGCGGCCCCACAAGACACAGGTCCCACTTTTGGGCTAACGGTAACTATGAAGAAGTAGTTACTGTAGTGCTAGAAGTTACCAGTAATGGCGCCATTGATCAGTGTGCTTTCTATGGCCGCAAACAACGGAGCCGTGATCCTTTTTGTTGTCCGTGTGTGAACGTTTAATAACTGCGTAACAGATGATGTCACGGGCTCCTCCCGACCGCTGAAGTGGTCACATTATGACTCAGCACTTCCAATTTTCTCTGTGCTGGTCTTATTAGATTTCCTTGTCTGTCTTTGCGCTGCTAAGATGTCCTATTATCCGTTTGCTATCTTCTTCTGACGCTAGATCCTTCAGTGTTTAAAAGCGAAGAACAAGAAGAAAACCAAGAGGAGATCCAGCCCGGCTTATCCCTGCGGTCTCCAGCGCCGCCTAGAAAATGTAATTTTCCAAAACTTCTTCTACGCTGACCTGCGGCGAGACTCTGACAAGTTCCATCCACCGCTACGCCGCTGACCATCCCCACCTTTGACCGTCTTTTTGCGGATCGAGTTCTGGCTCCACCTTCCCGGACACAAATATGGACTGTCCTTACACCGTATGGAACGGCTCATGGTCACACTCGGTAATTTAGAGGGGTTAGTCTTAAATTTAAATGGATAATGGCTATGGGCTAAAACAGTAAATTACTTATAGTCCCCTCCTCCACATGCGTTCCCATTCTCTTCTCGTCTGTTTTATGGACGCTGGTTGTGTCCATCCAGTGGTTGGACGGCATTACAGAGGTGGGAGATGAGTGGTTTGTTGTTTGTAAGCCCCTCCCCCCATCCATTTCTTTTTATTCCTGGACAACCCCTGTAAGCACCGTGTGGGACGCCACTGCCCAGATGCCCCCAGTGATTGGGCGCAGCACAGTGTTGTAGATCAGTCCGACTTCAAACTGTAGACATGTTAGTTCCTGTGGAGCAGACTGGCACAGTGTCCCCTGGGACGGTTTATTGCATTTTTTCTGCAATAATGGCAAAACTGTGATTCAATATTTGCACAGTAATCACCCAGAATTGTCCTGCGATTATGTCCTACAGGAACTGATTGCAATAGACCGTTTCTGGCTGTCTGAGGAGAGGGGTCTACCTTGTGGGGAGGAAATGGCTACTTTTCTGGTGTGGCGGCTACGTGTGTGTAGAATGGGCTATACCTTTGTAGAATTAGAGGTGGAGGCAGCCTCTTGTTTGAGAGAGATGGCGGCCCTGTGGGAGAAGAGGATGCATTCCCTGTGTGGGAGGAGGATGGCGGTCCCTGTGTGCGAGGAGATGATGGCGCCCCTGTGGTGCGGAGGAGTATGGCGGCCCCCTTGTGTGTGAGGAGAGGAGGTGGCGGCCCCTTGTGTGCGAGGAGGATGGCGGCCCCCTGTGTGTGAGAGGAGGAGGATGGCGGCCCCGTGTGTGCTAGGAGGAGAATGCGGCCCCGTGTGTGCGTGAGGAGGATGGCGTCCCCCTGTGTGCTTGGAGGAGATTGCGGCCCCCTGTGTGTGAGAGGAGAGGATGCGGACCCCGTGTGTGCGAGGAGGAGGATGGCGGCCCCGTGTGTGCGTGGAGGAGGAGGGGGCGACCCCCCTGTGTGTGAGAGAGGATGATGGCTGTCCCCTGTTTGTGGAGTAGAGGATGGCTGCCCCTGTGTGTGAGGAGGAGGATGGCGGCCCCTGTGTTTGAGATGAGGATGGGCCCCTGTTATGCGGAGGAGGATGGCGACCCCTGTGTGTGCGGAGGAGGATGGCGGCCCCCCTGTTGGTATGAGGACTGAGGAGGATGGCGCCCTTGTGTGCGAGGAGAGGATGGGCTGGCCCCCTGTTGTGTGAGGAGGAGGATGTCTACCCTCCTGTGGTGTGGCGGAGGATGATGCGACCCCGCTGTGTGTGCTGATGAGGATGGCGGCCCCCTGTTTTGAGGAGAGGATGGCGGCCCCTGTTGTGTGAGGGGCGATGGCGGCCCCCTGTGTGCAGGAGGAGGATGGCGACCCCCCTGTGTGTGGCGGAGGAGATGGCGGCCCCCTGTTGTGCGGAAGAGGATGGCGGCCCCCCTTTGTGTGAGGAGGAGGATGAGGCCCCTGTGTTGTGAGGTGGAGGATGGGGCGGCCCCCTGTGTTTGAGATGCAGGAATGGCGCCCCTTTGGTGAGTAGGGATGGCGGCCCCTTGTGTCTAGGAGGAGGATGGCGCCCCCTGTGTGAGGAGGAGGATGGCGGCCCCTTGTTGCGAGGAGGAGGATGGCGGCCCCCTGTGTGTGCGGAGCGATGCGGGCCACTTCTTGTGTGAGGAGGAGAGGATGGCGGCCCCTTGTGTGCGAGGATTTGATTGCGCCCCCCTGTGTTTGAGGAGGAGTGGATGGCGCCCCGTGTGTGCGAGGAGGAGGGATGGCGGCCCCGTGTGTGCGTGGAGGAGGATGGCGGCCCCCTGTGGGCCGTGGATGAGGATGGGCGTCCCCTCTCCCTGTGTGTGAGGAGGAGATATGGCGGCCCCGTGTTCGAGGAGAAGATGGCGTCCCCGTGTGTGCGTGAGGAGGATGGCGTCCCCTGTGTGCGTGGAGGAGGATGGCGGCTGCCCCTTGGTGGCGTGGAGGGATGATGGCGGCCCCTGGGTCCGTGAGGAGGATGCGGCCTCCCGTGTGCGTTTTTTTGGGGGAGTATGCGGCCCCCTGTGTGCGTGAGAGGATGGCGGGCCCCCTTGTGCGTTGAGGAGGATGCGGCCCCGGTGGTGCGAAGAGAGATGGCGCCCCGTGTGCGCAATATGTCATGTCCGCCATGAAAATGGATTACCTACAAGTTATCTGCTGGCTGAGGAGGAGGGGCTACCTGTTGTTGGGAGGATGTGCTCTTTTCCTCTGGTGTGAGGCCGTGTGTGTTTAAAATGGGAGACCTTTGGTAGTATGAGAGTGGAGGGCGCCCCTGTGTGTGAGGAGGAGATGGCGGTCCCTGTGCAGGGATGAGGATATGGCCCCCTGTGTAGAGGAGGATGCCCGCCCCCTGTGTGCGAGGATATGGAGGCCGCCCGTGTGCAAGGGAGGAGGATGCCTGCCCCCTTGTGCGAGGAGATGGAGCCCCCTGTGTGCGAGGAGGAGGAGCCGGCCCCCTGTTACGAGGAGAGGATGCCGCCCCCCTGTGTGCGCGGGGGATGCCGGCCCCCTGTGTGCTAGGAGATTGGAGCCCCCCCTTGTGTGCCATGTCTGCACATTTCCTCTTCTCCACCGTTCCCCCCCTGGCCTCCTATCAAGAAGGCAGCCTAAATGATCTTTTTCGGCTCTGCAGGTTCTCTCTACAGGAACTCTGTGCTTCTTCCTCTGCATTGTGAGTTCCCTTTGAGCACTCCCCATCTTGCGGATCATCAGACCTGACCTGTGAAGTGATTTTGTCAGCACTGAAAGAAGCGTGATGCCTGAGCCACAACCATTATAAAGCGGAGGTTCCTGTCAGCCAGAGCCAACAGGACCACGGAGAAATACTGCTTATTGTTAAAGTGTTGGGTCCCTGAGTCAGGAGGCTTCTTAACACGGATGTGTTTCCCATCCAGTGCCCCAACGCAATTGGGAAACTGTACGGAGTCATAGAAGCCCTCAGCAATGCGGAGCCAGTCTTCCGCTGTGGGCTCGGGCATCACCGCTTCTTTCAGCTGCTGACAAATCACTTCACAGGTCAGTCTGATGATCCGCAAGATGGCGGAGTGCTCCAGAGGGAACTCACAATGCAGAGAAGCAAAGGAGTTCCCTGTAGAGAGGAACCTGCAGAGAAGGAAAAGTATCACATTTAGCTGCTTCTTCTGATAGGAGGGACAGAAGGGGAGACTCGGGGAGAAGGGGAAATGTGCAGACAGGGCACACAGGGGGCTCCATCTCCTCGCACACAGGGGGCCGGCATCCTCCTCCTCGCACACAGGGGGCTCCATCTCCTCGCACACAGGGGGCCGGCATCCTCCTCCTCACACAGGGGGCCATCATCCTCCTCCTCACACAGGGGGCCGCCATCCTCCTCCTCGCACACAGGGGGCCGCCATCCTCCTCCTCGCACACAGGGGGCCGCCATCCTCCTCCTCGCACACAGGGGGCCGCCATCCTCCTCTGTATACATTCAGGGGGATCCTCCTCTGTATCAGTGCTGTATACATTCAGGGGGATCCTCTTCTGTATCAGTGCTGTATACATTCAGGGGGATCCTCCTCTGTATCAGTGCTGTATACATTCATGGGTATTAGTCTGATAGTCCATGGTTGAGTATTCCAGAGGATTGATGCAGTTCAGGAGAAGTCCTGGTGAAGTGAGTGAAAGGTTTCAATTAAAGAAGAGAATAAACCTACAGCGCTGGAAGATCCGGTACAGACTGGAGGCATCTGTGTTGTGTCGGAAATGAAAGACAGGTCTGGCTGCTGCATTAAGAATAGATTAGCGAACAGAGAGATTAGTAAGTGGAAGACCAATTAGTAGGTAGTGGCACAAGAGTGAATTTAAAGGGGACCTACCACCACGATTCTACCTCTAAAGGTAGAACGGGTGGTAGGTGGATGAATGGGACGTAAGGATAGCCCTTTTTGGGCTAATCCTTACGTACCGGCTATCCTTTTGTAAACTTTAATCAGTTGATATGTTAATTTAATTAAGCGGCTACTGGGGCGTGGAGTAGCCGGACATGAGGCTACTAGTCGAAGGATCTTGTCACTGTTATATCAGGTACTGCTGACAGATTCCCTTTGATTGCCACTGCCTTGGGAGCAAGTAAGGTCGTCAGTAATGTAATCTTGCTGTATGAAGTAATAAGCTGTTCTCCACCTCATACAGACTAGAAGGATAACCCTGTGTCCTCCTCCCTCCAGGCTCCGCGTGTTGGATCACCCTGACAGCTGACAATGAAGGTTTCATCCCTCTGACATTTTCTCCCAACCAGGAAGTGTTCATCAGAGACGCCCGGGGCTCGCCATCGTCTTCATCAATGAGCTCGGCCAGCGTCAGTCCTGCAGAGCCCCCCAGCAGCATCACATAGTGGTCACTGCCCACCAAGAGCCATTCACACTATAACCATATGCACTGGGGGGGCGCCGTCACTCACATCCTGCAATATCCTGCTGTAATTATCCATCTCCAACCTACAAACGTCTTCGGCGACTCGAGACTGTTCCTCACTTACCTCTGGTGCTGTCGGGATCGCGTCCCGGTATTTTGTGCAATACACGTCCTGGGTCTCCTAGGACTCCCAATGTTATATATAAATATATATGAGGGTGCCCAGCATGGGGTCCGTGATGTAACCCCTGGACGTTGGCGATGATGTCATAGTGACGTGTGATGTGATAGTACTGGCGCGTTTCGGTATTTGCAGTATTTATTGCTAGATATTGAGGTACTGGTGACATGCATGAGGAATGTATTTTGTTACTGCATGTTCCCGCGCTGATCATCTATCGTGTACGTGCGGCACATTAGATACCAGCGGGAAGTATCTCCGGTACAGTTGAATGTATAAAGTGGAGGCCTCCATTGTGTAGGTGGGGGCCAGTATTATGTGTATATAGCCGTGTACAAGTGCTGACATTTTATTTGCATTGTTGTACGTCTGGTAAAAGATACATTTTCTAGAAAAATCTGATTAATAACACGGGACGAGATGAGCGATGGATGGTAAGATGTGACTACCGTGCCTAGGGATGGACTTCTGAGGTATGTCTGTCTTTTAAAGGGAACCTGTCACCAGGTTTTACGCCACTGAACTATCAGCACCTTAGGTAGGGTATAAAATATGTATTTTTCTAGAATTCCCTCTTTTATGTGAAATCTCACTCATGTCTGCAGTGGTCCCACCCCTCCCTCTGCTGTCTGTAAACGTGACTCTTCTCTGCTCATTGTCAAACGGGTGACATTTCACCTAAAAGAGGGAATTATAGAAAGGACATAGGGGGCTGGTAGTTTAATGGGGTTAAATCTGGTTCCAGGTTCCGTTCAATGATTTAAGGAAACCTTTCAGATAAACTAACTCACCCTAACTAAAAATATCTTTAAAAACTATCTCTATATTATTCCTTCCCATTCCTAGTAAGGTTGACTCAGTTTATGAGTCATTTATGCAAATGACCCCATGTGAGTCCAATCATCGTCTTTCCTTTGTGCCGAGTCTGGCATATTCTTGCTCCATACTCCGGCTGAGGAATGAAGGAAACGCTGGCTGTGTGACTCGCTGAAGAGAATTCCTGAGGGAGGGATGGATGAGTCAGTCACACACAGGCAGCATCTCTCTTATTACTGAGGGAGGGGTGAATGATGTAGCAGAGCCGAGTTTAGTTGGCTGAAGAGATAGCATGCCCCTTGTCAATCAGGAAGCTGAGTTAGAAGATTGTGAATTTGCAAAGACCTTGATTCAACTTAATGAATGGACTGTGGAAGTTTACAGGCATGGGTGGGAACAATATAGGGATAGTTGTACTGCTGTATAATAGCAGCTTTCAAAGATATGTTTAGTCAGTGCAGGTTACTTTATATGATCCCTTTAAACTGCTAAGGATTGGGGAAGTTAGAGTTTTGTCCATTCCACCATTCACGGATAGATGTCTCATCTGAGACTCTCAGATTTTTGGGTCCTTATTTCATTGGCTTCCACAATGTCAATGATTTAGGTAAACCACTCCAATTCTCGGGGTTTGCTATGGCAATGATTGGATTGTCACCCAGTGGGATAGATTAGAGGGGAGCGTTGTATATATTATCCAAAAAATTTGCCACGTTTAGATGAAGAACTCAGGAAAAGTCAAAAGAATGTGATGGATAAAGTGACTTAGTGGAGGCGCTGGAAGACGGGGGCAGGGATAGGATTAGAATCCATATCGGAATCTCTATGGATGTGCTATCCTCCATGTGATAAACATGCAAATTTGGGTGAGGGTCATTGCCTTTTTTTCAGCTTAAAATGTTCTTCTGACAGCTACAGGATGTAAATGACCGACTCTATGTCCTCCTCGTGAGGGTCCCGCAGGGGCTGAGCTATTTTATGTCTGAGATAATGACATTGATTGTAATTGTGTGCACAGAGCACAGATTTCCAGCCAGTCGGTCTACAAACTAGCTCTCTAGCAGAAGGACGGACACTTTCTCTTCTGCCACATATAGGGAGCCACCTCGGAAGTCAATGTCCGACCCACTAAAGTGCCATGAGTGATGTTCAGGGATATCGGCCAATCCGGAGATCTACCCTACCCTACTCTGCTCTCTACAGATACATGTCTTTGGTTTGGCTGATATGCCTAGGTATGATTCAAGGCTTGTTTATGGGTCTGACATTGACTTTTACGGTAGCCACCAGTCGCACACATGGTGCTTCGATTGGGTTTCGAAACGCAATTGAAAGGCTCTGCCCCAATCACAAATTGAGTTAGAGCTGCGTGTAGTGAACACGCCCGGAAACGCAATGTTAATTCAGCGTGTGATCAGTTCGTGGAGCCTTTTAATTGCGTTTCAGAAGACGCCACGTCTGAGGCCAAATGTTCAACATCATCAATCTTCTCTGTAATGGATCTGTGCGTCTGTGTCCAACAAAAGCTCCAGGAATGTCAACTTTTTATTAATGGATGGAAATCTATAAGAATGTCAGTGAATGTAGGTGTCTTGTGATGCCCTCGTAGGTACATGTATCCTTCTTCTTCCATTGTACTATATCTCCCCACCCTTGATCTTGTCCTGAATTAAATACCCTTTAGTGGGGCAACTCACCATGATGTAGTGTCGTTATTACCCTTGGAACTTGGCTAGATCTGTATGGTGGTGATGGTGGATCACCGGACGTGGAGACACCCTGGTAGAATGTGAAAAGTGACTGTTAGAAAACAGAAGAATATTTTGGGTAAGAATCTATGAAAATTGCATGGACCGGGACATCTGCCAAATTATGGAGATGGACTAGTACAGATACTCTAATGTTCTCTATTTCGGGTTTCTTAATGATATCCCACTACACACAAGTGGTGATCAGACAAGACCAGTGAGGTCACCAGTGTCCAGGCACGTGCCCATATGGTGATGCCAGGATAGAGATGTCACTGGTGGACCAGAAATGGTGGATAGTAGGTGCATACATGAGGTCAACTTTGCAAATGTTACTGGGTAAAGGACCTTAGGTGACATCACCCTGGTCACATGACATGAAGTGCTGAATGGTGAGAAGATGTGACATGGGGAGGAGTGAATATTAGGGGCTGGCCGAGAAGGACATGCCACCTCTCATGCCAGGTAAGATTTTATGTAGATGTGAGGGAAACTATTTTAGCCTTTACTTAATGTGGCTCGCTAGATGTTTTTGAGAAATTGTGGTGATAGGTTCCCAAAGGGTTTGTCCAAAGCTTACAAGTTATTCCCTATCCACAGGGTGCTGAAAACTAGCCGATCAGTGAGGGTCCCCCAACCATTCACGAGAACGGGAGCCCCACAAATGAAGAACAGTTTCCTGTTCTCACTAGAGGGTGGAGCGTTGGGGTAAGAATACCCTGTTACCTGTTGGAGACCCATCAGTCGGACCCTCACTGATCAGCTATTTATCCTCCATTGGTACAACCCCTTTAATGTATATGAGAACATTTATCCCCTATCCACGGACAGGAAGTCCATAATACATGGCTGCTAAGGGGAACTTGGGGTCCAAATGCCAAGATAGGAAAGATAAATATCTTTAAGGGTCCTCAGAATCCCACGTCTCTTATCTATAGGCAACTCTTGTCCTTTTTACCAATAAAAGAAAGTACGTGTGTGAATTCCCCCGCAGGTCTCTTCATTCTCTGATTTCATACAATTGGATTTGAGGCGGGAGCGCGGTGAGATCCTATTACTGTGCTATGTATATATACAGGGTAATGCCCTATTTACATCACATGTGGGTCATGCTGTAGGGGGCTTATAGGCGTTAGTATAGTGTCTCACCTTATTGGATCTCACTGCAGTTTATCTATATATAAGGACAAGTTTGTGGCCCTATATAAACCTGTGGAGAGGTTACTGTATACCCTCAGAGTATATAATGTATGGGGCACCTCATGTATACATAACATTGATAGGATCCTATATGACATCCCATTCCTAACCCATAAGAAGTGGTTGATCTTCAGCCTTTTTGGGTCTTCTACAAGATTTCAGAGACGGTCTATGGGATTTTTTACCATTCATCCACAACTGATCAGACATGAAATGTTCAGAATCTCGGAATCTCCGTTCTAGATCTTCCTCAATGTCTACCTTGGAGTTGAGGTCCAGACAAGTTCTTCTACATCTGACTTGCCTGATTGCGTATTTTTGGACTTTGCTGTGTGCATTGGGAAATCCTACAATTATGTATAAGCATGGAAGGAAATCTACCATCAAAATCCATCATGATCAAATTCTGGCACCAGCTGATGAAATCAACATTTCCAGTCTGTATTCATCTCAAAGGAAATCTACCATCAATAGCCATCAGGATAAACCAGGGGCACTTACTAAACGAATGCCAACGTAGTGGTGGCAGAGCGGGAGATTATGTCTTAAAGGAAATCTATCAAAATCCATCATGATAAACCAGGGCTCTTACTCATAGATCCAGGCACCGGGACTGTGGTAATCTTCTTATATTTGTTATCCAAGGCCTCCTTCCTTCTAAAATTAACTTCAAACATTATGCTAATGAGCAAGAAGGGCTCTGGGGTGTATGACCAGAGCTCCTCCGTGCTGTAGCTTCACAGGCTGTTACACTGTCTCTCCCTCCCCTTTGCTCCCTCAGCACACCGCCCTTCTCCCTGTCTAATGTAATCTCACTTTAGCAAAGAAAGTTTCAGAACACAGTGAGAGGGAGTGTAAAAGCCTGTGAAATTTCAGCTTGGAGGGGCTCTGGTAACACCCCCAGGAGCACTTCAGGCTCATTAGCATAAATGTTAAAAGTTTATTTTAGAAGGAAGGAGCCAATGGATAAAAAATTTAAGAAGTTACCACAGTCACTGCGCTTGGATCTTTGTGTAAGGTTCTCTGATTCGTCACAATGGATTTGAAACACTCCAGTACGTAGCAGTCCTGTGTATTCATGAGGGGATGGTCTGAGGAGGCGGTGACTGCAAGGCTCGATACTGCAGTCACCGCCTCCTCAGACCACCCCTTCATGAATACCTATATAATATGGGAGCATATAGTATGGGAGTGGCGCCCCCCAGATAGAGAAGCTGAAGAGAGGGGAGCCTCTCAGAACCCCCCCTCATGAATATGCCGGACCATTGATTGAACCGCTACGTACTGGAATGTTACCTAACTTTTCGGTATGTTCCGATAAAACTACAGATTTAACGCTTCTATAACTCAGGGAAGGGCTATGGCGCTGCTTCCTCACTGGTCCTCTTTAAGGAAGTCACCAGAATTTTACCCCTCACACCAGTAATACCTGCATTTAACCTAATATTATCTCCCACTGAGGTATTGTATCTTAATTTTTTTCCAATATACAAATGAGCAGAGATAAGTCAACGTGTCAAGTTTTCCCCAGTCTGCCAGTGAACTCTGCCTCCTTATTTTGATTGACAGCTCAATGTCTCTTCAAGTTTTGACCTGAGCAGACAGGAAGTCCTCTTCCTGTTCACTTCCTGTGCTTACTATGCTGTCCCTCACACTACATGGTGAATTTAGCAGTGGGCATTGTGTGGGAAACTGCAGATCTTGTCACCATTTCCCACATCTTGCAATGGGCCATCTGTAGAACTCTATGGTACCATACTGTACCCCCAAGTAGGGGCCATCTGTAGAAGTCCATGGTCCCATACTATACCCCCAAGTAGTGGACCATCTGTAGAAATCTATGGTCCCATATTGTACCCCCAAGTAGTGGACCATCTGTAGAAGTCTATGGTCCCATACTATACCCCCAAGTAGTGGACAATGTAAGTAAGATCTATGGTCCATACGTATAGCCCCCAGAAGTATGGACCATCTGTAGAATCTATGGTCCAGATGTACCACCCCAGTAGTGGACTATCTGAAGAAGTCTTATGGGAACCCATACTAATACCCCCAAGTAGTGACCAATGTAGAAGTCTATGGTCCCTAAATGTACCCCGCCCCGGAAGTGGACATCTGTAGAAGATGATGGTCCCATATGTACCCCGGAGTAGGGACGCATCTGTAGAAAGTCTATGGTCCCCAGCTGTGCCCCAAGTAGTGGACCAACTGTAGAAGTCTATGGTCCCATAATGTACCCCCGAGTAGTGGACCATCTGTAGAGCTCTATGGTACCCATAATGTACCCCCGAGTAGTGGACCATCTGTAGAAGTCTATGGTCCCAAGCTGTGCCCCCAAGTAGTGTACCATCTGTAGAAATCTATGGTCCCATACTGTACCCACAAGTAGTGGACCATCTTTAGAAATCTATGGTTCCATACTATACCCCCAAATAGTGGACCATCTGTAGACATCTATGATCCCATACTGTACCCCCACATATTGGACTATCTGTAGAAGTCTATGGTCCCATACTGTACCCCCAAGTAGTGGACTATCTGTAGAACTCTATAAGCACAGCACAGTACTATTATTTCTATCCTGCATGTATAGCACATCACAGTACTACTAGTCCTATCCTGTATACAGGGACACAGCACAGTAGTACTTATTCTACCCTGTTTGTATGGGGACAGCACAGAATTACAACTCATATCCTGTATATATGGGCACAGCACAGTACTACTACTTCTATCCTGTATATATGGGCACAGCACAGTACTACTACTCCTATCCGGTATATATGGGCACAGCACAGTACTACTACTCCTATCCTGTATATAAGAGCACAGCACAGTACTACTACTCCTATCCTGTATTTAAGGGCACAGCACAGTACTACTACTACTACAGTATTATGAATCCTATCCTGTATGGATTACTCTTATTTCTATGCTGCATTTATAAGCACTGCACATTATATCTCCACCTACACTGTATACTCGGACCCAGGAAAATACTACCCCTCCTATCCTGAATATCTGACACTGCAGTTTCTCTTTCACGTAGCTCCCAGTTCTGGGGAACTACTCAGTAATACCTGACCTCTGTGTACCTCTCTGTGTACCACCATCCCTTCCTGCTGATCCCTTACACATCTGCTCTCAAATGCTGCAAATCTTTCCCTCCTCCGTATGTGTTCACATCCTCTTTATATTGTGGCCCCCTATTCCTTATACTAAGGTCCCCTCCTCATTATAATGTAGGACCCTCCTAACTTTAAGCCTTCCAACTTCATGTTCTTGCTCTAATTAAAAAACGAAAGCATTGGGTACTTTCCTCTCCCTGTCCCCCACAGCCGCTCTCCTCTCCTCTTTGGCTTCTCTGCAGTGGGTTGGTGACATCATCACATCGTATCTGCCCGCCTCTGCTACACATGGCAGCAGATGGTGATGCTTGATGGTGATGCCGGGAGCTATCAGCTCCATGATTCACCATCATATTAAACTCTATGGGGGTCATTTACTAAGGGCCCGATTCGCTTTTTCCCGACGTGTTACCCGAATATTTCCGATTTGCGCCGATTTTCCCTGAATTGCCCCGGGATTTTGGCGCACGCGATCGGATTGTGGCGCATCGGCGCTGGCATGCATGCGACGGAAATCGGGGGGCGCGGTCGAACGAAAACCCGACGGATTCGGAAAAACCGTTGCATTAAAAAAAAAAAATGTGTCGCGGAGCTTGCACTTACCTTCATTCAGTCCGGCTCGGTGAACTCCAGTGCGTTCTGATGCTTTTCACCGCAGCAGCGCCACCTGGTGGACGGCGGAGGAACTACCTTAATGAATCCTGGCCGGACCCGAATCCAGCGCAGAGAACGCGACGCTGGATCGCGAATGGACCGGGTCAGTAAATCTGCCCCTATGTGCGTCAAAAGGGCTTCCATAAAGTTGAATTCCTGTGACATACCTCCCACCATTTGCAACAGTGGGAATGAACCCCAAATCCAGCATTGTTGGAGGAGAATATTTTTAATAGGCAAACAGTTGAGATTTCACATAATAATTCTAGAAAGGAAATTTCATACTCCTACCTGAGGGGGATAGTAGTTTAATGAGGTAACATCTGGTGACAGGGTCACTTTAAGGCCCCTTTACAGTCACAAGGTTTGAGCTAGCTTGTAGACATCTTGGGGCCTCATTGTAGACATCTCAGGTAGCTTCCTTATAAATATTATGACCACTCATTGTTGTCCTTATCTGGGTAGCTTAAAAACACTCCTTACCAGACATGAGAACCATCAGAAGTTCACTCGACTGATAAATATTCTAAGCCATTTTACACATGAGTTGGTTCGAAGGACCAAAACAAAGCTTTTAAGTAGCTGGAAGTCTCCTTCACCCTCTAAAGTGTCAACACCATTATGGACAATTAAAGAACAATCAGATACAATGGTCTACATAACTACGTCCTCCAACGAGCCTCCACCTATCTTCACTGTCCTCCATTACGGACCATGAATATTCCATGTACACTGACTTTGTCTTTTAGAGGTTGTAATTTGCCATATAATGAAGGGTTAAAACCTCTTGTAGCCAACGTGGTTTATATATAGGGTATCATTATGAAAGTAGGAAAACACTGGGTAAAACCAAAAATTCTTTGTGGGTATTTTTGTGAAAAGTTATCTGTTCAAGTTGTCTTTAATGACTTAATGCCAAGAAGCTGCGGCTTTGTCGAGATTTGCACCAAAATTGTTAAGTTTCTTGTGCAGGTTCTATAATTTTAGTGTATATGCAACTTTTTGGGGGTATTATGTGAATCTTTGGATTGTCGCCAGGTCATGCTGGACTAAAAGTAAAATTTTGTACTACACCAGTTTCCCCCCTAGCCCTCTCCTTCCATCCAACCTAACACTGCGATGTATGTTGCAGGACTGGAAGGGATT
Source organism: Engystomops pustulosus (assembly GCA_019512145.1). Lineage (NCBI taxonomy): Eukaryota > Metazoa > Chordata > Amphibia > Anura > Leptodactylidae > Engystomops > Engystomops pustulosus. Next base: position 5,595,742 of record CM033643.1, on the reverse strand, counting down.
AAGCCGCCCACTGCACTAGAAGAAAGGTCCGATCCCGGGCAAATATAAGTTTAGTGATCTGCTGATGGGGGTCTATCAGACAAACTAAATCCAGGTGGGATTTGTGGGAAGAAAAGAGGCCATGACAAGACAAATAAAAATTGATTTCACATACTAAGAAACGCATCCTACCGGCTTGTCTACTCAGACTTGTATGTTCTGAATTATCCACCGTTCCTCCAAAAATCTTTGCAGGCCCCAACGGACAATGGCTCCCGACCTCTCTCATGGTTTGGCAAAATCAACGCTGTCAAAATGGACATTATCCCCAAGTTTCTATACATCGTTTCTCCCGATCCTGTCCTCCCTCCATCCTCCATCGTCAAGCGTCTGGAAAAAGGTATCAGTAAATGTATTTGTGGGTCATCGGGACTGCCTATTAAGATGTCCACATTATATCTCCCTAAAGCCATGGGGGTACGGTTGGCCAGATATGCCACCGGTCATACGTCTTCTCTTTTCACATTTTTGAAATAATGGGGCAGATTTACTTACCCGGTCCAGTCGCGATCCAGCGGCGGGTTCTCTGACGCTGTTTCGGGTCTGGCCGGGATTCACTAAGATCGTGCGCCAGATATCTACCAGGTGACGCTGCTGTGCCGTGGTCCGCTAAAGTCCGTCGGAGTTCACCTTCTATTACTTGGTGCAGGTAAGCGCGTGTCACTTTTTTTTTGTAAATGCGGCGGTTTTTCCGAATCCGTCAGGTTTTCGTACAACCACGCCCCCGATTTCCGTCGCGTGCATGCCAGCCCCGATGCACCACAATCCATTCGCGTGCGCCAAAATCCCCGGGCAATTCAGGGAAAATCAGTGCAAAACTGAAAAATTTGGGTAAATCGCCGTAAAAACGTGATTCGGGTCCTTAGCAAATGACCCCCAATAAGTTTTTCAATTGTGTGAATATATTGTTTTTTTAATCTTAGATTTTAGATAGTGCCCATGTACGGTGTCTCAACATATACACCTGATGAATGGAGGTTCTCCAGGGTTAGATACTGGCATGACTTGTTAATCATTATTTTTTAGTTCCTTTTGTTGATGCTGTAGGGTCATGTGTCTGTGTGGTGATTGGTTCTTCCTGACCTCCTGGGGTTTATATACAACATCTCCTGTGGGTTTCCTAGCAGTTCCTTCCTCTGTAGAAGACCATGGAGGTGATCAGGCTATCACTCTTCCTGTATTTGGCTGCCCAGGCTCTGTCACGACCGGTAAGTCAGGACCTTCTCATTGACTTTGAGGAGCTAGAATTTTTGCATTGTACAATTCCATGTAACAACATTTTTTTGGAATGTTTTATGTTTTTTTATTAACTTTTTCCTCATTCTTAATCTTTTACTACAGACCTATGAATCTACTTCTGAAGGTAAGTAATCAATATTTTCTGTTATTAATGCCGGTATATTGAATAATCCTGCGCTATCTTTGGGCTATCATTTGTGAAACCCCTAGTCTTGAGTTTGCTGCTCATGTTGCCACACCATGAAACCAGTCCTGGTGATTAGAGGTGTGCCGACCCAAACTTTAGGTTTGGTGTCCCCTATTCGGCAGCTCCGCCTCACCCAGACTTTTCGCTTGATGGGCTACTGAGGAGCCAATCAGGAAGCTTTATGCCCCTAGCAACTAAACATGGTTGTGATTGGCCAGGTGTGTCTACCAGATGTCCACCACAGCCATTCCTAGTTAGTAAGGGCATAAAGCCTAAAGTTCTGATTCGCTCATCTCTACTGATGGTATGACCCTAAATTGTTCCTTACAACCAGCTTTGCTCCCATCTACTGCATGTGACTGGTCTGTTACATTCCATATACACCAAGATGTATCTCAAATGTACTTCCACCAATCTAAATAGATGTGCTAGGTCATTCTGTGTTCATAGTAATGGCTCCTGCTCTTGTTTTTTTTATCACTTTGCTATGTTTTTGGAGTAATTGAAGTTGAAATTAGGGGGGGGGGAGTCTAAGTGTAACTTTTTTGACCCCTTTAAATATGTTGTCCTTAGATTGTACTGTGCATTTTGCTGTGAAAGTAAGTAATGTACAGGCAGACTGTAGTACCAAACTACACAGATGCTTTATGTAGCCTGTAACCATGGAGACACATAGTTTCATACTTCATTTGTATACTTACAATAGGTAGATCTATTGCATGGTCTATTGCAAAAATCGCATGTCCTGCATCTCCTTAGATATTCATATGATGAGGAAAGAAGGCAACATAGCGAGTAAACGCCGACGCAACGCTAGAAGATGTACAATATGTAGGTGGAGGAAGAGTAACGGGATCGTCAAAGTACCTTACACCATTGCTCCCGGGCAGTACTGTAAGTACCTCAAAAGTATTCCCGATTTTTTTGTTGTAGTGATTTTCATATGGACGAAAAAATACTTTTGTCAGGCTTCAAGGGTAGTGAACCCCCTGTACCACCGCGGACAATGATACTTGGGACACCTAGGACCGGAATCTAAGTGGCACCCGGTCTTCACCAGAGCCCGCCGCAAAACGTGTTGGACTTGCCGCGGCGTGGTGCCACCAGGTCGTTCCACAGGTGCGACTTGTCCGCGTTGGTGGCCAAGGTGAGGGACAGAGTTAAAAGGCAGGTGGTCGGGGACAGGCAGGAGGTCAAGAAAGGTAGCAAAGGTTCAGGGTCAGAGACGGAGCAAAAGGTCAGGGCTGGCAGCGGAGGAGCGTAAACAGGAACAGATCCGAGGTCACAACGGGAGATGAATACACAGGAATATAGCACGGGTTCAGGCTTTCTCTTAGGCATATAGCACGAAGATCCATCGGGGAATGCTGCGAATGTCCAGCGCCAATCAGCGGTGCGCTTTAAATTTAGGAACGCCGGCGAGCGCACCCTAGGAGACAAGGACGTGTGCGCTGGGAAGCCGAGACGGGAGGAGGAGCATGGGGAGGTGAGTGATGTCGGGGGGACCGGGTGCATCTGCGACCCAAGATGTGTGTCGCAGGAGCACCCGTGACAACTTTATCTGGAGTTACACGTAAACTAAATACTAAATATACCTCTTCTGACATATATACAAATTCAACTTCAATGAACCAAAGAAACCTATTTTGGATGTAGCCCGGGGAATTCCTGTAGTAATAATAAAAATAATTCTATTATAGTAATAAAAATAACAGAAATAAAATAATTTTGTGTGTTAGGTTTAATATATTTATTTATTATTAATTTTATTAAATTCAAATAACTTTTTATAGACATGTTGGATGGGTGTAATATGGTTGTATATATGGGATTACATGGAATGTCTATGGTACAGAACTGTACAGGTTTCGTAGGTTATTCGGACACTAAATAATTGCTCTGAATCTTTAGCTCCATCAGCTGTATCTCTGATTCATGATGCCTTGAAGGAATTTGAAGTGATGACTTGTGTGCAATTTGTGGCCCGGAGCACAGAATCGGATTTTCTCTATATAAATTCTGGAGTGGGGTAAGTTTCAATATTCTGTTTAAGGGATTTTCCAAAATCCATAATCATTGAAACTTCATGACCTGTGTCATTGCAGCTACTGTAGTGTTAATTAGGACCTGCCATGCCAGGCGCAAAAAAGTGGTGCTGTTTTGCAGTTTTATGCAAAACATTTTAAAACTTTTTGACCTTCTATTCTTCTTCAGACAGTTTTTTCCTTGCAACCTGCCTTTATATCTTTCATGTCAAAAATTAGCATTTATTGTAGTGCAAATCTATACATAAATAAAATATATGTCTAAATGTATAGATAACTAAACATATAACTAAACTATACGGCTATTAATTAATAATGATATCAATTAATATTATTTAATATTCCTTTGCTATCCTCCTCGGTTTAGCCTTTTCCTGCAGTAGATGTCTTCCCTGGATGTGCTGCTTATGTCTGTGAGACCATAGCATGTTTAGACTCAAATGAAGATAGATTCTAACTGCTAAAGGGAAGGGTCTGCTGCTCCCTGCTCACTATGGAGGGAGGGGGAGTTCATGTGATGATCACTGTATATAGCTAGCAGGAGAGCCTTGTGTCTGTTGTGTCTTTGCTATCCTCCTCTGTTTAGCCTGTTCCTTCAGTAGTCGTATCCCCTGGATGTGCTGCTTGTGTCTGTGAGACCATAGCATTTTTAGACACAAATTTTGATAGATTCTAACTGCTAAATGGAAGGGTCTGCTGCTCCCTGCTCACTCTGGAGGGAGGGGAGGTCAATTGATGATCACTGCATGTAGCTAGCAGGAGAGCCTTGTGTCCGTTAGTGATCATTTGGCTCAGCTCACTAAAAAGAGCCTTTTTCTGGCTAATGACTGGCTTCCTGTTAAATGTGTTATAGGGAGACTAAGTTCAGTCACTAATACTTATATTCACTAATTTTTGATAAAAATTGGCGTAGATTCAATTTATGGGAGGAGTTATCTATAAAGGGATGGGTTTATCTGAGCCATCTGCTCACTGAAGGGAGCCAACTCCCTTCTGAATTTGCATAATTTTGACTGTTCTTCCTCTGCACCTCAAGCTGTGTCATATACTCCTCTAGTGCACCCTGCCTCATAACCTTTGCTCTCGGGACACTATCCTCATAAGCTGTTAATCCAATAAATACATGTTGCATGCTCCTCAAAGTAATGAAAGCTGTCAGGTTAGTCACTATATAGAGCTTGTATGCTATTTTCAGTGGTTTTACTTGTGAGAATATCATTGTATTTCCTAAATGACTTCAGTTACTTCTGAGTTACTTCTCACTTCATTTATTTCACGAGAGAACAAAAGCATCATGGGAAGTGGGGGAAGCTTACAACTGACCCAGATTAGGGCAAAACAGGGAGAGGTTAGTCTCCACCCACTTCACTTCTGCTGACAAGTAGCATCAGAACACAAAGTGCTATAATTCTGGAAAGAAAATGATGAGCAGTAGAGTGTGGACACTGTTCTATTATGTAGAGTCTGTAGGGGGGGTGTAAATTCAGATGCCTTTATCTTTCTTTCCTGTGAAGGCATGTTCCTTTTAATAGGAGCACACCCATTATTTTGTACTAGTTGAGAAAATGTCTAAAAAGTGTCTTTAAACCTGGACAAATGTGGCACCAAGGCATTTTAGAAATGTTTTGGTTGAAAAATACCACAAATTCCATCCATAAACAGAACGTACTATCAAAATAAATTTATGAACTTGATACAAAAATAGTTAAATTTTCCAAGTGAAATGTTAATTTTACTAAGGTCTCATGACCACAAGCGTATGCTCACCCAGTCTGTAACCCAGGTGAGGATACAATCTGGCTCAGGTGGGAGAAAGGGTGAGCCTCTGCCCCCCTCCCCTTTCCATTGAAAGCCGAGCGGCTCAGTCACGGTGCGGTGAGACACTGGGGCTCATTTACGAAGGGCTTTGCGCCGTACTTTTTTCGGACTGTGCACCTTCTTCTAGGCTAAAACTGCTCTGCGCTGGCTTCCAAGTGACACAAATTATGGGGGTGTCTTTGGTCGGTCCATCTGATTCGGACCGAACGCCGTATTTAACTTGCAAATTGTGCCGCACGCCCTATGTTAAAGGTGCACCACAAAAAAGATGGTGAACTCTGTCGGACCAGTGCGGGGAAGCGACACATTCATAATCTTACGATCTTAGTCAATCGCATTATACACGGAAATAGCCGTTTTAGTGCGCCACTGAGTGCTAATCACAATGTGACTAGTGCCATAGACCTCCATGAAGGTCCATAAAGAGGCCACTAATTGTGTATGACCAGTCAATGTGTTTGTGTGCATGCGGCCTCAGATTGTAATAAGTCATGGCTTCTTTGTTACATTTTAGTTGCTGGTCTTACATCGGAAGAACATTAGGCCAACAGGTGGTGACCCTCACAGATCCCAGCTGTATGGTATATGGCACAATACAACATGAAGCTATGCACAATCTTGGCTTCTTCCATGAACATACCAGGATTGACCGGGACAACTACATCAACATCTTATGGGAGAACATTGCCAAAGGTAAAGAGACTGAAAAGTGTAGGAACTTCCAACTATTGGTGGAGAACTCTTTGTAGATTTTGGTTCCATGGTCACCATATTTGATCCACATGCTCTCTATAGAGTATCATGATAACACTGTCACCATCTCTTACAGGTTTTAAAGGCAATTTTGACATTAATGATGGGAACACCTTGAACCTTCCTTATGATTATGACTCAGTGATGCATTACTCCTCGTAAGTCCTACTTCATTGGTCATGATAAATCAGTGTGAGCTTAGAAAATACTTGTAAAACATATTGGGGCACATTTACTTACCCGTCCCGTTGACGCCGGTGATCTGGAATGTCTAACAAGGATTCGGATCTTCCGCGATTCACGTAGCTTTCCTGTATCCGTCACTTCCCCGCTGAGGTCCGCCAGAGTTCACCTTCTTCTTCCCGGTGCATGTGAGTGCTGATCTCGCAACACAATTTGCTATCTAAATTCCGCGGTTTGTCCAAATCAGTCGATGGCCACGCCCACCGATTTGCGTCGCATGAAAGCACGCCACAATCCGATCGCATGCGCCAAAAACCCTGGGCAATTCAGCACAAAACGAAAAAATTCGGGAAACCCGACGGAAATTAGTCTAACGGAACCTTGGTAAATGTGCCCCAATATGTACGGGGAATACCGTATATACTCGAGTATAAGCCGACCCGAGTATAAGCCGAAACCCCTAATTTCAACACAAAAAAAATGGGAAAACCTATTGACTCGAGTATAAGCCGAGGGTGGGAAATGCATTGGTTACGGCCTCCCAGTATATAGTCTGCCAGCACCTGTAGCATACAGCCTGCCCAACCCCTGTAGCATACAGCCTGCCCAGCCCCTGTAGCAGGAAAAAAATAACACTGTACTCATCTTTCCAACATCCCCCATAGGTCCTCTTCTGTCTCAGACTGTCTCAGACAGAAGAGGACCTACAGGTGATGTCAGAAAGGTGAGTTTTGACTTTATTTTTTAGTTGACTCGAGTATAAGCCGAGTTAGGGTTTTTGAGCACAAATTTTGTGTTGAAAAACTAGGCTTATACTCGAGTATATAAGGTAATTAAAATTTTGAACATTTCTTCTTCCTTTCTCTCTATAGGAATATTTATTCTCAATCACCATATTTGGCTACCATAGTCCCGAAGCCTGACTATACCGTGCCTATTGGACAGCGATCAGGACTGAGTCGTCTGGATGTGAGGAAAATTAATACCCTCTACGACTGCAGTACGTTGTTTAATTAGTGTAGTTGTATTATTGTGATGTTTGTATTGTAAATTGTACAATAATCATTAACTTTATCCTTTTATATGACCAAAAATAAAGAGCTCTGTAGGATGAAGCTGATACATCCCTCAGGATCTTTTTCTGGAAATAGTTCCATGTCAGATCAATATGGTGGAAACTGTCTCTGGCTTATTCAAATCCAGGACAACCAGGTAAAATCCAAGAATCTACGTATAAAATTGGAACATTTGGCCAAAACTACTACTTATGTTTTGCTTTGTCTCAGGTGGTATTGGAGATCAACTATATGAACATCTCTTCTACTGACTATATTAAAGTCTATGATGGTTACACTCAATCATCACCTCTCCTACTAGACAAGACCTTTGGATTTGGACCAATCTTGCCAATGCTATCATCGGGGCGAAACGTGCTTATTGAGCTTGTGAGCAAGTCCACATTTAGTGAATTTAATGCTACCTATAACACTGGTAAGTGTTAATCGTGTATCATAAGATAGTTATCACACATTTCTCCAGTGGGAATTAGATCATAAAGCAATGACATGTCTCCTTTGTCGAGTCCTGAACCTTATAACTCTTGGCCCATCTGGTGCCCACCAGAGAAATCATTCTGGAGCCACCTCCCATTAACCAATAGGAAATATCCCTAATGTCCTTTAAAGGGAAGCTGTCAACAGAGACCTCATGGCTATCTGCCTTTTATAAGCATTTGCATTACAATATAATTGTGTGTTATAACTTACTTTGCACCCTGAAAAAATCTTCTGTGTATTCCCAGGGGTTGGGCTTTGGTTTGGATGCATTTCAATAAACAACACGTGACTTGTCTGTGTTACTCACTCCTCAGGTCTCAGCCCCCACATTTGTGCTCCTGTACAGCTCCTCCCTCCCCACCGATGTCAGCTCACCAGGCTGTGAACTTTTTGAAGGAGCAGGAGAGAGGAGCTGTACAGGAGCACAAGGTTGGGGACTGAGAGCTGAGGAGTCTGCAGCACAGACAAGTCACGTGTTGTTTTTTGAAATGCATCCAAACCAAAGCCCAACCCCTGGGACTACACAGAGGATTCTGTCAGGATGCAAGGCAAGTTATAACACACAATTATATTTTAATGCAAATGCTTATAAAAGGCAGAGAGGCATTTTTTCACTGCAGATGTAATGGGCTACTGCAACCTGTCTTTAGTGAAAATGCGATCCCTGTTGACAGGTTCCCTTTAAATTGGTTTGTATTTTTCTTTAGTTCTGGGACCTATTTTTGCATTAAAGCTTTGGCCTACCACAGGATCCTGCGGTACAATCCTGACTTGACTTGCCTCAATAAAAAGGCAACCTACCATTAGCAATCTACCTAATAAGGTAGATCCTATGGTAGGTTCCTCCTTATGTTCTCTGCCCAAAATTATCTTTCTCTTATATTTCCAAACCTGATCTAGACTTCATTCTACAAATTTGCAAATTATTTGAAAGTATTAAAGGATTATAGACAGAGAGTCTGAGAACATAAGGAGGAACCTACCATCTGCTCTATCTCAATAGGTAGATTAGTGATGGTAGGTTTCCTTTAAAGGAAACCTACCATCTGATTTGATGCATTATGAAGCAAACATACCTTGAGAATGCTGTAGCTACACTGATGCAGCATCATATCTTGGTTAATCCCGGAGATATGAAAAAACAATTATAACATTCAGGACCTTGGGAAATATGGGTCAGGCTGGCTGCCTTACATAAACACATTAGACACGGAGCTTGTAATTACAAATGGAGGTTAGTCAAGACATGACTAATCAACCTGAACTGGATCACTCGTACACAGCAGCTGGGGGATGGTGCAGCAATTGATTATTCTGCCTTAAGGCACAACCCAGGGATTACATCATCCTCTCCTGCAGAGAATAACTCGTGCTAAGAGAAGCGCTGAACCAGCCATAGAAGGGGCAGAGCTTCATTATCATATTTTATAATTGTTTTATCAGCAAAACCACTCAGCTCAGGGATTAACCAAGATATGATCCTGCATCAGTGTAGCTACAGCATTCTCAAGGTATGTTTGCTTCATAATGCATCAAATCAAATTGATAGGTTTCCTTTAAAGGACATCTACCACCAGGATGAAGAATTGTAAATCAATCACAATGACATACTAGTCTGGATCCATTGTTCTTTAAGCTTCCTATGCTCTTGTTTTTAAGAAAACATTTTTTAATGCAAATTAGCCAGAGGGGCTCCAAGCTCCATTGACACCTATGGAGCCTGGAGCCCCTCAGGCTTATTTTCAGAATTTTAAAAGCCTTCTTTAAAAAAAAAAAAAAAAACAGGCATAAGAACCAGAGGGGGTATACAGCAGTATCTAAGTGTGCTTGGTGTACAAACCTTGGTACAGACTGTGGTAGATGTCCTTGTTGTGCACCATGTTGTGTCCAAATACTTACCATACAACGTTGCCATACAGCGTTTCAATAATTCCCACTCAATAATTTAGGGTACGTAAAATCATCCTCTCTAGGTGCCGTTTTACCGATTCAGGCCCCCAAAGACAATCCAGGTTTAGGTCCCAGACCATTGTGGTGCTCTCCTCTCTGGACCCGGTACACCTGCATATTTCTTAGGGACTCAGAGCTAGTAATCTATTATTTGTGATCCATGTGGTTTTAGACTGACCCATCCAAGTACCAGAATATATTCCATTAGGTCAAATTTCTGGCACATATATAGACCCCCTTTCACAGCAAGACCATAAGGATCACCCCGGTTGGACTTAGGCAGCAGGAAGAGTTAAAGTTCTAACTTTATTTTATTATCTTGAGTATTGATACAAATTTATTGGCTGTTTTTTTACCTGTAAGTCGGATGTCCTTAAGTAGGGGACCGCCTGGACTGCTGTTTGTGACTGATACTGCATATAAGTTCTACATAAGGCCAGAGAAAGAAGGAAGATGTGGGCAATTGTACCAGAAAATTCTAAAGATAAACACAGCAAATAAATTATTGTTGTTAATAATCCATCGCTTCTAAAAATTTTTAAATGTTTTTTTTCTTTTCAGTATCCGTAGAATGGTGAACTAACCCACCTGGAGAGGATTGCTGCACATTGCAAAACAAAAAAACACAGCAAAAAATGTTTTATTCCATCTATTTACATTTTTTATAGTGTAAATGTTTTTTATCTAGTAATGGAATTCCTTGCATCGTGTATTAATCTGTGTCTTTAAGAACATATTCATCTGTTACTTTATGATTTTTATAAACCACCACAGTGCATAAATATCTCTTTTTATCTTGATATGTATAATACGCTTGATATGCATAATAAAAATTGGAGGTTTAAAGGGAACCTGTCATCAAGACGAACATTTTTTCAGTGTTGACACGCTCCAAAAGGGCAGATAATGCTTAATAAAATTCATATTTTGGTGAGTCCTTAAGTTCTCCTTTAGTTTATTTTACTTGGCTCCCTGCCAGAATCCTTTGCTGAGTCCCAGGGTGGGGGCAGGAAGAGGGTGGAGGAGAGAGAGGATGTGGCAGGGACTGATTTACAGTGGAGTGAGGAGAGATGCTGAAGGGAGGAGGAATGCGATTTAGCAGAGGACTGTTTAGATTTGAAGTGCCCCCTTCGCCACCCCAGGACTCTGCACAGGATACTAGCAAGGAGTCAGGTCAGATAAACTAAAGGACTCTAATGAAGGAAAACAATTTAATGAATAACCAAAACTTGATTTATATTGAGCATTACATACCCTTTTGAAACCTGTTATCACTGAAAAATGCCTCTCATGATGACAGGTTCCCTTTAAAGGGGTTGTTCCGAGTTTTAGGGGGTTCATATTTCTCACAATAGGATCTGTCAATCTCATTTCTAGTAAGCACATGGCCTCTCTCCTGACACCTTAGGATGCCATGCCACCCCCCATCCTAGAAGCCATAATTGGGATGTCCCAGGCGGAAAAAAATAATGCATATTTGTGCAGCTAGAACCAAATAAACAGTTATTACATATTACTGCAATACTATACTAAACAAAACTCACGCACCATGACCGATATATAGTAGAAAATCATAGCAACATTAAGTAAGGATGAACTCTGTCACGGCAAGGAAGGGGGGGGGGGCACCACGATGGGATAAGCATGCCAAAAGGAGTGCAGGTTGGTGGGGGATGTTAGAGAGAAAAGGGGGGATAGGGAATATATAGTAACCCCAGGAAATCATGGGAAACAATATAGACCAGTTACAACAGCTAGAAGAGTGTCTTTGGGGTTGGAGAAAAGAGTGATGGGGCGGGCCTTTGGAGGAAGAGCCAACAAAAATTAAGGACTTGGACAACCCCAGGCACTGTCGATGGGGGCTTTGAAGACTTCACGCTGGGTGCAGTGGCTGAAGATATCATTGAAAAGTGCGTAGCATAGTTGATGCCAGATCTACCTGTCTCCTATGGGTTTCTTTTATACGTGCCTCCACAATGTCCCAATGTCCCTTGAAGTATCGGCTGGCATAGGCTATCATTGCTCTTCTACTTCTTGCACATGGGACAAGATATCTCCAAACCCTAACTTACTAGCACCAGTCTGTAGACCAAGGGGCTGGCTATAGCCTGGATAACCCAAGATTGGTGGTTGCATCAGTTTCTGCGTCAAAAGTTGTAATGCTACTTCGTGTTTTTATCTCCAGTCAATGAAAATTTTACTTTTCATTTCTTCATTTCTTGTCCCTTCATGATAGCCGCTTCACCTGTGCATCGTGACCCCTTTGGGGGGTTGAACAAACCTTTTCTGCACTAAAAAATACCGCATTTATAAATGGTTTAGGCACTTTCTAAAGTTTTAGACAGTTTTCAGGCACTTTTATGACTAGTACGAGAAAAAAGGGGTGTGGTCTATGAAATGTTGCAATTTGTTTATTGGAGGTGTTAGAGTTTCCATTCTACGAACCTCACGGATTCTAGCTATGGTGCAGTCCCTTGTCTTGATTCTCCTTAGGCTACATGCACACTGCCGTGAGCCCGCCGCACCGTAGCACGACGGGCACACGGCAGCGCGGGGAGAGGAGGAGGAGGTGAGCGCAGCTCACCCCCGCCCCTCTCCATAGCGATCTATGGCCGCGGCGCCGTAATACGGGAAAATATAGGACATGTACTATCTTTTCCCGAGCTACGGAGCGGTATGGTGCCGCACGTGTGTTGCACTGTACCGCTCCCATAGGTCGCCGTGAGCCCATAGAAGTGTATGGGAGACGTATATCGGCCGCATATACGTCGGCCGTATATACGTCCCCCATACTGTAGTGTGAATGTAGCCTTATATGTGGTACAGAGATAAGTTTTAGCTGCTCATTGCCAAATCTTCGGCCATGTCTCCAATTCAATGGGAGCACCAAAAATTGCTTCCCAATGAGCCAGGTAGCGGTGGGAGATCATAGCTTGAGAAGCAGCAGGTTATTATCAGATATGAGACCCAAGGTATGTTTACTAGTTTTACATAAACATGTTCAAACATAGTGGCCCAGATTTACTAAGAACAGTGCAATGTGTACTATGTGCAGTGTCCTGTGTAGTATGCAGGGGGCGCCAGATTCAGGATTTGTTGCACACGTTCTTCATGAATCTGGCGACCCCTGCACTGCTCCGACAGAGTGCACCACTTTTTTTTGGTGCACCTTTAACACGGGCCACAAATGCGACTCAATTCTGTTGGACTTTGCATGATAAATGTGGAGCACGACTGAGCACCCCATTTAGTGCAGATATTTGTGTCGTGTGTAGAATAGTGCAGCTGTAACACAAAAGGGCCACGAGCGGCACAAATGGTCTCGGACACTTCTTAAATGCCTGTGCAAGGTATGTTTGCTGAGCTCTCTCCACACAGGGTGGGTGTTTGCTGCAAAATGCGGCACCCATTGCAGGTGTTAGACCTGCAATCACTGCAAAATCCCCATATGCTGCAATTCTGTGGTATGGTAGTATATGGTAAGATCAATTAGACAAACTAGGGTTGAAGTACCCTAAGGCCCCTTCCACACTAGCGTTGCATTTCACGTCAGGGTGCAATGCGTGAAAAACTGACGTTTTTGGCTGCGTTTTTGTTCCATTTTTCCTTGGAGTAATTAGCGTTTTTGCGTTTTTCACGCGCGTGTTGTTAGCGCTTTTTTTGCGTTTTCGGCGCATTTTTCACGCGCGAGTCAATGGGAGAATCGAGCATTTTTCAAAGGGACCATGGTTTGGGATTAAAATGGGTTATTTATTAGTCATTTGATTGGAACACCCCATTGGTCATGTGATGGGCACACTCTGTTGGTCATGTGATGGGCATACCTCATTGGTCATGAAATGTGCACACCTCATTGGTCATGTTGTTGGAACACCCCATTGGTCATATGATGGGCACACCCTGTTGATCATGTGATGGGCACATCTTTTTGGTCATTTGATGGGCACACAAAGGTGGCCTTGTGATGGGCACTCCCCGTTGATCATGTGATAGGCACACCCTATTGGTCATGTGATGGGCACACTCCATTGTTCATGTGATGGGCACTCCCCGTTGGTCATGCAATGAGCACACCCCATTGGTCATGTAATTGGAACACCCCATTGGTCATATGATGGGCACACTGCAATGGGCATGTGATGAGCACTCCAAGGGGGTTTTGTGAGGGTCCATAAAAAACCTATTCTACTACGTCCATCCCTGAATCACCATTACTTTGCAAATTTTGGGATTGTAGGTTGCCGAACTGCGCTTCATCTGGACATACACAGGAACCTTATCTTTATGTATAGGATAAATGGACTGTGACCAAAATCTAAGATAAAATATACATTCAATTATCTCACCAGCTAAATACTCCTCAAAAGTTTTTCTTTACGTTTTTACAAAACAATCAATAAACACATGAAAAGTCGATTCATATTACCTTCGCTATTTGCCCTTCACAAATCTGTCAAGAAGACCAATATTATACTCTACTCCGACTCGTTAACCTCGTGTCTTGTCGAGAGCAATACATGCCCCCTAACTAGGTAAAAAAAAACAAACATAAGTATAATTTATCACATCCAGTCCACGCATTGCTCTCATTCCGGTCATTGCCGAGACTTTGTACCTTCTTGGTCCCTTTCACGCCACAGTAAATTCCACCGTACACAGCCACATCCACTCACTAGCAGGCGAGGTTCCGTCTTGAGGCCACATTTCCTGTGTGGCTCCAAGTGAATACAGGAATAAATCAGAGTAGGCCACTGACAACTCGGATCGTGCGGAACACATGGGTGTATCCCCAATTTTTTTATACTATTAAACTCTGGAAAAATTTTCACCACTGCTTGGAAAACTCCCTTTAAAATCAATACCACGCGAAAATAGTACAATTCATGGACAACAACTGAATAAGGCTAAATTCTTTTCACAGTATATAGAGTAACATAATCTTAGTCACTGGCTAAATCACAATGATCGTGGAACAGAATATGACCAATGTATATAACATAGGACATCGTTGGTGTCTAGAGCAGGAGACTCAGGGCCCGTGATTCCTGGCCCATTGTAGCTAGATTGTAGCCCTTCACCCTCCTACAAGCCTACACAATCGTCATGATTCTGGTGTCTCCGAGATAGGCCTTGGAGTTATATATCCATTACCTATCCTGATCACACCCCGGTACACGTGTTAGCTCTGAATTGTGAGTTGGTACAAAATCCTTCCTCCTAACCTCCAGTCTGTCGTGATGCGAACGCATCCACTTTGAAACCTAGACACAATACTATATGTTTATGCTACTGTTTTAATAGTGTGTGAAATATTAATCGAGGATCTCTCAAAACCAATGCTGATGTTGAACTTGGTAAACTTCAACTTTTCCAAACCATTGGTCATCGTATGGTTAGCACTCTTGTTGGTCGCAAGATGTAGCTCACCTTGTTTAACATGTGATGGGCATCTCCCATTGGTCTCTACAATGGTGGTTCACCAACATGGTCCCTGGTGTTCTAACAACCCTCCATGCAACGACTCCATATTGTCATTTGACCTGGGCAGACTACCATTTGTAATGTGTTGGATGTGGCACAACACTCTGTATGGTCAGGTGTGATGGCATACCCCATTGCATTGTCGATTGAGAAAACCCAAACAACCTTTGTCATATGATGGGCACACCACGGTTGATCATGTGATGGCAACATCTTTTTGTCATTTGATGGACACACAAAGGTGGCCTTGGATGGGCCACTCCCTGTGATCATGTGATGCAACACCCTGTTGGTCATTGATGAACACTCCTGTTCATCGGTGATGGGCACACTCCATTCTGTTTCATCGTATGCGGCACACTCCATTGGTCATTTGATGGGCTCACTCAATTGGTCATGTGATGAGCTCTCTCCATTGGTCATGTGATGGGCACAGTCCATTGGTCATGTGATGGGCACACTCTGTTGGTCATGTGATGGGCATACCTCATTGGTCATGAAATGTGCACACCCCATTGGTCATGTTGTTGGAACACCCCGTTGGTCATATGATGGGCACACTTCATTGGTCATGTGATGGGCATACTCCATTGGCCATGAAATGGGCACACCCCATTAGTCATTTGATTGGAACACCCCATTGGTCATATGATGGCAACCTCTTTGGTGCATGTGATGGGCATATACCTCATGGTGCATGAAATGTGCACACCTCATTGGTCATGTTTTTGGAACACCCCATTGGTCATATATGGGCACACCCTGTTGATCATCGTGATTGGCACCATCTTTTGGTCTTTGATGGCACACAAAGGTGGCCTTGTGATGGGCACTCCCCCTGATCGCGTGATCATGTATAGGCCATCACCCTTGTTCAGTGTTGGGCACACTCCATTGTTTCATAGAGTTGATGGGCACATCCCAGTAATGGGTACAATGACAATGGAGCCCACCTTCTCCATTAGGTCATAGTACTCGGAACACCCCATTGGTCATATGATGGGCACACTGCAATGGGCATGTGATGAGCACTCCAAGGGGGTTTTGTGAGGGTCACACTTCAATTCATTATTTTCAGCTATGGACCTCTATGTCCATCACATGACCATTAAATAGTCCTAATGAAGGACAGCAAGCAGACAGATTTTAAATCAATCCAAAGCAGATGTATAATTAGTTACTGAACTATTTGTTCATTTGGTGGCCCACAGTATACTAAATTAACTGACTTTACTATCTCAGTCCAATACGATGTCCTGGTGGCCTCTAATATCCTTATAATAACACACACAGATAACATATATGTCAACACATGAGAAAAGTTACCGAATCTCATTTCAATGGCGTTCACGTGGAAGATCTCCTGCAATGTTCTTAGATGAAGTCTTCCATAGCACAAGAGAACGGCTCTCGCCTCATTTGCTCCATCTCTGGATGAATGCTGGGAATCAGTAGTGAAAATGAATAAAAGTATTAGCCAATAAAATATACATAATCAGTTATACTACGTATTAGTGGGCTGGAGTTTATAAAGGGCTACTGTACCTCTTGGTCACTAAAGAGTGTTTAGTGTGCTAGGTCATCAGTATCGCTGCACAGCAGAGCTGTCATTTATGTTCTATGTGCAGGCAGAATGTTATAGAGCACGAGGATCTGAGCAGATTTTACATAGTGTCCTATCTGCAGGTAGCATGTTCTAGAGCAGGAGGAACTGACCTGATTGTAAGTAGTGTCCTATCTGCAGGTAGCACGTCATAGAGCAGCTAGAACTGACCTGATTGTATGTATTGTCCTATCTGCAGGCAGCATGCTATAGAGCAGGAGGAACTGTCCTGATTGTATGTAGTGTCCTGTGTCCAGGCAGCATGTTATAGAGCAGGAGGAACTGACCTGATTGTATGTAGTGTCCTATCTGCAGGCAGCATGTTATAGAGCAGGAGGAGCTGACCTGATTGTATGTAGTGTCCTGACTGCTGGCAGCATGTTATAGACCAGGAGGAATTGACCTGATTGTATGTAGTGTCCTATCTGCAGGCAGCGCATTATAGACCATTAGGAACTGACCTGATTGTATGTAGTGTCCTATCTGCAGGCAGCACGTTATAGAGCAGTAATAGCTGAGCAGATTAATATCTAGCTTAGTGGAAAAATATACAAAATAATATCTCATCTATTACTAAATATATGTTGCTCTTTCTATCTAGTCATGTAGGATTTGGGTAGACTAGATCATGTAGGAATTGACTACAGAACACTAACATAATAATATAAGGATACCTGTTGGCGTATGGAGATATAGGGTGGATCATCAGAAGATGGGTACAGCAAACTTTTTGAGTATGTTTTCCAAGAAGGTTTTGTTTCTGAAGTTTGACCTTCAGAATCTTTTGTTCCTTCTATATCTTCCTTGGTGACTGTTGACAAATGATTCCCCTTTGCTTCTTGAGGGTCATTGTTAGATCTCTGAGAAAACGATCTCTCTAGTTTATTAGTGATGCCCTTCATCGGCCTCCGTATGGTGGGCTCGATTTTAAGGTTCTCCAGAGTCATAGGACATTCTGCAAGCAGCTTATTGTCCTCAAAGTCATCTAGACTTGACGATATGCTTTCTTCTCCACTTGCCCCTCTAACAAGATCTCGTAATTTCCGTCTCATACGGGGAGATTTATTTCCCATATGGTTTGGAACCCAAAATTCTTTGCCAATGTTGATATCATCTCCACAACCTTTGAAGCCACCAGTGTTCAAACCAGATTGTTCGGATATCAAGTTCTGGCCACAGTTTAGCCTTGAGGGTATATACTCAATGGGCATTATTTTTCGAGTGACTAACTGCACACTGTATTTTTCAGAAGCCAACATCTGAACAAACCCTAAATCAAAGGATTTGGGTCTTCCAACCAAGATCAGTAGCAATGTGTCATTGATAAAGGATAGTCCTTTGGCTTTTTCATTTTCTTCGAGACGAATTTGTTGAATGTTGGGCATACACGATGGCGCAATGGGGTAAATCAACACCAGGTTGGAAGTGTTTGATGCTACTGCAACTCTTTCACAACGAGAATCGAGAGCTATGATGTCTGGGGAGGAGATACCCGGTATGGCCACTTTTCTGGTGGTTGTTGAATTCTTCTCAAAGGTTATAAGCAAGAGATTGGACAATTCCGGCTTGTTTTCACTCGTAATGCTCCTTTGTCTCAAGTGTATGAGTGGACTAGGATCAGACATACGATGCCTGGCGAGGATCTGTGACATTTCTGGTGACATCAACGATGAGACCTTTAACATCTCTACAGGCTCAGATTTACCTGAATCTATAGAAACCCTTCTGCTGTTCCTAGATAGTTCTTCATCCAACATCAGAAGAGAAGATTGTAGAGCAGATCCTTCAGAATCCCTGGGATGGTTAGAAGGGCTTTTTGAAGAAATTTCAGAGGTCACTACCACTTGGTAATCCATAATGGGCTGAATTGAAACAATTGTTGCATCAATATTAAATATAGGGCAAAAGGAACAAGGACTTAAGGTCTTTTGGTCATCATTCCATATGTAAGAGTAGAGAGAGTCCTCCATGGCCACCACCACACGACTCCCATCCTTTGTCCAGCAAGCACATCGTATGACACTACTGCATGTAATGTCCGCCTTCACACTACTACTGTTATTACAGACTGTATATAAGACCGAAACATCCCTTTTGGTTAAAACGAGTAGGATATCTTTTTTGGGGTGCCATATGCATCCTTGTGGGAGGACAGGGAAAGGATCTCCATACTCACAGGTCTGGGAGACAACCAGTTTGTTCTTTTCCAGTGGGTTGTAGTAGAGTTGCCATATAGTGACATGTTTCTTATGTTGAACCGCAAGTAACGCTGGAGAATCAGTGGAGGGTCCCCAAAATAGACCATGAACATGTTCAAACTGTCCGATGACCACCGAGTTACCAAATTCTGCATCGTCCTTTTGAGGGTGCAGAGCAGTCAGGATGACCTGTTTGCCATCAGTCCAGGCTAAACCATGGATGGTGTGGACAGCCTGATGAAGAGCGTTCATGCCACATCTCAGGAGCTTTGCTCGTCCGAGGTCCATGATTGAATTTGGAATCAAGTTTAGCAGATGGAAGGAAATCTTAAGGTCTCATCTCTTAGAAAGATGGAGTTATTTGGCTTCAGCATTCCTGTGGACCACATACTTCAGTTGTAGTTCCACGTTGTCCTGCAAGAAGCCACCAAGAAAACTGTTGTGCAGATCTTCTTCCTAGCACGTCCTGCTGAATTCACGTTTATCCCTAGAAGACTTAAACCTCCGAAGATTCAAGGAAGGTTTAGCTAATTCCATTTTACTTAGGAAGCAAAGCTGTCCGCTGGTTTTAAGTACTGACATTCTCCCTCTAAATATAACTTTTTAATACATTAACCCTTTCATAAAGGAAGGTTTCTTATGTAAGAGATTAAGACATAACCTACTAGAAAAAGTCAGGGGGTAATGTGAGTTTACAGGTAGATCCCCTTATTCATTCATTAGATTAACAAAGGAGGTGAAGTATTAATCCTCTGGCTCAGCAAGAAGCTCA
Source organism: Engystomops pustulosus (assembly GCA_019512145.1). Lineage (NCBI taxonomy): Eukaryota > Metazoa > Chordata > Amphibia > Anura > Leptodactylidae > Engystomops > Engystomops pustulosus. The sequence goes on along the minus strand of CM033643.1, from coordinate 5,575,918 downwards.
GTCACAGCAGGAAATGTACATAGTTCAATAGGAGATCAATCTACAGATTCATTGTAACTACAGGATAATAATCTCAGGCCAGGAATACATCTCTAATATCTATCTATCTATCTATCTATCTATCTATCTATCTATCTATCTATCTATCTATCTATCTATCTCCATCTCATATCTATCTATCTATCTATCTATCTCTCTCCTATCTATCTATCTATCTATCTATCTATCCCATATCTATCTATCTATCTCATATCTATCTATCTATCTATCTATCTATCTATCTACGTGATACTACGTCATAGGATGCGGGTCGTTCCCGCACCTTGACGTAGTATCACGTCATGGCGATAACCCGGGCTCAGAAGCTGAGCCTGGGCGATGGCCGCGGGATCCCGGCAGTACGCGGTAGCCGGGATCCCGCAGTAACAGCCAGGATCGTGACTATCGCGATCCCGACTGTTTAACCCTATAGACGCCGCGGTCATTGTGACCGCAGCATCTATAGTGAATCGCCGCGACGATCGGCACCCTCCGTGCATGGCACGGAGGTGCCAATCGTTGCCATAGCAACCCTGAAGCCCAATAAGGACCCCAGGGTTGCCTTTATTAGAATCCTGTTAGGATCGTGCTGTAAGCACGATCTAACAGTGCTGATGTTAGCCTATGCAGAATGCATAGGCTGACTATGTAATATGCTGCAATACATTAGTATTGCAGTATATTATAATGAACAAGTGATCAAATGATCACTTGTTCATGTCCCACCCTGGGACAAAATAAAACAGTAACAAAAAGTTAAAAAAAAACAAAGTGCAATTAAAAAAAATTATTAAAAAAGAATAAAAGTCCCTTGAAGTCCCATCCCATGCAATAATACAATAAAACATAAAAAAGTGAAAATCACCAAAAAAACACAACATATTGGGCATCACAACGTCCGTTACAACCCGTACAATAAAATAAAATCGTCACTGAACCCGTACGGTGAACGGCTTAAAAAAAAAACACAAAAAAAACTTGCAAAGATTATGAAATTTTCACATCTGACCTCATAAAAAGTAATCAAAAAGTAAAATTTACCCCGACATACCAAAAATAAGTACAGCTTGTCCCGCAAAAAATAAGCTCTAAACCAGCTCTGTAAACAACAAAAATATAAATGTTCTGCCCATTGTTACATGGCGATACAAAAACAAACAAATTTCTCACAAAATGAGTTCTATATTCTGTAAAACAAGTTAACCATAAAAAAGCCATATAAATGGGGTATCGCCGTAATCGTGATGACCCGTAGAATAAAGAGAACACATTATTTTTATGGTATTGTGAACGTCCGGCGAAAAAAATGCTAAAAACCATAAACAAGAATTATAGGGCATCATCAGTAGGTACTTCATAGGGCATCAGCAGTAGGCACTTCATAGGTTATCAATTTGCAGGGACCTCTGAGAGACATCTAAGGTGTAATTAAGTACAACAACAGCCCAGATACAACAGAATTGGATCTGATAGCGATCCACCATGTTATGTACTGGTGAAGTGTCTGATGAATCACATCCTCTGGTTTAGCATCATGAAGGGAGAATCACAAAGGAATGTGCCCTACAAAGGGCAAAGCGTATAGTGTGTCATATACACTGCAGCCATAGACCGGGAGCACTACACACGCTCCCGGCCTCTATCTACTCCTTGGGGAGCCGAGGCTTCATGTATTATGAAGGAACTTCTCGGTCATGCATTATAGAAGAGGTCACGCTCGCCCGCCACGTAGAGAGTGCTCAGGATGAAATAGCGCACAATTAGATCTCTGGCTTCTATATCTGAAAAGAGTAGAGATCTTGGTTTCAGTTATTTCAGGAAAGAATGAAAATATGATATTTACTGCTGTCCTATATCCCTGAAATAGGTGACAAAACATCCACTAATCCCAGAAGAGGTGTACCGGGACATCACAGAGCCCCATGCCAAATCTGTACCAGGCCCCCAAGAGCCATTTATGGGCCCAAAAGTCTCCTCCAGCCTCTGCTATATTAGATCTCTGCACATGTTTCTGCAATTTCTTAGCATTTACATATATAGCGCCCCCCTGTGTACAAAGTGTATAGCACTGTGCACGTCCTCATAATGAGTTACATACTGATTTTCAGCATAATAATAGCCATTTGCCCTGCTTGTCAGGGAAGGTATTGCAAAAAAAAAAGGAATTTTTTTTTTTTTCGTTTTATAAATTTATATTTGAAGGCAAAAATCTTACATAAAGCTGTAAATAAAGTACAGATCACCATTACAAGTATCCCATTTACACGCTGTTAATAGAAACTCAAGCAATGTGGGTTAGTAAGGTTCGAACATGCAGGTTACCAATCAGTTAAGTGAACCTTGGACTTAATTTAGACCGGTCATCACTCTGAGAGTCTGGTCCATTAAAGGAAACTACCATTTGATTTGATGCACTATGAAGCAAACGTAACTTGAGAATGCTGTAGCTACACTGATGCAGGCACGTATCTTGTTTAATCCCTGTGCTGATTGGTTTTGCTGAATAAACCATTATAACATTCAGGATTTTGGGAAAGCTGGGTTGCCTTCAGCCTGCATGTTACATTGAGCTCCCTGAACTGCCCAGACAGCACTAATCAAGCTGAGCTGGATGCCTTATACACAGCAGCTGGGGGATGGTGCAGCAATTGATTACTTCTGCCTCTCAGGGATAACACCATGATTGCATCATTCTCTGGAGCAGTACATACTTATTGTGAGAGGAGAAGCGCCAGAGCAGCCACAGGAGCAACAAAGCCTCATTACCATAATTTTATAGTTGTTTTTTCAGCAAAACCACTCAGCTCAAGGATCAAACAAGATATGATCCATAAGTAGTTGTGCCAGTACTGTTTCATGTTTTTTTTATCAATGTCTGTCAGGTTGATTAACATGGGATCTTGTTGTGGTGATAAGATTATAGATGGATGATAGAATATTGGCAACAGTGTCCCAGATGGGCCAATCCCATAAAGGGGCAATCCCATAGGATACGGTTTTTGCACAATTTTTGCTGGCTACTTTGGTGTGCGTCTAATTTAAGAAGGAGTTTCCACCATTTTTGGCAGCAGTGTCACTGGCGTAGTCATTAAGTGGGTGTGACGTATTCCCCCATCTATTCCCAAAATGGTCACTTGCGCCTTTTGGAAATTTCTGAAGATTTTCATGCCAAAGGTTTCCAACTCCAGGTTCTCAAACAGTATGAAGAGTGGCTGTGACTTTTCATTTCAATTTTGCTAAATTCTTCAGAATTGCACAGACAATATGTAAATCCCTGTAAAATATTTTTAAGGTAAAATTGTAGTAAATTCCAGGTTCACGTTGTTATTGGCAGTGCAATAACAGATAACAGATCTGAACCTTATTCTTTTAATTACATAAAAAATTGAAATTTTTACATTTTTGGTTTTTTTTTTTTGTGAAACTATTTGTTCAATTTTTTTCCTTTTTTGTTTAAATGTTTGAGCGGCTCTGGACTCCATTGATGTTAAGGAGCCTGGAGCTCCCTCAGGTTAATTTGCATATTTTTTAAAGCATATTTTCTTAAAAACAAGGGCATAAGAAGCAAAAAGAAGAGCACATCCTGCCAGAGGGGGCACACACCTGTATGTCAGTGTGCTTGGTTTACAATCCTTCATCCTGGTGGTAAATTCCCTTTAAAGCCACCCTTACCACAAGGTGGCTACATTACTAATTCATAAAACACTGCAATATGGGATGTGCAACAATGTTAAACCATAGCAACCCACAGTATACTGAGGCTTGGAAGCTGTGAACCAGGGCATCTAAGCGGTTACAAATCACAAAGTTTAACAGTGATTACAGGCACAATAAGTGAAGGGGTTATCTTACTTTAAAGGGAGCCCTTCATATATAGTCCAATCTATACCAGGTTAAAGAGATGCTTCATAGGCTGTTATACTGTGCAGTAGAATGTCTCCTCCTCCCGCTTGCTCCCCCTGTCTGATGTAATCTTACACAGTGGGAGGGGAACGTGTTCTAGCACAGTGTAAAAGCCTGTGAAGCTATAGTACGAAAAGGCTCTGGTGACGTCCTTTAGATCTCTTCTGTCTCATTAGCATAATTTTAAAAGTTGATATTAGAAGGCCAGAGGCTATGGATAACAAATATAAGAAGATTAGCACAGTCACAGTGCCTGGATCTATGAGTAATGTCCCTGGTTTATCATGATGGATTTTGATGGTAGATTTTCTTGAATGTTTAGTAACCCAGAAGTGAAACCCAAATAAGTTAGAGAGAAATAGTTGAATCCTCCCTTAAAGCCGACTCTTTGGTCCTCTTTTTTTTTTATATACTCCAAGGACTTTTTGGATATGTCCTCAAAGCCGTCACTCCTCCACCAAAAGGTGGGTATTCCAGACACACAAAAAAATTTATATCTGGGAGTGTCGGGAAAGGAAAGATTTTTTTTTTTCATTAATGGGGCAGAGTTACTGACCCGGTCCCGCGGAGTTCACAGAGAGTCCATTGTCTGACGATCATGCACTGTGCTGCGATTCCCTAAGATCGTGCGCCCGATATCCTGCATGTGTCGCTTCCCCACTCAGGTCCCCGGAGTTCACCTTATTCTTCCCGGTGCATGTAAGTGCATTGTCTTGTGATTCAAGTCCGAATCAGCCGGATCGTTTGACGGCCCGCCCCCCCAAATTCTGTCACATGAAAGCTGGGCACAGCTGTGCCATAATCCGATCGAGGGCGACACAATCCCAGCGCGGACACCTGTTCAATACCTGTCCAAGCTGCGCAAAGCCCAAAAACCGTGAACAGTCCGACTAAAGTGCGATCCGCGACCCTTAGTAAATAAGCCCCAATGGGGCAGATTTATCAAGTGTCTGAAAGTCAGAATATTTCCAATTGCCCATGGCAACCAATCACAGCTCCCCTTTAAAATATTCATGAGCACTGGTGAAATGAAAGCTGAGCTGTGATTGGTTGCCATGGGCAACTGGAAATATTCTGACTTTCAGACTGCTTGATAAATCTGCCCCAATGTGTTTTTGTTCTCTTATTTCTATTTTTAGAGACAACCACCCCCCTTATCATGAAGTCTCTCAGTTGTAAGATGCCCCTCCCTGGGTTTGAGCTGTGAAATCTGAGTAGTATTTCTACATGTATCGGTGTACATGGTGCCTGGGCCTGTTTTACATGGTAATTTTATGATGTGCCACCTACTATTCTCACACATTCATTTGCACTTTGTTGATCACACATCAATCAGAGGTTACTAGAAAAAATCTGCGAGTCTGTGGCACGCTTCACACTTCACGTCTTATGTTAATTGACTTGAGAGAAAAACAATCCTGAATGTTCGCTAAGTCTTTGGTATCAGTGCAGTAGGAGACGTGACAAGATTATGGTTGTAGTGATGGACTTTTGGATGCAGAGGTGGACTAGACCACCAGAATACCAGAGAATCCTCCCATGGGCCCAGCCATTGGAAAGTTACAAGGGGTAGAGGGAGGGCCAAGGATATGATATTTTACTATGAGAACTGTCAATCTGTGGAATAGCCTGCCTCAGGCGCTGGTCACAGCAGGGACAGCAGAGAGCTTCAAGAAGGGTCTAGATGTCGTCCTTTTACACCTAAATAACATTGATGGTTATGTTATATAGAATTGTTTCCCCTAAATCCCTTCCCCATGGAATCCCTTCCCTTCCTTGGTTGAACTTGATGGACAAGTCTCTTTTTTCAACCGTATAAACTATGATACTATGATAATTTTCTCTGGTGGGCCCAAAGCTGGTTGGCTGACATGGCCTACTTCTAGAACCAGTGGAGTAACTACAGTCATCAGAGCTCAGCTTAAATTTTATAAACAGCTGTGGGAAAATGAAAGCTGAGCTCTGATTGGTTGCCATGGGCAACTAGAACAGAGACTGATGATAAATTTCCCAGACTGTGTCTGTATATGGTGATGTGTATATGGTACTGTATGCATGTATATGGTGTGTATATGCTGTATGCATATAGGTATATAAATAATGTGTCTATAAGTGTATATAATGTGTGTGATTGTACCTCACATGTGTGAGTATAAAAATATGTATATTTTAGGTGGGAAGGGGGGCCCCTTTCAGAAGCTGGGCTATGGGGTCCTGTCTCTATGAGTTACTCCCTTGTCTAGAACCTTCCCAACCAGCAGTGCTATGTATGACACTGTATAAGGATGAAGAGGTGACACAGTCAAAACCATTACTTTTTGGGAATATTTTCAATGTTTTTCTCATTCTTAATGTTTTTTTTACAGACCTATGAATCTACTTCTGAATGTAAGTAATCAATATTTTTCTTTCTAATACTGTAATGTTGGTGTATAACAACAACTTACAGATGACCCCTAGTTACAAACAGACCTCTTTGCCCACTGTGACCTCTGGTGAAGCTCTGTAGGTGCTGGTAATTCACTGAACTTTGACCCCAGGCTCCAAAGGTCAACATAAGTGTCCACAATATAGCTTTATTGTTAATCCTTGTTCCTATGACTCCCCCCAAAATAAGAAAATCCAATGGTCATAGAGACAAAAATAATTGGTCTGGAGTTACACTTACAAAATGTACCTGTTCCAACTTAAGTACAAACCTACAGAGCCCATCTTGTACAATCTAATACTGAATTTCCTTTAATAACTTTGCTCCTGGGGCATCTTCTGATGATGGAACTTCTCAAACACGCAAGCCTTGGGCAGCTGCCCATTTTGCCATGTTCTTAAACAAGTCCTGGTGATATGACTCTAAACTATTCCTTACACCCAGCTTTGCTACAGTCTACTGTATGTGACTTAGCCCAGGTATCGGAAATTTACCACTTTATTTTATGCATTATGAACCTTGAGAATGCTGTAACTATGCTGATGCAGAAAAATATCTTGTTTAATCCCTGAGCTGAGTGGTTAAGCTGAAAAAACAATTGTAACATTCCAGGATCTTGGAGAAAGCTGGGTTGCCTGCAGTTACGCAGAGCTTCCTGAACTGTCCAGACAGGACTAATCAACCTGAGCTGGATGACTCATACACAGCAGCTGGGGAATGGTTCAGCAATTGATTATTCTGCCTTCAGGCAACACAGGGATTACATCATCCTCTCCTTCAGTGAATAACTCATGTGCTAGGAGAAGTGCTGAGCCAGCCATAGAAGCGACAGAGCTTCATCATCATAATGTTATATCTGTTTTATCTGCAAAACCACTCAGCATAGGGATTAACCAAGATATGATCCCGCATCAGTGTAGCTACAGCATTCTCAAGGTATGTTTGCTTCATAATGCATCAAATCACATGGTAGGTTTCTTTTACATTTTGGATATACACAAAAAATGCATATTGTGACAGTTACTGGTCCCGATATATTTTATCGCGTTGCTATGTTTCCTCCACAGATGATGGTGAAGCTGCCCTAGATAGGACTGTATTTGGAGTCATTGAGGCTGCAAACAAAAGTAAAGTTTCCTTTGAAAATTCCCATTATTTTGATTCTGTTCACATTGTCATAGAAGGGTCTCTGAGTACATTGGGGATGATTTACTTGCCCATCCGACTGAGTTCATCTAAAGTGCATTGTCCATGTATAATGCCCTGTGCCGCTATGCACTAAGATCGTGCGCCCGATATCCTGCATGTGTCGCTTCCCCGCTCAGGTCCACCGGAGTTCACCTTCTTCTTCCTGGTGCATGTAAGTGCATTGTCTTGCGACACAAATTGAAACTTAAATCCAGCGCTCTGTCCGAATCAGTCGCATCGTCCGACGGCCTGCCACCCGATTTCTGTTGCATGGAAGCCAGCGAAGCTGCACCACAATCCGATCACGTGCAATACAATCCCAGCGCAGACACCTGATAAATACCTGTCAAAGCTGTGCGAAACATGAGAGAGGTGCAAAGTCCGACGAAAGTGCGATCCGCGATCCCCTTCAGTAAATAATGTAATAATGTAAAAATATGTTTTGACTCCTTGAATATGTATCTAGTTTTTCGGGTTGTGATAGAATGTGTAGCGCTTAAAAGATTTCTTCTAGGGAATTTGCCACCACAATTTACTTACCCGAAATAACTGTGATGTTACGTGGGGCTATGCCCACACGTGCCACCCCTGCCTTTGTTTTTATGCTCTTTCAATGTGAAATGTCACATTAGAAATCTGCAAATTAGTCTGAAGTTCTCTGGCAGGCGTTAGCAGGGTGCCCTGGGGCTCCCGTTCCCAAGCAATAACGACGCCCTCCGCTACATTCCCACTGCCCAACGCCATCTCTCATCCTTTCCCCTTCAGCTATGCCACTCGTAGGACCAATGTGATGTGGAGCTGGAAGCTCTGAGGGGCTCTGTCAAAGCACATAACTTTAAAAATATGTAAATTTTAATAAAGTTTTAGCATGGAAGGAACAGCTGGACAGTAAAAGATATGGGTGGCATATGTGAATATAGCCCTATATAACACAGAAGTTAGTTCGGGTAGGTAATGTGTGCTGACAACTTTACTTTTATTAAAAAAAAAAAACAACTGAATTGAGGTTGATATTTGTGCAGTGGCCACTTTCTTAGGCTTGGGCTACATTTACACAACTGTTGCATGACCGTTGGGGGAATTATAAACAGCCGCTATATATATATATGTTCCCCATCCCCCATAGGCCGGCAGGGGGTGTATGGAACGGTCCTGCTCCAAACCTGGGGAAAAGATAGAACATCTTTCCCCGTAATACGACGCCGTACGCCATGTATCTCAATAGAGAGGGGCGGGCGTGAGCAGTGTTCATCCCCTCCTCCCTCCAACATGTGCCACGTTAGTGTAAATGCAGCCTAAGGCTATATTCACACTGCCGTTGCCCGCCCGTACCGTACCGGGCAACGGCAGTGTACGGGGAGAGGAGGAGGAGGTGAGCGCAGCTCACCCCCGCCCCTCTCCATAGGAATTAATGGTGCACGGCGCCGTATTACGGATAAAGATAGGACAGGTCCTATCTTTTTCCGGGTACGGAACGGTACGGTGCCGCACGTGTGCGGCACCGTACCGCTCCCGTAGGGTGCCGTGCGCCCATTGCTGCCTATGGGGGACGTATATCGGCCGTATATACGGCGGCCGTATATACGTCCCCCATACGTCAGTGTGAATATAGCCTTACACTGTACTGTGCATTTTGCTGTGCGAAGAAACCTAGTAGAGTACAGTCAGGCTGTAGGACCTTACTACACAGATGCTGTCAGTAGTCTGTAACCATGGAGACACATAGTTTTGTATAGGATCTGTTTGCGTAACACCCCCTGAGGAAGCCCGCTTGGCGGGCGATACACGTGGGGCACAGGGGCACATTTCCAGCCTTGTACTCTTTTTTTGGTAATGTATATTTCTACTGTCTTTATTCCCACTGGAGAACTTATTGACTGCAGCACTTTATATTATATTTGCATTACTATAAATGAACATTTTATATCTTGTGTATATTATTTATAAGCTGGATCCTGGGGGATCTTTGTCTCGTTTTCCCTGTCTAGGGACTTTTAATTATTTAATGTCAAAAGTATGGTTAAAAAACAAAATCTCATATTTACCTCATCACATGTGCTTTCCTTTCTTTTTAATTTTAATTTTTTTTAACCTCTTAACGCTCAGCGTCCGATATATCGGACGCTGAGCGCAGTGACTTAGCGCTCAGCGTCCGATATATCGGACGCTGAGCTGATGCCGGTTCAGCTCAAGATCTGAGCCGAACCGGCATCGGGAAAGACGGGGTGCCGGCTGTGACTGATAGCCGGCACCCCAGTGTAACACCCGCGATCGGAGTTGTCTCCGATCGCGGGTGCTTAACCCGTTAAATGCCGCGGTCAGCGCGACCGCGGCATCTAACATGTATCTGGGGGATCTTTCCCCCACGATCGGCCCCCCGAACCGTTTTCGGGGTGCGCCGATCGTTGCTATAGTAACTCTGGGGTCCGATCTGGACCCCAGAGTTACCTGCAAGAATTGCCAGTAAGATGGCGTCTGTGACGTCATCTTACTGGCACAGTGCCAGCCTATGCAAGTGTATAGGCTGACACTGATAATACTCTGCAATACATGAGTATTGCAGAATATTATCATGAAGAAGCAATCAGATGATTGCTTCTTCATGTCCCATGGTATAAAAGTGAAAAAGTAAAAAAAAAAGTTATTCAATAAAAAAATAAAGTCATAAATCACTAAAAATGCCCCAAACCCCCAAAACATATAAAAAGACATATAACTCAAAAAAAAGTCTAAATCATAACACAAACCCCACATATATAGTATCACCGCGTCCGTAACAACCCGTAGAATAAAAGTAAATCATTATTGAACCCGCACGATAAACGCCGTAAAAAAAAACTGTTATAAACCCTCCAAAAATTATGATTTTTACCTTTTCAATCCCACAAAAAATGCTATAAAATGTGATCAAAAAACCATATGTACTGCGACATGATACTGGTGCAATGTACAACATGTCCCGCAAAAAACAAGCCATCAACCAGCTCCGTAGCCAAAAAAGTAACAACGTTATGCCACTTGGAAGACGGCAATACATAAATGATAGATTTTTCCCCACATTAGGGTTTTGTTTGACAAATTTAGTAAAACGTAAGAAAATATATTCATGTTGGTATCCCCGTAATCGTATCAACCCATAGAATAAAGATAACATGATTATTAGTCTATACGGTGAACACCAAAAAAAAAAGAAGTAAAAAATCCAGTACAGAATTGATGCTTTTCTACTCCTGTCCTCAAAAAACGTTCCTAAATTTTCAACAATAGGTGATACAAACCCCAAAATGGTAACGTTGGAAAAAGCATCTCATCCCGCAAAAAAAATGGCATCACATGGCCCCAATAACGAAAAAGCGAAAATTTTATAGCCTTCAAAAGGGGCCAATGAGGAAACTAAAATCCTGGCAGCTGCAGCGCCCTCCTTCCCTTCTGCACCTCGCTGTGCCCCCATAACACAAGTCACAGCCACATGTGGGGGGTCTTTGTACTCAGGAGAAATTGCAGAACAAATTGTATGGTGGGTTTTCTCTTTTTATCTTTTGGAAATGTGTAAATTTTAGGGCTAAATGAACGTATAAGGGAACAATATGACCATTCTAAATTTCACCTCCATTTTGATTCAATTACTATGAAGATCTCAAGGGGTTAACAATCTTCGTAAAAGCTGTTTCTGATAGCTTGAGGGGTGCAGATTTGAAAATGGGTTGGTTATATAGGGGGTTTTGATGCTAAATATGTAAAATTTCATTCCAAACTGTATTTATCCCCAAAATAGTCAATTCTGAAAATCCGGAAAAGCGATATTCTATTTGCAAGCCGCGTGACATCAAAATAAATTATCCAGACATTTCAGAAATTATGAAAATGTAAAGTAGACAAATGGGAAATGTTATTCAGCAACTTATTTAGGTGGTAAATCGATCTGCCTGAAAACGCAATGATTTTGAATTTCGAAAATGGCAAATTTTTCCAAAAATTTATCATATTTTCTTTTTTTTTGTAAATAAATGCAAAACTTATCTGCCAAAATTTACCACTAAAATGAAGTACAACATGTGGGGAAAAAACAATCTCAGAATCGCTTTGATAAGTAACAGTGTTCAAAAGTTATAACCGTATAAAGAGACGCAAGTCAGAATCCAAAAAATCGGGCTGAGCCTTAAGCTACAAAATGGCTGTGTCCTTAAGGGGTTAATTAAATGCTCGTTCTCGAGCAGGGGAAATACTGTTATACTGGTCACCTAGCAACCCTTACGTTTAAAACGCATTGCACTCGCATTGCACTTGCAATGATTGCGAGTGCAATGCGTTCTTGATGCATCTCCATAGACTTGAATGGGGCGTGAAAAACGTGCGTGACACGCAAAAGTAGAGCATGCTGCGATTTTGACGCGCGTGAAAACCAACGCTAATGAAGAAAGACCCATTGAATACAATGGGACAGAGTGCAATGCAAGTTCTGCGCGTCAAATGCACGCGCAGAACTCGCGCGTGAAAAACGCCAGTGTGGAAGGGGCTTAAGGGGATTGAAAAATAGTAAAAAAAAAAAAAAAAAATCTTAAGTTAACAAAAAATAAATAAAAAAAAAATTCAAATCACCCCCTTTCCCTAGAATGATATAAATAAACACTAAAAATCATTAACATTTTATATATTGCTGCATCCCAAAATGTTCGATCTATTAAAATATAACGATTATTCCCAGCGTTAAAGCCCCCGAATGGAAAATAGCACTCAAAGTGGAAAATGCAAATTTTTTTTACATTTTGCAACATATAAAAATTTTATAAAAACTGATCAAAAGGCCTAAGGTCTTGAAAATGGAAGCATTGAAAACGTCATCTCATCTTGCAAAAAATTACTCCTCGCACAACTCCATAAATCAGTGTATTAAACAGTTATTAGCGCCAGAAGATGGCAAAATAAAGAATTTTTTCTTTGTACAGGAGGTTTTAAGTTGTGTAAATGTATGAAAACATTATAAAACCTGTAGGAATTTGGTATTGCCGTTATCGCACCGACCCAAAGAATGAAGTAGACAAGTCATTAGGGGTGTACAGTGAGAACTGTAAATCCAAGCCCACAAGAAAATGGCGCAAATATGTTTTTTCTCCAATTTCACAGCATTTGGAATTTTTTACTGCTTCCCAGTACACAACATGGAATATTTAATACCATCTCTATGAAGTGCAATTTGTTATGCAGAAAACAAGCCATCACACAGCTCTGTACATGGAAAAATAAAAAATGTATGGATTTTTGAAGGTAGGGAGTGAAAAATTAAAAAGCAAAAATGAAAAAGGGCCTGGTTGTTAAGGGGTTAAGAGAACCCCACTAACATTATGGGTCAAGTGGGCTGGGCCACAACTTTTATCAACATGAATCTTCACACCATATACCCAAATCATAAAACAGGCCATTCTGTCCCCAAAAGCGCCTCTATCAAAAACTATCTGGCGCAAAGTCCCTATCGCTCAGCAAGCGTCCCTGTGAGCCAAAAATTCTTCAGTTTGGGGGGGCAGAAATGATAGCGCACGAGCTGTGACTTCTAATAATATAAAAACCTGTATGAGATAACACATAACCTGAGAATTTTCCAAAAAAATGCATTTTCACACAAAAACCGAGCGTATGGAAAAGGCGAATTATATGTGAATCTAATGCCGCGGTCACAAGTTCGGCTAGCATCGCGTTCATAAGGGGGCAGGTCTTGGCCCGATCGCATATGCGTTTCCAGAGACCGCAGCCTAGGAGCTCCTTTCCCATTAGCGTTGTTTTGCACAGTAATTTTTCAGTGGTTTCCACGGATGGCATTGGGGCACATTAACTCACCCGTCCGCTGGAGTGCACAGAAAGTGCATTGTCCGAGGATGATGCCCTGTGCCGCAATTCACTAAGATCGTGCGCCCGATATCCTGCATGTGTCGCTTCCCTGCTCAGGTCCGCCAGAGTTCACCTTCTTCTTCCCGGTGCATGTAAGTGCATTGTCTTGCGACACAATTTGAAAGTTAAATCCCGCGCTTAGTCCGAATCCGTTGGATCGTCCGACGGCATACCCCCTGATTTGTGTCGCATGAAAGCCAGTGCACAATCCCAGCACAGACACTGTGCGAAAGTGCAATCCGCAACCCTTAGTAAATGAGCCCCGTTGTTTTCAATGGCGTTTTCACATTGGCTTATTTTTTCACTGATCAGATGTCCGTGTCAAAATATTTGCATCATGTCCGTTGATTATCACTGATGCGGATCACGGAAGGCAAGAGAAGTCTACGGGGAAGATTTATTATTAGGCTCCTTGGAACAGGTCTATGTCTTCAGTGGCTTCGGTGCACGAGCAGAAGTTCTATGTTTGCGCCAGTGTAGTGAAGTGGTGGGAATAGTCCAGTGCAAACAAAAACCTTCTATGCGACAAAACTGATGATAAATCTCCCCCTTTGTGTCTTCATTAAGGCCGCAGTCACACGTTCCGTTAATAACGCGACGCTAGCACACAGGGGGTGGTCCTCGGCCCGAAACGCATGTGATCAGCTTATGAATCGCATGCGTTTCCCTTGAAACACATATGCGTTCAGGCCGAGGACCGCCCCCTGTGCGCTAGCGTCGCCTTATGAACGGACACCTAGCGGAACGTGTGACCGCGGCCTAAATCTACCCCTATGGATCTTCAAAAAAGAAAACTGAAGGCATTTATCAAACTTTTTTAGTTTAGATTTCTTTCTTCTTTTGTGACTTTTTAGCAATTTACGCCTTTTTTCCGACTTTTGTTGCAGTTTCAGAAAGTTTGTCATGTTCGTTTTTTTCAGTGGAACGCCGGATTAGTCATAATTTTTTCAGATGCGGATGTCTGAAAAAGTTGCAAATTTTGGCACAATTACAGTGAAAAGTCGCAAATTTTGTTCAAATAACAGCCAGTCCAGAGCAGGCATAGGCAAGGGGGTTGCCTACAATTTAGACTTTTCTGCAAAATAACAAGCCTCACCCAAGATAAATCAGGCAAGCCCAGATGCCACACATGCTGTTTTTGGTCTGTTTTTAGTCTGTTTTTTCCCAATTATCTTAAAGGGGTTATCCGGGTTTAAAATTATTTTTATGGCCGGGCTGGGGAGGGCTATTTAAACATAATAAACATGTACTTACTTCCTCCGGTGCTGCCGATGTCCCGCTCCGCGGCCCGTCTTCTCCGTGCGCCGGTTTCAGTACAAGGGCGCACAGGGAGCTTCCGGCCGGCTGGATGCTCCCATGCGCACCATCTCCCAGCGCTTACAACGCTGAGAGATAGGGACGGATGGGAGGAGCCGTCCACAACGCGGACCGGAAGCTCCCTGTGCGCAGCTTCCGTGCCCCTGTTTGTTTACAGGGGCACGGATCGAAGTGACCGCGGCGCGGGACATCAGCGGCGCCGGAGGAGGTAAGTCCATGTTTATTATGTTTAACTATCCCTCCCCAGGCCGGCCATAAAAAAATTTTTAAACCCGGATAACCCCTTTAATTATCTTAACATGTTGTAAGCAGCCAAATGCATGGTAAACTGCCAAAAATGAACTGAAAACGGATGTTTAAAAACGGACCAAAAACGCCATGTGTGGCATCACCCATAGGCTGATGCCACACGCTCTGCTTTGTCTGCTTTTGAAAACGCAAACGCAGACAAAGCCGCTCCCACCAGGGAATGAGCCGCCGGTGTTTCCACAGAAACGCCGATGCGATCGGGCCGTGGCCTGCCACACATGACGTTTTTGGTCCGTTTCCGCGTTCAAACATTGCGTTTGGGTCACACGTACCGCTAGGCGTCCGTTAATAACGCGACGCTAGCACACAGAGGGAGGTCCACGGCCCAAACGCACATGCGTTTCCAGGGAAACGCATGCGATTGATAAGCCAATTGCATGCGTTTCTCTGAAAAAGCATGTGCGTTCGGGCCGAGGACCATCCTCCTGTGCGCTAGGGTCACGTTATGAACGGATGCCTAGCGGTAAGTGTGACCGTGGCCTTACAACAACTTCTTTTTTTACCTAGTACCAGCACTCCGCCCCATTTGGCCCAGGTGTATTTAATTCGCAGGAGACTGCATACACAGCCAGTTTCTGAGACCATATGGAATGGTGAACATTTAAAATCTGTTCACACAGTGCAGTACTACATAGCATCTGCTGTGGTGCTAGTGGGAACCTGTGACCCAGAGCCTTGGAGGGCATAGCCTCTCAGTACGGATACTGGGGGCTTCTGGAGCTTCCTTCACACTGGTGTAGCGTTTCAATGACGGTGAACGCCATGTGATGTCCCACCATCAAGTGTAGGAACCCACTAAAAAGAGGTCACCATGAAGTGATAAGTAGCTTATGCAATTTAATGTAACTAAAAACCTTGAGTTCATTTTGTTTGGCCGCAGACACGCATGGCGTTTTGGTGGCACTTTTGAAGGCGTAAAAAAAACGCACATGTTTTTTTTATGTTCAGTTGCGTTTTCAAAATGCAAAATACTTCTGAAAAACGCAGAGGCCTGTTGTGTTTTGGTTCTTGTTGTGTCTTTTGTTCTGCTGTTTGTGCAAGTGATGGCGTGTTTGAAAACGCAGACCAAAAACGCAACTTTTTTTTCCAAAAAATGCAAAAGCGGAACTTCGAAAACGCAACTGAGAACACGCCAAGTAAAGACACTTAATCAAAAATCCCAACTGAAAAACCAAGAAGCAAATTTAATTGAGTTTTTGGTAGGGATTAAAAACGCCACAGAAATGCCAAATGTGTTCCTGTGCTTAATGTAGCTGAGCGCCAATAGTTCGGTGTATGGCTGCATTCAACACTGCCGTTGTCCGCCGTACAATACTGTAGCAGGCAATGGCAGTGCACGGGGAGAGGAGGAGGCCCCTGTCCACAGGAACACATGGTGCACGGTGTCCTATCTTTTTCCGGGGTACGGAGCGGTACGGTGCTGCACGTGGGCGCCGTGCGGCCATTGCCGTCTATGGGGAACGTATATCGGTCGTATATACGTCCCCCATACGGCAGTGTGAATGTAGCCTAAGTGCTGTCCGGATCTTTCTCTCTCCAAATGTTGGTCTTGTTCTAGTGGGTCACTATGCTAATGGGTGAAGCAACAAATGGCACAAACCACTGACACATCGCAGCACCAGCAGTGACCAAGACCAATCACCCTCTCATAGTACCAAAACTGGCAGACTAAGCCCCCTTGGCTCAGGGCCCTGGGTCCCACCAGCACTGAACCCACAGAGACCGCAGACACCATGCAGTACCGCACTGTGTGAACACGTCTTGAATACTCGCCATTCCATGTGGTCTCAGAAACTGGCTGAGAACCCGTCGGTGGTCAAACATTTTTGATCACAATATCCCTGCTTTTCCATAAATATAGTGTTTTCTATGTTCTCTTTAACAATTGCCCCCCTATGGTGTTTCTACACTGATGAATGGAGGTTCCCCAGGGTCACTGGTGGGACTTGTAACTCATGTTTTTTTAGTTCCTTTTGTTAGGTGCTGCAGGTCATGTGTCTGTGTGGTGATTGGTTCTTCCTGACCTTCAGGGGTTTATATACAACATCTCCTGTGGGTTTCCTAGCAGTTCCTTCCTCTGTAGAAGACCATGGAGGTGATCAGGCTGTCACTCTTCCTGTATTTGGCTGCCCAGGCTTTGTCAAGACCAGTAAGTCAGGACCTTCCCATTGACTTTGAGGAGCTAGAATTTCTGCATTGTAAAAAAGTCTATTGTTGTAAAGTACAAGGCTCCATGTCCAAACCATTACTTTTTTGGAATGTTTTCAATGTTTTTCTCATTCTTAATGTTTTTTTACAGACCTATGAATCTACTTCTGAATGTAAGTAATGAATATTTTTCTTTCTAATACTGTAATGTTGGTGTAACAACAACTTACAGATGACCCCTAGTTACAAACAGACCTCTTTGCCCACTGTGATCTCTGGTGAAGCTCTGTAGGTGCTGGTAATTCACTGAACTTTGACCCCAGGCTCCAAAGGTCAACATGAGTTTCAAAGTGTCCACAATAAAGCTTTATTGTTAATCCTTGTTCCTATGACGCCCCCAAAATAAGAAAATCCAATGGTCATAGAGACAAAAATAATTGGTCTGGAGTTACACTTACAAAATGTACCTGTTCCAACTTAAGTACAAACCTACAGAGCCCATCTTGTACTGTCTACTACTGAATTTCCCTTAATGACTTTGCTCCTGGGCCTTGGGCAGCTGCCCATTTTGCCATGTTCTTAAACAAGTCCTGGTGATATGACTCTAAACTATTCCTTACACCCAGCTTACAGTCTACTGTATGTGACTTAGCCCAGGTATCGGAAATTTACCACTTTATTTTATGCATTATGAACCTTGAGAATGCTGTAACTATGCTGATGCAGGAAAATATCTTGTTTAATCCCTGAGTGGTTAAGCTGAAAAAACTATTGTAACATTCCAGGATTCCAGTAATCCAGAAAGCTGGGTTACCTGCAGTTACACAGAGCTTCCTGAACTATCCAGACAGGACTAACCAACCTGAGCTGGATGACTCATACACAGCAGCTGGGGGATGGTTCAGCAATTGATTATTCTGCCTTCAGGCAACCCAGGGATTACATCATCCTCTCCTTCAGTGAATAACTAATGTGCTAGGAGAAGCGCTGAAGGAGCCATAGAAGCGACAGAGCTTCATCATCATAATGTTATATCTGTTTTATCTGCAAAACCACTCAGCATAGGGATTAACCAAGATATGATCCCGCATCAGTGTAGCTACAGCATTCTCAAGGTGTGTTTGCTTCATAATGCATCAAATCAGATGGTAGGTTTCCTTTACATTTTGGATATACACAAAAAATGCATATTGTGACAGTTACTGGTCCCGACATATTTTATCACGTTGCTATGTTTCCTCCACAGATGATGGTGAAGCTGCCCTAGATAGGACTGTATTTGGAGTCATTGAGGCTGCAAACAAAAGTAAAGTTTCCTTTGAAAATTCCCAATATTTTGATTCTGTTCACATTGTCATAGAAGGGTCTCTGAGTACATTGGGGATGGTTTACTTGCCCATCCGACTGAGTTCATCTAAAGTGCATTGTCCATGTATAATGCCCTGTGCCGCTATTCACTAAGATCGTGCGCCCGATATCCTGCATGTGCCGCTTCCCCGTTCAGGTCCACCGGAGTTCACCTTCTTCTTCCTGGTGCATGTAAGTGCATTGTCTTGCGACACAAATTGAAACTTAAATCCTGCGCTCAGTCCGAATCAGTTGGATCGTCCGACGGCCTGCCACCCGATTTCTGTTGCATGGAAGCCGGTGCAGCTGCACCACAATACGATCGCGTGCTACACAATCCCAGCGCAAACACCTAATAAACGCCCGCTATATATATGCCCCCCCCCATAGGGCGGCAGGGGGTTATGGAACGGTCCTGCTCCAAACCTGGGGAAAAGATAGAACATCTTTCCCCGTAATACGACGTCGTACGCCATGTATCTCAATAGAGAGGGGCGGGCGTGAGCAGTGTTCATCCCCTCCTCCCTCCAACGTGTGCCACGTTAGTGTAAATGTAGCCTTACACTGTACTGTGCATTTTGCTGTGCGAAGAAACCTAGTAGAGTACAGTCAGGCTGTAGGACCAGACTACACAGATGCTGACAGTAGTCTGTAACCATGGAGACACATAGTTTTGTATAGAATCTGTTTGCGTAACACCCCCTGAGGAAGCCCGCTTGGCGGGCAATACACGTGGGGCACATGCGCACATTTCCAGCCTTGTACTCTGTTTTTGGTAATGTATATTTCTACTGTCTTTATTCCCACTGGAGAACTTGTTTGCTGCAGCACTTTATATTATATTTGCGTTACTATAAATGAACATTTCTCTTCTTATGTCACATTTTATATCTTGTGTATATTATTTATAAGCTGGATCCTGGGGGATCTTTGTCTCGTTTTCCCTGTCTAGGGACTTTTAATTATTTAATGTCAAAAGTAAGGTTAAAAAACAAAATTTCATATTTACCTCATCACATGTGCTTTCCTTTCTTTTTAATTTTAATCATGGAGACACATAGTTTCGTATAGGATCTGTTTGCGTAAAACTGCAATATGTATTTCACATCCTACTACTAAAATTTCATAAATGAGTCGTCTACTCCTATATCTCCTCAGATAATACATTGCTAAAAGAAGGCGACATAGCAGATGAACTCTCCCGCAGTGCTAGAAGATGTACTACGTGTATGTGGAAGAAGAGCAAAGGAATCGTCAAAGTACCTTTCACCATCGCTCCTGATCAGTACTGTAAGTACAGCTCCTAACAAAAAAAAAGTTGTACCCAGTTTTTTTTATTTTTTTGTGTTATACCTGTTGCTTGTAACCTAAATAAGGCAATGTCATAGCATCAGTCATATCAAACTATAAAAAATTGCATTTTTCTAATGGAGTATTTTCAGGATAGCTGAGGGAAGTGGTGACCATGCCAGCGCAGCTACTTCA
Organism: Engystomops pustulosus; assembly: GCA_019512145.1. Taxonomy (NCBI): domain Eukaryota; kingdom Metazoa; phylum Chordata; class Amphibia; order Anura; family Leptodactylidae; genus Engystomops; species Engystomops pustulosus. The sequence continues at coordinate 5,555,871 of CM033643.1, read as the reverse complement.
AAATTAATTAATAATTATTTATTTATACAGTGCACACAGATTACACAGCGCTACACAGAGTTTTGCCAAATCGGTCCCTGTCCCCAATGGGGCTCACAATCTAATCAACTTACCAGTATGTTTTGGAGTGTGGGAGGAAACTGGAGGACACAGAGAACATGCAAACTCTTTGCAGATGTTGACCCAGGGGATTTGAACCCTGTGCTGCCAGGCTGTAATGCTAACCATTGAGCCACCGTGCTGCTCATTGTCTACCTAGGCAGTGCATCCCGCACACAGGTGTGGCCAAGCTTGGTACTGCAACCACCAGGCACAACTGTATTAATAGCGCTGTGCATGGGTTATGCAGGAAATCTACCATGTGATTTGATGCATTATGAACCAAACATACCTTGAGAATGCTGTATCTACACTGACTCTTGAAAAGAAAATTGTAGCAGCAGATCCAGCGCACAAAACCAAGATGTGTTGAAGCCTGATTTCTTCTCTATTAAATAAAGAACAACATGCACATACAGAGTATCTATCAACGCGTTTCGACGGGTGGCATCTTATTCATGATATAATGTCTACACATATCTTGTCCAATCCCTGAAGCGAGTGGTTTTGCTGAAAAAACCATTATAAAATTATGATAATGGGGCTCTGTCACTCCTGTGGCTGCCCTGGCGCTTCTCCTAATTATGCACTGCTCCAGCCTTGTCCTGCCGAGAATACGTCATCGCTATGTTGTACCTGACAGGCAGAAGTAATCAATCGCTGCACCATCCCCCAGCTGCTGTGTATGAGTCATCCAGCTCAGGTTGATTAGTCCTGTGTGGACAGTTTTTAGGAAGCTCCTGTGTATGTGAAAGTAATATGTTTTATGTAGGCAGCCAGCCTGCACCCAGCTTCTTAAAGGTCCTGAATTTTTTGAACAAAACCAGATAAACAAGATATGTTTCTGCATCAGTGTCACTACAGCATTCTTAAGGTAAGTTTGGTTCACAATGCATAAAAACAAATGGTATATTTCCTTTAACTATAAAAACTTTTTATGGATGTGTAATATGGGATTACATGGAATGTTTATGGTACAGAAGTGTATGGGCTCCGCAGGTTATTCTGACACTAAATCCTTGTTCCAAATCAGCTCCATCAACTGTATCTCTGATTCATGATGCCTTGAAGGAATTTGAAGTGATGACTTGTGTGCAGTTTGTGAACCGGAGCACAGAATCCGATTTTCTCTATATAAAGTCTGGCGCGGGGTAAGTTTCAGTTACATAAGTCTGTTTTTGTTTTTAATTTAAATTTTTTTTTTTTTTTTATCCATAATCGGCTTGAAAAGAAAATTGTAGCAGCAGATCCAGCGCACAAAACCAAGATGTGTTGAAGCTTGATTTCTTCTCTATTAGATAAAGAACAATATGCACATACAGGGAATCTATCAACGTGTTTTGACGGGTGGCATCTTATTCATGATATAATGTCTACACATATCTTGTTCAATCCCTGAACCGAGTGGTTTTGCTGAAAAAAACATTATAAAATTATGATAATGGGGCTCTGTCACTCCTGTGGCTGCCCTGGCGCTTCTCCTAATTATGCACTGCTCCAGCCTTGTCCTGCCGAGAATACGTCATCATGTTGTACCTGACAGGCAGAAGTAATCAATCGCTGCACCATCCCCCAGCTGCTGTGTATGAGTCATCCAGCTCAGGTTGATTAGTCCTGTGTGGACAGTTTTTAGGAAGCTCCTGTGTATGTGAAAGTAATATGTTTTATGTAGGCAGCCAGCCTGCACCCAGCTTCCTAAAGGTCCTGAATTTTTTGAGCAAAACCATATAAACAAGATATGTTGTTGCATCAGTGTCACTACAGCATTCTTAAGGTAAGTTTGGTTCACAATGCATAAAAACAAATGGTATATTTCCTTTAACTTTAAAAACTTTTTATGGATGTGTAATATGGCTCCATATGGGATTACATGGAATGTTTATGGTACAGAAGTCTATGGGCTCTGTAGATTATACTGACACTAAATCCTTGTTCCAAATCAGCTCCATCAGCTGTATCTCTGATTCATGATGCCTTGAAGGAATTTGAAGTGATGACTTGTGTGCAGTTTGTGAACCGGAGCACAGAATCGGATTTTCTCTATATAAAGTCTGGAGCGGGGTGAGTTTCAGTTACATAAGTCTGTTTTTGTTTTTGTTTTTTTGTTTGTTTTTAATTTAAATAATAGAAAACTTATTTCCAATCTTTTTCCAAAGAAAGGGGCACTG
>CM033643.1:5520452-5553524 GCA_019512145.1 Engystomops pustulosus | reverse complement strand
AGGGATAATAGAAAACTTATTTCCAATCTTTTTCCAAAGAAAGGGGCACTGTTTTGCAGATGCCGATTTTTGGTGTTTTTGCCCGGAATTTTTAAAAATGTTGGGCTTTGATTCTCTTGACACATTTTTCTTGACACTATCTTTCATGCCAAAAACTTACATTAATTGACGTGGCAGTTCAACGACGTATAGTCATGGACGGCCTTATTTAGATTTTACAAGGTTGTCAAGGGTTTTAGTTTAAAAAAGGAGTTGGAAAAATGCAATTTTGGCTTTTTTTTTTTTTTTTTCTGGCATGAATTTATTCAACTACTAGGAGATGCAAAGTTCAATTGACAATCTTATCCTCTACATAATGACTATTGCTAGATGATAACTTTGGCGTAGTAGAGGACTGTCTAGTGTAACTTCATGCCACCAATTAGTTGATGCCAGAAAAATGTGCCAAAAAAAAGTTTTTTTGAAGTGATGACTTGTGTGCAGTTTGTGAACCGGAGCACAGAATCGGATTTTCTCTATATAAAGTCTGGAGCGGGGTGAGTTTCAGTTACATAAGTCTGTTTTTGTTTTTGTTTTTTTGTTTGTTTTTAATTTAAATAATAGAAAACTTATTTCCAATCTTTTTCCAAAGAAAGGGGCACTGTTTTGCAGATGCCGATTTTTGGTGTTTTTGCCCGGAATTTTTAAAAATGATGGGCTTTGATTCTCTTGACACATTTTTCTTGACACTATCTTTCATGCCAAAAACTTACATTAATTGACGTGGCAGTTCAACGACGTCTATCTATGAAAAGACGAGCCACTTAAAAGGTTATATGGCTATTTTACATGTGACCCGATAACCCTTTACATTTTATATTTATGTGCTTGAGGTTTTTTTTTTTTAATTAAACTTTTTACCATTTTATTTTTCTTCCGTAAGAGGATTTTAAACGGCCCTTTTTATTTTTTTTAATTATTATTTCCTCTTGTATCCCACACGAGTAAATGATTGAATAGTCTTGGACGGCCTTATTTAGATTTTGCAAGGGTTTTAGTTTAAAAAAGGAGTCGGAAAAATGCAATTTTGGCATGAATTTATTCAACTACTAGGAAATGCAAAGTTAAATTGACACTCTTATCCTCTGCATAATGACTATTGCTGGATGATTTGCGTAGTAGAGGAGTGTCTAGGTAACTTTCATGCCACCAATAGTTGACTGCCGAAAAATGTGCCAAAAAAAGTTTTGCCCCCCCCCCCCCCATTTTCTTTGAAGGCCTATCCCCCTTTAATTCGAGCACGTCATCAATTTTCTACTAGCTGTGAAAATGTCTAAAAACTATCTTAAAGGAAATCTACCAGAAACATTTGGTGGTGGATTCCTATAATGTACTTGCTCACCGAGACGACGTCGTTTTGCCTATATGATTTTATATTAAATCTTGTCGAGTCCCTCCTTCTGATCAGTCACTGTCAGCCGATAGTCTGAAAATCTTTCAGGCTGCTGGAGACGTCAGCCGACAGTCTAAGTGATCAGAAGGCGGGACTCGGCTGTGTAAATTTATGTACGCCCCCATTCTTCTTATCCGTACCCAGAACCCAGCTCATTAGCATATTTTATAAAACTTTTTTTTAGGTTAATCGCAATGTCCCAAAATTTAATAAAAACGTTATAGAAAGACAACCTCTGGTGCAAAAGATTTTTAAAAAAATACTGATGGTAGAGTCCTATAATGTACTTGAACAAAAACGTTGCTGCTAATTACCGCAGGTTACTTCCATAAACAGGTCGATAGTTCTACCCCCATACTCTATAAGTTAATGTATATATAATGTGACACTGGTACAACATGAGTTACGTTTTTCCAATTGAAATGATCATTTTACGAAGGTTGAAATACATCATGGCTTCTTTTTGTGTATACTTTAGTTGCTGGTCCTACATTGGCAGAACCATGGGCCAACAGGTGTTGTCACTCGCAAATACCAGCTGTATGGTATACGGCGTAATACAACATGAAGCTATGCACAATCTTGGCTTCTTCCATGAACATACCAGGATTGACCGGGACAACTACATCAACATCTTATGGGAGAACATTGCCAAAGGTGATGGATGGAAACTGTGTAGGTTCTGAAACCTTTGTAGATGTTGGTTTCTTGGTCACCATCTTTGATCCACATGCTCTTTCTAGATATAAGCCGTAACATAATAACACTGTCACCGTCTCTTCAAGGTTATAAGGGCACTTTTGACATCAATGATCGGAACACCTTGAACCTTCCTTACGATTATAACTCGGTGATGCATTACCCCAAGTAAGTCCAGACTTCAGTGGTCATGGTCATCATCGTGAGTCAACTACTTCTAGAAAAACTTTTGAATACTGAAAATATAAATGGCCACAACTAAACAAAAACCAGTTTTATGTGTCGGGATATAAATACAATGGTTGTAATATTTCTCTTCCTACACCATTCCCCCTTTTCTTCTACCTTTCTAGCGAATATCAGTACTACGATATCACATACTCACAGGATCACTTTGCCGTCCCGCCACTTTCATTCGGTCGTCCTCCAGCTCCCCAAGCCTCAGACCTTGCTACCAGTGACCACAGTGTGGACAGTCGATCAGGCCCTAGAAACTAGCCATGGTTATGATTGGCCAGGGAGATGGTGAACCCGAACAGAAACATTGGGTCTACTCATCTCAAATTATAGGTTTCCAGTGAATTTTTATCTGGGTACATCATGGTGGATTATGCATATACTGCAATATTTATTATCTTTATACACTCACCGGCCACTTTATTAGGTACACCTGTCCAACTGCTCGTTAACACTTAATTTCTAATCAGCCAATCACATGGCGGCAACTCAGTGCATTTAGGCATGTAGACATGGTCAAGACAATCTCCTGCAGTTCAAACCGAGCATCAGTATGGGGAAGAAAGGTGATTTGTGGCCTTTGAACGTAGCATGGTTGTTGGTGCCAGAAGGGCTGGTCTGAGTATTTCAGAAACTGCTGATCTACTGGGATTTTCACGCACAACCATCTCTAGGGTTTACAGAGAATGGTCCGAAAAAGAAAAAACATCCAGTGAGCGGCAGTTCTGTAGGCGGAAATGCCTTGTTGATGCCAGAGGTCAGAGGAGAATGGGCAGACTGGTTCGAGCTGATAGAAAGGCAACAGTGACTCAAATAGCCACCTGTTACAACCAAGGTAGGCAGAAGAGCATCTCTGAACGCACAGTACGTCGAACTTTGAGGCAGATGGGCTACAGCAGCAGAAGACCACACCGGGTGCCACTCCTTTCAGCTAAGAACAGGAAACTGAGGCTACAATTTGCACAAGCTTATCAAAATTGGACAGTAGAAGATTGGAAAAAACGTTGCCTGGTCTGATGAGTCTCGATTTCTGCTGCGACATTCGGATGGTAGGGTCAGAATTTGGCGTCAACAACATGAAAACATGGATCCATCCTGCCTTGTATCAACGGTTCAGGCTGGTGGTGGTGGTGTCATGGTGTGGGGAATATTTTCTTGGCACTCTTTGGGCCCCTTGGTACCAATTGAGCATCGTTGAAACGCAACAGCCTACCTGAGTATTGTTGCTGACCATGTCCATCCCTTTATGAGCACAATGTACCCTGTAACATCTGATGGCTACTTTCAGCAGGATAATGCGCCATGTTATAAAGCTGGAATCATCTCAGACTGGTTTCTTGAATATGACAATGAGGTCACTGGACTCAAATGGCCTCCACAGTCACCAGATCTCAATCCAATAGAGCATCTTTGGGATGTGGTGGAACGGGAGATTCACATCATGGATGTGCAGCCGACAAATCTGCGGCAACTGTGTGATGCCATCATGTCAATATGGACCAAAATCTCTGAGGAGCTTCCAGCACCTTGTTGTATCTATGCCATGAAGAATTGAGGCAGTGCTGAAGGCAAAAGGGGGTCCAACCCGTCACTAGCATGGTGTACCTAATAAAGTGGCCGGTGAGTGTATGTATATAGAATCAATACAATGGTGAATATTTCTTCTACCTTTCTCACTATAGGAATACTTATTCTAAATCCCCATCTTTGGCTACCATGGTCCCCAAGCCTGACTCTACCGTGCCTATTGGGCAAAGATCAGGGCTGAGTAGTCTGGATGTGAGGAAAATTAACACCCTCTACAGCTGCAGTATGTGGTCATCTTTACTTTTATTTTTGTGTTCCTATATATTATATGATCTGAATTTTACACCTAGTATTAACTTTATCCATTTATGGAACTAAAAATGAAGACCTCTGTAGGATGAAGTTATTAAATCCCTCAGGATCCCTTTCTGGAAACGGTTCTTCGGTAAATCAACGTGGTGGAAACTGTCTCTGGCTTATTCAAATCCGGACTAACAAGGTAACATCCATGAAATCAGATAAAATCTATGTAAACGTAGGAATTTTTGGGCAAATGCAAATTTTTGGTTTTGTCTCAGATTTTATTGCAGTTCGACTATATGAACATCTCTTCTACTGACTATATTAAAGTCTATGATGGTTACACTCAATCATCACCTCTCCTATTAGACAAGACCTTTGGATTTGGACCAATCTTGCCAATACTGTCATCGGGGCGAAACCTGCTTATTGAGTTTGTGAGCAAGTCCAGGTCTACATTTAGTCAATTTAATGCTACCTATGGCACTGGTAAGTATTTAGCTATATTGTGATTTGCAATAAACACATGTATCCAGTGAAAAAAGATTTTGACTTCACTCTCTCGTGAACATTCATGTTCTGCTTGACCCAATGGGGGGTCATTTACTAAGGGCCCGATTCGCGTTTTCCCGACGTGTTACCCGAATATTTCCGATTTGCGCCGATTTCCCCTAAATTGCCGCAGGATTTTGGCACACACGATCGGATTGTGCCGCATCGACGGAAATCGGGGGGGGGGGGGGGCATGGCCGAACGGAAAACCCGACGAATTCGGAAAAAACGTTGCATTTAAAAAAAAAAAAAAAAAAAAAAAAAGTGTTGCGAAAATTGCACTTACCTTCACTCAGCCCGCCTCGGTGTATTCCAGTGCGTTCCCATGTTCTTCAGCGCAGCAGCGCCACCTGGTGGACGGCGGAGGAACTACCTTAATAAATCCCGTCCGGACCCGAATCCAGCGCAGAGAACGCGCCGCTGGATTGCGAATGGGCTGGGTAAGTAAATCTGCCCCAATGTTTGACTGGAGCACCTTGTGCCAGCAGAGAAATTATTATGGTGCCACCCTCCATTATACCATAGAAAATGGCCCCGATGACCTCTGAATTGGGTTGGGTTTTGCTATAGTTCGGGGACCTATTCTAGTTTTTAAAGTCTTGGGCCACCAAAGGATCCTTTGATACCATGATGGGCCAGGCCACTCTTTGCTTGGCTGGCATCAGTAGCATGTTAAACTTGTGTACTACCTACAATCTATCTGGATGGATGCTTGGGTTCTTTTCACCTGTCCGGACCATTTTGTCTGCCCACAAGACGTATTAACAAAGGCTTACTTCTTATAGATGTTCTGCTCAATGACAGCAATTCAGTAACCCGATGACAATCTAGGCTCAAGTCTCAGACCATTGTATGAAGGTTACACCCTGTACATCTGCTTACTTCTAAGAGAATTTGCCAAGAAACTAATATTAGAGGCCATGTGATTTTTAAAGTGACCCATCAAAGTACCAGAACACCTATCACTAAACCCAATCTCTGGCAAAGACCTAAACGCCTGTACCACAAAAAGATCCTAAGTATCACCCCAGTTACATCACCTTGCTACTAAGATTTCCTACAGATTAATTAACAATCAAGCTCTAAGAATTTACATTCTTATAACCTATATTTATGATGATAAACAACATCTACCTCTTCTGTATTTGGAGACTATGACCAGGAAGACAAAAGGGAGACAATAAAAACAAAAAAAAGCAAAGATTTCTTGTTCATCATAATCCATCCTACCTAATTTATTCTTATTTTTCAGTATCTGGAAAATGAGGAACCAATAAATCTGTGACTCCTTCAGATAACAGCGATGACATCTTTTATTCCCTTTATTGTAATTATACTGTACATATTTGTCTAGTTACTGAATTACTAATTTCTTAAACTAACATGTGTCTTTGAAAACATTATTAACCAGTTTGGAGGAACTCTATGGGAATATTTGTTCTTTCCTTTTGTGGAAAGATTTCATAAAGGAGGGGTGAGATAAATTCCCGTCCGTCGTCACCAAAAGCGTCATCGGAGGCCAATAGGAACACAGGAATCTCAGCGTCCTGCTGCCCGGTGGTCACATGACCTGTAGCTCCTAGCAGCAAAGGAAACTTTATCAAGATAAGTATAATATTGGTGACCCTATTTGGGGGTCTTGTTCCTATAATTGGTCAACCCTTCAACTCTCCAAAAGAATCGGTCAGATTTTCCATACTCTGCAGTGTCACTGACTAAATCCCCTTTGCACTCTGAAGCAGGACCTGGCCTTGTGATCCATTTTCTATGGTCTCTTTTTCATAAGTGTTTAATATATTTTTTTTAATGAGCTGCTTTGGGGGGGCATGTAATTGCCTATGTAGCCAGAGCCTAGAGGGGCTCCAATTCTGTACCCTGGAGCACATGCAGCTTATTAGCATATATTTGCCTCCCTGTTAAGTAAAAGAAAACCATAAAAAGATGGAAGATTTCCTTTACGACTTATGGCCTCTACGTTTTATGTTTTTGTATCTTCTTTTCTATGTTGTTGTTGTTGTTGTTGTTATTTTTTTTTTTTTCCTTTTGATTAAAACCGTTAAATAAAATACTGGTGTGAAACAAAACTCCCAGACCATAACCACTATATAGTAACATGACATGTCCCCTTTTATCCAGTCATTACCATAGAGATACCAAATTTATATATATCTCTTAAAGGAAACCTACCATTTCAGATCGTCGGTGTAAGCTGTAAACACCGAGCACCAGCTCAGGGTGAGGTCAGGGTGAGCTGGTGCCGGTGCTTAGTTTCGTTAGTGTTATAAACCGCGGTATCGCGGTTTTAACACTTTTTAAACTTTATAGCAGAAGCCGCTTCGGCAGCCCTGCGGCATTTCCTATGTAGGCGTGCGCACGCAGCGCCGAAGCAGTTTCTGCTATAAAGTTTAAAAAGTGTTAAAACCGCGATACTGTGGGTTTAACACTAACGAAGCTAAGCACCGCACCAGCTCACCCTGACCTCACCCTGAGCTGGTGCTCGGTGTTTACAGCTTACACCGACGATCTGAAATGGTAGGTTTCCTTTAAGTGAAAAAATAAAAATCTTTGCAAAAGGAAAGAAGTGTCTTCATCCTGGCATGTTCCAACACCCTAACTTTTTCATACTTTGTATATGATGCTGGGTAAAATGTCATTAAAGGGGTTGTCTGGTGACTGCAACTTAACCCCTATCCACATGATGGGTTACTTCTTGGAGATTTGTATAATACAGAAATCCAGAAGTTGTGACTAAAGTTGAAGCAATTCATACATTCCATTAAGAAGGGCAAAGAGAATCTTATTCTTTGGCAGTGTCTATCGCCTGTGCTCATCTTGGCTCAGAATGACTTTTATTTATGAACAAAAATACAGCATTTCAGATTTTCACAATTTCAACCTGTCTGTATCCTGATGTATATAATTTTGGTTGCCCTGGATACCACTGTAAATTTTCTGACGGTTTGGATTCTTTTCATAAATAGCTTCCCTTGTCTGCACACTGCAGTACTCTTTGCCTCCTGGCCCTTCCCTAATGCATTTCAAGACCAACTCAGACACCAGCACTTTCTGCCGGCAAGTGGAAGTGTGCACAGACTTACTCTACTAGTTACAGACAAGTTAATGTCTTTATATGGGAGGGAAGCATATAGCAGGGCTGACTCTGTTTGTGTTATAGGTAAGTTAGCAGAGCTGAAGGTGTTATTGTGTTATATCCATCTCATGATCTCTCATCTCTGATCTGTCTCATCTCTCTTTCTATGATTCTTATACTAGTGAATGTTCAGAAGCTAAATAAAAGCGTAGATAAACCCTGGACCCTGATAATCTAAGCACGTTGTCAGAACACAGCATCTCATAGCACTAGAGGGATCATGAAGTGTCTGCTTAGAGAGCCCCATAATCTGTATAGTGCTGCGCTAAAAAATAAAGTGGACAAATCCCTCTAAGGAGTGTTTGAAATGACCAAAACACTTCTAGGTAGTCGATTCCAAAGCATGCTCTTTCTTGTAAGAGCCTGGTTCTGGAGCTGCATTTATATACGAAGCTTGGTTTTGGTGCTGTATTTCTGTACTGTTTGCTGTTATAAGTAATTCAGAATGAGGCACTATATATATAAAGTGGGGTGACCAGTAAGAATTTTGTATTGGAGTGGGGTGACTGTTAATACTAACTATGGGTTGATGGCTCTCTGCATATGATATCTGGAGGCTCAATGTATTTAAGTTTAATTTTTTTTTTTGCGGGGGGGGAATGGGGCAGTGTTTGTTACAATTAGATTTGGGAATCATTGTACCATATATACTCGAGTATAAGCCTAGTTTTTCAGCACAAAAAAATGTGCTGAAAACCCAAACTCAGCTTATACTCGAGTAAAAAATATATAGGTTTTACCAGGTTTTGTGGTAAAATTAGGGGCCTCGGCTTATACTTGGGTTGGCTTATACTCGAGTATATACGGTATATGTTTAATTAACTTTTAGGAAGTATGGGGGGGAGGCATTTATTTTGAAATTCAGTCTGAGTAAATTTCCTAGAAACTGCCCTGCACAGGTGTGCAGCAGAGGATACACCTGTCCACATGTGGGGTAACCAGAGCCTGCAAACACTACCCAGGGGGGAATTTAATAAGCTAAAAGTTTTATTCTGAAAGAAGAATTATGGAAATTCGGTGTTTATAGACGTCAAGTGTGGACACAACAAAAGAACTAATGTGTGAGATCCAAGATGTCGGAATGATGTCTTCTTCAGGCCAATAAGAGCAAATAGTCTTCGGATGATAAATATTGGTACAATTGTATCTCGATGTGTGTACATCCTCAATAAACAGAAGGATAAGACAAGGACCTCTAGTGGGACAAAAAAAACGTGGAGAAAAAATTCAATTAGATTAAATTTGAAATATTTAAAGAAAGGGAAAGAAAACATTGAGCTCCAAATAGAGTTGGATAAACTTGTATACTCCCCCCCCCCCCATCACTCCCAAAGACACCGACATCAATAAGAAGGAAGAATTGATAATGAGGCCCTTTGTCAGGTAATGTGTTAATTGCCAGCAGTGGGGGTGCCCAAGGCTGAATATTCCATGTATACACATTCCACATCCAAGATACAAGATGGAAAGAGATCAAACAGCTACTGGTGCATTGTGTCTAGTTTCACTGTTTACATCCCTGTGTAATTGGTGATAATTAAGTCATTAGCCTAATGTGATTGATGAAAGTGGAAAGTCACTTATTATTACACATTTATAGGTAATTATAGAATTACTCTAATTCATTAACGCTGGGAATGAGTCCGATGACTATTCCCACTCAATAGTTCATTAATGACCCTCTCTGGGACAATCCTTTAAAGGGAACCTACCATCACCTATCTACCGATAAAGGTAGATCGGGTGGAAGGTGGATCTATAGGACGTGAGGATAGCCCTGTTAAGGGCTAATCCTCACGTCCCCACAATCTTTTACAAACTTTTATTAGGCAAATATGTAAATTTTCTTAAGTGGCTACTGGGAGCTGAGGCTACACGGCGTGGCTACTCAAGACCCAAGAAGCCTCTTTGTTCCTCCTACCAAAAATCTTCAGTGCACAGCTCCTCGTAGCTGTGTGCCCCCATCCGAGAATCCTGCCATCTGCACATGCGCAGAACAGCAGGCCAGCGGCTGCGCGGCCACTGCTCCGATGCCGGAGCCACTGCGCATGCACAGACAGCAGGATTCTCGGACGAGGGCTACGAGGAGCTGTGTGCCGAAGATTTTTGGTAGGCGGAGCAAAGAGGCTACTGGGGCGTGGAGTAGCCGCGCCATGTAGCCTCAGCTCCGGCTTCTCCGCTCCCCAGTAGCCGCTTAAGAACATTTACATATTTGCCTAATAAAAGTTTGTGGGGACATGAGGATTAGCCCTTTAAAGGGCTGTCCTCGTGTCCCATAGACCCAGCTACCACCCGATCTACCTTTCTAGGTAGATATGTGGTGGTAAGTTCCCTTCAAGACAAAGGTCCATCTCTTGCATGAGAAGAGATGAGACCTGTTCCTATCACACGTTTATTACATTCCTCCATATACTGTATAGTAGTAATGGAATCCTTTACAGTGATGTTCAACCACAGAACTATTGTTCTACTTTATTTGTGGACATCAGAGGACATTACCTGGAAGGTGGGTGAGAGACATGGACCTTTTCATTTTCCATGTCCTCATTAACTTATTATTGCCCTAGCTGTGTGGAAGTGACAATTCTGTGTAATGACTATAGGTTGAATTTCGAGCATTCAACATCAACATGCATCGATTTCCAAATGTGTAAAACACTCAAACACCATTTAGCTTTCAATAATGAATTTTAAAATGATGTAATTGATCATATTAACAAACATCAACTGGTGAAGTAAAACCAAGTATGGATAAAACTTATAAGTTGAGATGCATTTCGAGCTGTGGGGAATTGCTCTGGTAGTTGACAGGTAGCAGTGCAGGAAGCAGTGACACACGCAGGTTTAAAAGTCCAACTTAAGTGTTTATTCACACTTGCAAAACAGAACACAAATTCAGCCTTGGCTTAGGCACATGCAAAAACATTATAAAAGTAATTCCTGCCCGGCTAGGCGCTGTCTAATACATTTGGGGGATCCTAGCTATCCGGGTACCAGGCTGCCTGGCACACGCTCTTGGCCAGCAGCAAGACAGGAGACCCTCAGTTACCTTTGCTGTGAGAATGCAATCTCGCTTTCAGCTCTCCAGGTAGGGCCTCTCCTACTGCTTCTGGCCTGCAGACTAAATCAGACCCTAACGAGGCCTGTGACCTGCACCTGTGGGCTATACAAAAGCCCAGGACCGAAGCCCGGGTGGAGTAGGAGTCCCACTACCAGCCTAACCCTAACCCTACTCCATAATAAGCAGGCCCAGTACGGACATTACCAATGTGTCTGTGTTAGCTAGGCCAACACAGACAAAACAGACTATTCCTGCTTATCATGTCTGCATTAACCCTTGGGTTACTGCAGACAAACCCAGGGCTTTTACCACCAGCATTTCATCTGCCTGTAAGACAGATAGCGGTTTTCCCACACAACACCTCTCACTTTCTCACAGAGCCCTGAACTTGGCTTGTCATCAGTTATGACCTGACAACGAACCCAGTTCGAGTCTCGAAAAGAGTCTTAGAAATCGATGCCAAACATATGAAGATACCCACTACAATTGGGCAGATTGGATCACCTATAGCAGCTCCGCAGAAAAAACCTAAGTGAATGTAGTTGGTTGTGGTTGAGTGAGAAAGAGCCAATGTAAAGACTTGAGACGCGTAGGTTTGCCTACTTTTTATGCCATCATTGGATTTTCTTTGTACCAGTATGGATTAACTAAAGAATACAAGATTTTTTTACCATATTTTTTGTCTGCTGGAGGAGCAAATTTCTTCCAATTGATGTGTCTGTTTTTGCTTCCTTTCCAAGAGGGAATATGGCCTGATATATATACACCGTAATGTGGTCGCATAAGTTGCAACCAGATCACGACCCACATAGAATTCAATGGCTCTCAGATACGGCATGGTGAGCACACGGTACTGCACCGTCACGGAGTAGGACGGCCGCAGCGCAATGTAAAGGACTTGTCCTACATTTTAGCACAGCCTCTCTTCTGCCTATGGAGGAAGGAGGGGTGAAGAGCGCTCACCTCTCCCATCTCCTCCTCCCGACCCTGTGCTCACCTGGAATTTGGCACCGGGCAAGCACCTGGCCTTGTGAATGCACCTCAGAACTAATAGCAAAACTTTTTAACAAAAAGGGAGACTATTTAGCATAATTATTTTATGTCAATACACACAAGCGCATTTTGATGTTTTGTACATATTTTTATTGGTTTATTATGTTTTAGTGCAAAAAAAGGTAAAAAAAATCAGATTACAGACATAGGTCACTCAACACACATTTCCAAAATAGAGAAAAGGATAATTCATCTGGATATAAAGGATTAAGAAACCGGGTCTAAAGACACAAAGGGATTGGATTGGGGAAAAAGAAATAAATCATTAAAAAAAACACACAAAATAAATCAAAAGAAAGACATATAAAGGATAAAATAATCCTTTATATACATTGCCTTACAACAGACAATGAAGCTTCATCATACACAAATACATATCACATACAGATGAACCTGGGATCCTCCATTTTTTGTTTGCACTGATCCCATCTTTTATTTGGCAGCCACTGGGAAGGAACAAAGAAAAACATTTTTAGGTCAACTTTATATGGTTACGAGAAGATCAATGTGGTCATTATACTACAAGATGTGGACACGTGAGATATTGGAAAAGCCTGCATGGTCAACAAAGTCACTTGGGAACCATTTATGGAGACTCTGGTCTTGAGACAGTCAATGGAAACACGAAGATTGAAAACCCACACAATCATTTGTAGACTGTTTCTATTCTAACTGAGGTCCTTTATGGTCCTAGACCAGGTCATGAAAGTCAAGTGAAGACCATTTATGGTCATCATGTTCTTGTGGTGTGCTTTGCTTTTATAGGAGACATAAGGGAACCCTCCTTGGCTACTCTTATGGCATTTTTATGACCATGTAGCTACTCTGCTTAGACTCATGAGACATTCTAAAACCTGCGTAGTGTCTTAAATTACATAGAGGTCATTTTCTGGTCATGAGGCTTCATTATGTGTCTTAAGTAGGACCTACAAATGCAAAAATATAAAATGCAACTACTGCAAGTAATCTGTCAAACTTACCAAACTCGTAATTTGAGATAAATCCATTATAACCACCAATATCTCCAGTGCGAAGGTTCAGGACCATCGCATTCCCAGTGGACACCAGTGGCTGAAGCCCATATAAAGCTCCACAGTATTTGGCTAAGTTCTCAGTTGTGTTTGCCATTACATCACTGACCGTCAAGTATTCTATGGAACATGTTGGTGTGGGTTTTAACCAGAAGTAATTGATTGTCAGAGACACCTGCAGGAGAGATGGAGGCCAGGTTAGGTGGGATATTGCACGATTCCGAAGCATTTCTGAGGGTTTTACATCACAACATCATGACAATAGTCAACTGATCTACAAAGAAACTATGTACTGTATGGAAAATGTTTGGATAATCATATTATTAAAATATCTTACCCTCTTATCTTTTGGGGCAATGATGCTGAAGACCATATCTGCATTTCTGGGAGGAAAAAGTGGAAATGCTGGAGATGATACCAAACCGGTATTAGATAGGTAGGTCGCTCCATACTTTACTAGGGGAAAAAAAACCATAAAGCAGCATAATATTTCAGAATTTTATCTACAAATGTCAATTTTTATTTACTAGGAAATGTTTCTGATAATTTGCAAATTAAATTGGACTTTTATATAGAATTTATATAGAATAGACCAAAAATAATTGTAGAAACCCCTCAGCTGTGAGAACCTTTAGATCTACACAGGATTTCAGGGTCCAGTTGTATAATGAAATGACCCAATTACCTGTGTCATACGATCCACTGAAACTGCTCGGAGATGATGGTTGGTTGTTCACAATCTCTATCAGCATGAACCTTCCGGATGAAACCAAAGGTGGGACAATATCACTTCCACATGTCTTGTTCAGGAGGAGAGGTGATGATGTACTGGTTCCATCATAGACTTTAATGTAGGCGTCATTACAGCCTGGAGATACTGGGACACTGAGGTTGCTGAGCTGCAGAAGAACCTGGGAAGGAAGAAATGAAATGGTTGGGGTCTACTGGGCTGGAGCAGAAGAACTTTTAATAATATAAAGATAATAAATATTGCAGTATATGCATAATCCACCATGATGTACCCAGATAAAAATTCACTGGAAACCTATAATTTGAGATGAGTAGACCCAATGTTTCTGTTGGGGTTCACCATCTCCCTGGCCAATCATAACCATGGCTAGTTTCTAGGGGGGAGGTCAATTTGTCTGATTGGCTGTTCAGCCACCAATCCAGCAATACGTCTTGGATGTGAGGGCAGAACCCTGAACCTGAACGGAAACATCGGCTACACTTATCTCTACCTATTATGACTCAATTAAGATCTACATCAAAGAAAACAGGATTGAACAGAAGACCCAAGAGATATCTGGCACATGCCGAACTGACTTGAATGGACATATCTATGGTAGGTTTGGTAAAGACAGGACTCAAATAGTTATATACATGTTACATGTTTATGGCCATGTAATAATCATCTAATAATATTGCACATCTAAAAGGATCAGGGAGGGTATGTCATCATCTAGCCACAGAATACGAACCCAAAATTGCCTTAAACGCATTTGGTGCACAGTTGTGTGATGAAAGGACCCAAGTATTGTATGAATTTCTCCATAAATCCACATTACAGTGAGTTTCCCTTTAAAGATTTAGATTCCCACATATTATTAATGCATTAAAGTTAATGAAAACCAATAATTACTTACCTTAATGAAAGTCTGGATGAGATAGAAGCAGTTGGATCCCGTTGAGGTGGAGTTGTAGGTGAAGGTATCAGATTTGTTTACAAATTTCATTCTGCAGAGATCTAAAAATGAAATACAAGAAGATGTAATAAAATGTATGAAGTACCAGATCTGCTGCTGCAGGTTTGTATCCAACAGTGGGACACACACCTATCTCAAGATGAGGGTCTCCTGTGGAGAAGAATCTCTTCCACACAGTCTTCATGAGACTAACGAAAATGGTCAAGAACGTAAAGATGAATGAGGCTGCACATGTGTAAGGGGCATATGGAACCAAAGATGTTGTAATCGTTTTTGAGGTCTCGGGTGATCCAACACGATGTAATAAGTATGATTCTAGGACGACTCCTTAAATTCTGGATTCTGGTTGATCTAAAAGGGAACCTCTCGCCAAGCACCCTGTTTTATCCTCCCCCATAGACAATTAATGTCATATCGCAAATCTGTTTTTATAGATATTCTGTCCTTCGTCGATAAAATTATAACTTATACTAAAGTTTACCTGGCTCCCTGCCAGATGTGTTCCTGTGTCCCTGGGGCGTGTTCCCATAAAATGCTCCTCCTCTCTCCTCCAAGTCATAGCTTTCCCCGTTTCTGCTTCTTCTTCTCTCAGATAGCAGTGGAGACAGCCGGTATATCTCCACTATTATCTGTACCGCCTTGCCCGTGAGTCAGGTACGCGGCCACCTTGCACAAAGGGTCGCTAGGTAGTGAACTGGGTACACAACCCACTATGGAGGTTGTGTATCTGGCTCACTACGTTACGTTGCATGCGCAGATAGCAGAAGGGACATGTCGGCTATCTCTACTGCTTTCTTCTAGTACAAGCAGAGGTGAAAAAAACTTTGACTGGGAGGAGGGAAGAGGGAGAGTTTTTTTTTAAGTGAGGGGAATTTTACAGAGAAGAGTTGTGGGACTGGGCTTCATGAAGAACACACCCCAGGGACACAGGGATACATCTGGCAGGGAGCCAGGTAAACTTCCATATAAGTTATAATTTGATCCACAAGGACATCATTTTTATGAAAAAACAGTTTGGGGGTATGCTATCAATTGTTTATGAGAGGGCTAAAAAGGGTGCCTGGTGACGGGTTCCCTTTAAGCAAATAACAAAAAGATAAATCCTTACCACACTTATACAGCCTATTAATCTTCATCACATCCAGGTTGTCCATTCCTGGTGACTCTCCCATAGAGAGTGTGCGGTTAGTTTTTGGGACCATGACGGGTTGTCCAGGTACCTTGCTGAATGAGTACCTAAAGGGGGTGCACATATTTACTCATAAGGTATGTAATACGGCAACAGGAATATAGGAGACTAACCACAGCCAATACAATGATTACTTTACATCTCTTAAATCTTATTGTTGGGATGTAAGCTATTTATAAGATATTTGTAAGATATTTATACATATTGGAATAATTAGCGTTAGTGTTATCGGCACAAAAATTGGAAACAAAATTGGCAACCAGTCAGAGCTCAGCTTTCATTTTCCCACAGATGTTTATAAAATTAAAGCTGTGCTCTGATTGGTTTCCATGAGCAACTAGGACAGTTTTACCTCAGATACTTGATGATAAATCTCCCCTTATGTACCCTTAAAGAACATGGTGCCAATTGTCTTATCATATACGGAGATACAGCCCTTCCTATTTTACCCCCTTCCTAAAATAAACTGCACATTCAATACAAAATATATTGCCTCTCAGTTATTTACCTGTCGTAATGCATGATGGAGTTGTAATCGTAAGGTAAGTCCTGATGATTTCCGTCATCAAAATTGAAAATAGCTTTATTAGCTGTAGAGAAAATGACGGAAATGTTATTATATTGGGAGAATAATGAGTCGGTTGATGTGATCAGTGCTAAAAGTTTTGGTAAAGAACTATTGTAAGTAAGCTCTAAATCTGTCAGGTGGGTGGTCCTGGTCTGAAGCTTATGGCCTGACAGACTGGTTCCCTGTTAGCAGCATGTGGTGAGTCCCTGGGAGGAGGGGGAGATTGAGGGGTGACGGTTGCAGCCTGTGTGTGTCTGTGTCTTAGTCTCCTCTCCTTCACACTCATCCGGCTCACCCCCCTCCCTCCCCTGCCAGCTCAATGCATATGACAGGAAGAGGGGAGGGGTATGTTGTGGAATATAGGATGAATGTATGAGGAGACACAGGCACACACAGGCTGCAGCTGCTTCTCCCCTGGGACTTGCCACATACTGCTGACAGGAAGTCAGGTTATGTGAAATAAACATTGATAAAGTAGTGCAATAATTTTTAAAATCATTGCATAGGCTATTGCAACCTGTGCCCAGCTAAGAATGGCATAACTTTAAAGGATGTTAGAGGAGACAAAAGTTATGCAAAAACAAAATGAAGTAATAACAAGTAGATGTCGGTTCTCACCTGGTGCAATGTTTTCCCAATTGACTTCAATATAGTTATCTCGGTCTTCTCTAGTATGTTCATGGAAGAAGCCCAAAGAATGCATGAGCTCATGTGGTATGAGGCCATAATGTATACAGCTCGGCACAGAGAGACTCAAGACCTGTCTGCCTCCGTTCCTCCCAACATACGACCAACAACTGTGAAGAATGTAATATATAAGTATATCTCAATGATGAAGACAGAGGTATCTACTGAGCATCCAATGACTATGGCCACCACAGATGTTCGATCACCAACAGACTCCAAACTGAAGAACGCATGCCAATATTTTCATGAACAAAATCAGAATGTTTTTGGCCCAAACCATGAGGAATTCCCATTTTGGGGTAGGGCTTAGATGAAACCTTGTTTACGGGATTTTCCTAGTGTGATATCAATAGTTGGCACATATGAAGAAGAGTAACAAGACTTACCCTTTACCAGACTCTATACTGAGATAGTCTTGTTCATTGCTTCTGTTGACAAACCGTATACAAGTCATCGTCTCAAACTCCTGCATGACCGTTTCTATCATCGATTTCTCAAATTCCTCTAAAGACGGAAAAGCAAAGTAGACTCTCGTTTTATATAACATAAAATTAGAATTGATCAGTCCAACAAGAGAGAAATACAGTAAAAACTTTAGGTCAGATACATGCTAAGAAACGCTTACCATATCCAGGTCCAAGGACAAACGGTACTGGAACATTTCCATCGGGAGATTTTTTCCATTGACACTGATTACAATTTTTTGCACTACGGCTCATTTTAGGTCTTGTGTCACCTCCATAGAACGGACCAGGGATACCTGAGATGAAAGAGGAACAGTAATCAGATTCAGTCAGATGGTGGCCCACAGAATATGGCTCCCCCAACTGTCCAAGTGGCTAATACAATACATTATTGACATGTAGATGTCGGGGGTGATGTCGGACGATCTGACTGATTTGGACTGAGCACTGTATTTAACTTGCAAATTGTGTTGCACACCATATTTTAAAGGTGCACCACAAAAAAGATGGTGAACTCTGTCGGACCTGAGCGGGGAAGCGTCACATTCATGATATCGGGCGCACGATCTTAGTGAATCGCGGCACAGGGCATTATACACGTAAATAGCACTTTTACTGCAGTTTCCGACTTTCTAAGTAAATGTGCCCCATGATATATCAAAACGACCAAATAGGGTCAAAAATAGGGAATTCATGAATAATGTTCATAGAGTTCATTTAAAAATTCTAAAAATATGTATTATAAATTACAAAAAAAGATTTTTTTCCACTTTTAACAACCAAATAAAACTAAAAATGAAAAAAAAACTTTTTTTTTAAGGTAGCCCGCAAAGAAAATAATTTATGGCCCTTGAACTGGCATGTACAAAATTTAGCTAAAAATGGCTGTGTCATTAGAGAATTTTCGGGCCGCTATATTAAGGGGTTAAGGGTCCTCGCAGCCTTTCATGGGCAGTTGCAACTGTACCCTCTGCACCCCCTCAGGTTATGCCCAGTTGTCAATATATTATTACCCATAAATTATGTCACACGTCTTACCTTTGTTTGCTTCAAAAAGGATGTTATTTATGTTTCTTACTTCTGGTCTTACATCACCGTCGTTGGCTGGAGAGGGAAGAACAAGTTATCAAAGCAACCCCCAAATATACAGGCGGTCCCCTACTTAAGAACACTCGACTTACATACGACCCCTAGTTACAAACGGACCTCTGGATATTGGTAATTTATTGTACTTTAGTCCTAGGCTACAATAAACATCTGTAACAGTTATCACAGGCGTCTGTAATGAAGCTTTAGTGTTAATCCTGGTTCTTATGACAACCCAACATTTTTAAAATCCAATTGTCACAGAGACCAAAAAAGTTCTGGTTGGGATTACAATGATAAAATATACAGTTCCGACTTACATACAAATTCAACTTCAGAACAAGCCTACAGACCCTATCTTGTATGTACTGCCTGTATAAAGGTATAGCATTCCAGTATTATCCATCAAGGACAGTATCTTTTTTAGAAAATTTTAATTTGATTCTATTTAAAAAAAAAAAAAACTTTAAAATGAATTTTGACAGAGTTTAATTCCTTTACTGGGCCACAAGATATGGTGTAGGCTGCCCTACGCTCAATGGGTTGTCCATGCAATTCATGTACATGTTACATCTTCAAAAAGAGAGATGAGTCCCTGAGTAAGAGATTTTTTACTCTTTAACCAAAAACAACCCCCCCCATCTAAAAAATGACCTTTATACATAAAACCAAAAAGAAAAACATGAATTTTACAATTACCATTAAAAGTGCGGGTTATTTTTGAATTACTCACCTGAAATATCAGTTCCAACAATCTATAACGAAACGAGAGACAGCTTAGTATTGAGGTTGCAAGTACAGGACAGTCCTGGTCTTCTGTCCTCAAACAGATTTGAGTGGGAAGGAAAGTAACTTACCAGGACCGGCAGAGACTGACTGAGGGGAGATCCAGCCAAAAGCAGTAGGAACACCAAGCTCAGCTCCATGCTTGTGTAGAACAGGTTTCAGTGTTCTTCTAAGACCTGGACTTTAGAAGGTCTATATAAACCCCTCAAGAGTAGAGGTCCAACCAATGAGCACCAACACATTGGAGCCCCCACTACTTACTAACCCACCCTACTAAAAAAAAAAAGTAAACAGATGTCCAATATCATTCCGCCCCCACCAGTTGAACTTGTTTTCCCTCCCTGGTTCCCTGCGGAGAAGCCCCCTTGTTCCAGGACTGGCATTGTCCTGTACATGAAAACATCAAAATCAGATGAATAAATGAGATATATTCAGATCCTGAAACGGTTCCATCATAATATACAGTATATTTAATACGAGGTAAACCACAACATATCCTAGTTCTAGAATTTGGAAACAATCTAGAATCTGGTTCACCGAGGTTCTCGCTCTTGTGGAGGAGTCTACGTAGAAAACCAACTAAGTAGATGCTACCAATGTCTTTCTTTCATACAGTTTGCCTAATAAGTAGATGAGACTGTTTTTTCACGTTGTACTTCACATTGATGCTATATTTTAGTTGAAATTTTTGGCACTTATTTATTAAAAAAAATGGAAATTTGGTCAAAATTTTGAAAAATTTGCAAGTTTCTGATTTCTAAAGGTTATGCTCATCATACAAATAGTCGAACTGCCCAAATCGGCTGCTACTTAACATTAACCATATGTCTGCTTTATGCTGACATCATTTTTTATATGTTATTTTATTAGGACTTTAGGAGGCTAACAGTATGAACAGTGATTTTACACATTTTTAAGTAAATTTCAGATTCAATTTTTTTAGCGGACAATTCATCTTCGCAAGGGTTTCCAAAGTTCTATTTATTATAAACTCCCCACAAATCAACCTATTTTTAGAACTGCACCCTAAACTATTCAAAACAGCATTTAGGAAGGTTGTTAACCCTTTAAGCATCTCACAAGCATTAACCCCTTGACGCTCTGCGCCATGGCTGTACGGCGCAGAGGTGCAAGCATCGACGGCGGCTATTAACTGCCATCTTGGATCCGATTGTCGCTCCCCCGAGCGTCATCGGGGGTGGTGATCGGTTGCCATGACAACCTTGGGTCTTCGTCAGACCCAGGGCTGTCTGGTTGCTGCAGTTTCATTACAATGAGCTAGTGTATACTGTGCAGAAATGCCATATATTGCAATACAGTACTATTGCAGTATATGGTACGAATGATCAGACCATCTAGGGTTAATGTACCCTAGAGGGTCCAAAAAAACTGTAAAAAAAAGTTTCAAAAAAGTTTTACAAACAATTAAAAAAAGTTAAAAACCTAAAAAATCACCCCTCTTTCCCTAGAATTGATATAAAACGTAAGAAACAGTAAAAATCACAGCTCAACTCAATAGGTATCGCCGCGTCCCAAAATGCCTGATCTATAAAAATCTAAAAACGGTTATTGTCGGCGGTGAACCACATAACAGAAAATAGTCCAAATGTCCAAAACGCGACTTTTACACGATTTTACATCACATAAAAAATGGAATAAAAAGTGACCAAAATGTCGCACAGACCTCAAAATGGTAGCAATGAAACGTCGGCTCATTTGGCAAAATATGACACCTCACACATCTCTATACACCAAAGTGTTAAAAAGTTATTAGCGTAAGAAGATGGCAAAAAATTTTTTATCTTTTTCATACACATAAAAGTTTAACTTTTGAAAATGTTTTAAAACACAATAAAACCTGTATAAATTTGGTATCACCACGATCGCACGAAACCACAGAATAAAGCAGAGGTGTCATTTGGAGTGCACGGTGAAAGTCGTAAAAACTGAGCCCACAAGAATATTGGTCGCAAACATGATTTTATTTCCAATTATTCCACATTTGGAATTTTTTTCCAGCTTCCCAGTACACGGCATGGAATAATGAATAATGTGACGGAGAAGTAAAATTTGTTACACACAAAATAAGCCCTCACACAGCTGTGTACATGGAAAAATGAAAAATTTATGGATTTTTGAAGGTGGAGAGCAAGGAATGGGCAAAAAAACCCTGCGTCCTTAAGGGGTTAAAACAAAATGGAGGTTCTACATGGAATTTTTTAATTTTGACAATAAAATGATTATTTAGTCCTAAAATGTGCACGCTAATGCACGAGAAAATGGAGAAAACACATCTCAGCTTTTGTTGTACAGTTTTTGATGAGTAGAGCCAGGGGGTGTAACTTGAGGGGGTGCAGAGGTTGCGGTCACACCCGGGCCCGAGAGGTTTAGGGGGCCCTTATGGTGTCACTTTCCCATATGAGAAGACTATTACTATAAACCATACATTATAGTCGGGAGCCTGGCACAGACTTTGCACTGGGGCCCATCAGCTTCTAGTTACACCACCTAGTAGAGCAATACCCATGTGTCAATGTAAACTACTCTAGGGGCCAAAGCAGATCGGAAGGAGCCATTGAGCTTTTAGAGGGAAGATTGTGATGACTTTGTTTTCAGGTGACATTACACATTTGAAAAGTTCCTGAGGTCCCAGAACAGTGACAACTCTCCCCCCCTCTACCCCTCCCCCCACACAAATGATCCTATTTTGGAAACTACCCCACCCAGAGAATTTATCAGAGATTTATATTGAATTTTTTTAAGGACCACGGATGTTTTATAGAAAGTACTTACATTGGCTCATGTAATTGAAAATCTTTTTCCAAAAAGACCTTGCTTTGGCCCCTAAATATTTACTTTTAGAGGCTGTTAAAGAATAAAATGTACCCCATACTTTGTTAGCCAGATTTTGTAGAATGCAGTAATATCCCAAACGTGATTACAAACTGCCGGACGGGGGGGCGGGGGGTGGGGCTTGGAAGGGAAAGAGCTTCTATTGGCTTCCGAGGGGCAGAAAAGATTTCATCCCCTAAGATTGTAGGGCAGTAAAAACTTCCAAAGAGTGAACCCATTTAAAAATTGACCCCTCAAGGATTGCAGTATTTGGGGGCCCAATACACCATTGTTCCACCTTTAATAATTTTTTTTGGGGGGTTGGACACCAAAATCTATTCTGTATTTGATTTTTACCTTTTCTTTTGTGTTTTACACATCAAATAACAAAGATAACATTTTGCTTAGGTTCCGTGGTTTCGGCAATATCCCATTAATATAGCTTCTTGTTGTGTTACTCATTTGGAGAAAACAATCCCCTGATTATGTTGGCTACTAAGTGGTGTAACTTTTTTGTTATTTTTTGATTGAGCTATGTAAGGGCTTCGTTTTTTGCGGGACGAGTTGTACTTTTAGTGGTATCATGTAGGGATAAATGTGACTTTTTTATCACTTTTTATGGTGTTTTTTGTTTGGTTGGATGCTGGAAAATTAAAATTTTTGCTGTGTTTTCTATATATTTTTCATAGACGTTCAGCATTAATTCCATTTAATTGTACAGGTTGTTACGGGCCTGGTGATTCTAACTTTTTGTGTTTTAAACTATATGGGGCATTTAGGGGGCTTTAATTGTGTATTAAATTTATGAAAAAGGAAAACTATGGTGGGGATTGGTTATAGGGACATTCCATGGAAAAAAATAAAATTAAAGAGTATTTTAATTAAACCCCTTCCCTCCGATGCTCTTTTTCATTTATTTCGCTTCCATATTTTGCTCCCCTCCTTCCATAATTTTTTTTTATATAGAACTGTATGAAGGCTTGTTTTCTGTGTTAAAAATAGTACTTCCTAGTGATGGTGTGTTATATTCCATGCTGTTTGTTGCAAAGCAGGGAAAAAATCCAGATGTGGGTAAAAAGATGTGGGCTCTTTTTTTTTTTTTTACAACTTTTACTACGTGCTCCAAATAACAACACCCATTTAATCTTTCGGTAGGTGCAATCACAGAAATAAAAAAATGTATATAGGTTTCAATGGGTTTTAATAAATGTAAAAAAAAAAAAATTTTTTTTTACAAAAATTATTTTACTGATGCTAATAACTCTTTGTCTCATGCTTTGCTGTATGGACCTATGTAAGGTGTCATTTTTTGTGGGGTGAGCTAAAATTTTCATTAATACCATTTTGGGCACTACAAATCCTTTTGATACATTTTTATATGTTGCAAAATGGTGTAAAAGTGGCGATTCGGTCATCTGGGTGCTATTTTTCATTACTGGGCTCATCAATGGGAATAATATTTTTTTAATATTTTGATAGATGTGGACTTTTGGGATGTGGTCATACTTCAAAGGTTTATAATTTAGTTTGTATATTTTTATTTCCCATCTAGGGGAAAGTTTTCAGGCCCCCTGGGGTATTCTAACTCTAGGGGGTCTGATTGCTCATATCATATGCTGCAATATGCACCAGAAGAAAAAGAAAAACAGGAGACAAAGAAGAAGACAGCATCTTGTCTAGTACTTCTATGGATACAATAATACCAAATATTTGGATATTGATCATTTCAGCTTGTACGTATAAGTACAAGACAGATGAGCCCTCAGCAGTCCGGTGTGGTTCACAGTAAAGGTCCCACTCCGGTAAACGGTACCATATCATATGTATAACTGAAAATAAAACAGTTGCTGGTGCTGCGTTGCCAGTACATCATTTCACAAAGGTTTAAAAAGAAATTATCTCACCCCCCCCCCCCATGCACAATAGGACATTGCCCTAAAGTATCATTTAGGTTTATATTTGGTACTTATGGGACTTCATTTGGGTTCTGGTTGTGTTTCATTAGGCTTATCCACTACTCATACAGCTGCTCGTTGTGCATCTGAATCACACAGTACTATTTGGTATGATCCCTTCCACGGTGGCGTAACAAGACCCCAGTGGGCCCCGGTGCGAACTTTATATATACTTTGCACATATATAAGCACAAACACTACATATGCACAAAACACAGGGGAGTAACCATAGCAGACCTTTGAATGGAGCCCCCTTCCCCAGTGGCGTAACTAGAAGCTGATGGGCCCCAGTGCAAAGTCTGTGCCTGACTATAATGTACGTTTTATAGTAATAGTCTTCTCATATGGGAAAGTGACACCATAAGGGCCCCCTAAACCTCTTGGGCCTGGGTGCGACCGCAACCTCTGCACCCCCTAAAGTTACGCCCCTGCCCTTCCATATATTTCATTATCTCATGGATTCTTTTGTGGTTGTTTATTTGATCACTTATTTGGTCATTTGGTCACTTATTTCCCCTGATGTAGCCTGGGTGTTCCGGTGGAACATGCCGTGTTGGGATACATGGACCTATAATTTCTTGCAATATGTTGACCTACTCACCTCTTTGTGTGACATAAAGATCCACTAATATCAATGTACTACTATTATGGGATTTAGATGATATGGGACAGTTTGCCTATTCAGGGTTTGGTTCCGGTTCGGGGGGGAATTGTTTAGAATTGCCACTTTGAGTTGAGGTTAT
Organism: Engystomops pustulosus; assembly: GCA_019512145.1. Taxonomy (NCBI): domain Eukaryota; kingdom Metazoa; phylum Chordata; class Amphibia; order Anura; family Leptodactylidae; genus Engystomops; species Engystomops pustulosus. The sequence continues at coordinate 5,528,465 of CM033643.1, read as the reverse complement.
TAGGTTACTAGGGCATTTCCCAATAATTAGGGTGTATTAGGATTATCCTTATTTGAGTACATTCTCTGTTTACCCCCCTTCTAATCTTCTCTACTAGGCTACTTTCCCTCTCTCATTCCACTACCCTGCTCTTCTGTTCTCGCGAAGATACAACATCCATTCTCCATGCATGGGTTCAGTAAGAAGATTTTCATTATAAATGATTGTTTGATGATACTTGTCGCATGGAGCAGATTGCAGATCTTTGGGCATTCTCGACAGCTTTTTGTATTACGGTTAGTGGTACATGTGGACCCTACACTGTTACCGATTCTCTACATTTTGTATCACGAGGCCTGCTTCCCTCCTTTTATTAGAACACATCAAAAGTTATGTTTTAAGTGTTTTTTCTCCATTTTTTAAATCTCTTCTCTCGCCTTAAACACAGAACGATCAGCTGGGTCAGCGACAAACTGGACGAATGGGTGACTGTCCATGAAACAGTTAGAGAAGGTCGCTAGGATTCAGTCTTGAATTTCATCATCGTTTTCACAGCCGCAAAACAAAACGGATGCCAGATGGATGCTACTCACCTGCGAAAAAACATATATATGGGTACAAAATGGATTCCAAAAAAATCCAAATCCAAAAGCTATTCCTTTTTGCCTTTTATCTTTGCAAAATATTTTGCAACTGTTTTGTAATATCGATACTATTTTTGTTCTCTTTTGATTCCATTTTGTTTTTTTTATCGAGGCTTAGGATAACCCTCTATGACAGACAATACAGTAGTGTCCATGAATATAACTGGATTGACTGACATTTATAGCTGGTAAGGGGTACCTCTGCACTCTTTTAATAAAAGTGCTGCAAAGGACCTTGGTTCTGGTGCTGTTTTTCTATAGGGACCTTGATTCTGGTGCTGTTTTTCTATAGAGACCTTGGTTCTGGTGCTGTTTTTCTGTAGGGACCCTGGTTATGGTGCTATGTTTCTGTACAGAGCCTGTTTCTGTATTTTTGTACAGAGACTGGTTCTGGTGCTGTAATTCTGTACGGAACTTGGTTCAAGTGCTGTATTTATCTAAGCAGCTTGACTCTTGTGCTGCATTTCTATATGAAGCCTGGTCCTGGTGCTACATATTTGTACATAGGTTGTTTCTGGGGCTCTATTTCTATACAGAGCTTGAGCCATGTTCCGGTGCTGTGTTTCTGTATGACACATGGTCTTGTATGTCAATATGGTGCTATTATAATTAAGTCATGGCTCCACCCAAAATGAGGTCTTAGTACTAGGGGGAGACTTTAATGCCACATTTTCAGAGCATTGCCTCACCTTGCCGCCTCATCTAGTTTCCCAGTCAACGAAAGTTCTAGCTTTAGGCCTTCGCCGCATAATTTGTAGATACTCACTTTATGATCTATGGCGGGTGAACAATCCAACAGCTAAAGAATTTGCATATTACTCTCCTCCACACAGAACGTATACACGAATTTACAATTTTTTTGGGAACGATCCAGCTTTGTGTACTTTAGTAGATGCAACAGTAGGTCATATAACATGGTCGGACCATGCGCCGATCCATCTAGACCTAGCAGTTGAAGACACCCCAACTAGGTCCCCTCACTGGCACTTAAATGAAATGCTCCTCTCATCTCCACTGTCGAGGGAATCTTTGCGGATGGTCTTCACTAATTACTTCAAAGAAAATACACCCTCAGCACCCTCCAATCCTATGAGAGGCACATAAAGTGTTTTTTAGGGGAGAAGCTATATCCCTCACCACTAAGCTGAAGAGGGATAGAATACTCCACTAATACAGATATAAACCAAACCTTAGACTGGCCAAAAGGGAAATGGCTATACATCCGACCCCCTCCTTACTTAGATGGGTATACACTCTTCGCTCCAAAATTAGGGAACTAGACTTCCTAGATTTAGGATGCATGATTATGTACTCGAAGCGCAGATACTAGGAATTTGGTAACAAAGCTCATTCGTTACTAGCACACCAACAGAAAACATTCTCCCTAAACCCATACGCTATCAAAGACAGTCAGGGCACCTTACATTATCATACCACGAAGGTGGCTGGACTCTTCCATTCTTACTACTCAGCCCTTTACTCCCTTCCCTCTCCTATACCCACGTCCCCGGAGAGGAACGCTGAAATACACCAATATCTGTCTCAATGCCCTTTACCTCAACTCCCTTCAAACTCCCTTCAAGAAATAAAAATTGAAGAGGTTGAGGACTCGGTGAAAAACTTACCGGGAGGGTAACCTTTCTCACCCTCTTGGCACCCCACATAGTCACATTATTTAATAAATTTCTTCAAGTGAACCAGTTCCCCAGACAATGCTTTCCTCCTATATTAAAGTTATTCCCAAACCGGGCAAAGACCCGTCAGGATGTCCTAGCTCTAGGCCTATAAGACTACTAAATGCTGACCTAAAAATTTTTACTAAACTTTTAATTAACAGGCTAAGAGAATGGCTTCCGCAACTTATACACAAGGACTAAGTGGGATTTGTTAGATATCGGCAAGCAAGGGGACAATACACAATGTACCATTTACTAATAAGCTTAAAGGAGTATTCCGGGAATATGAACGTCTGACACAAAAACGCATGATGCTATAAATAAATTAATACAACAATACGGAGCTTAAATTGTTTGATTTTATGATTTACAAAATTTATGGCCTCTCTAAAGTAGGTGGAGTTATCACTAAGATGGCCGCCACTGGAAACTACAAGTTCCATGATCCTTTAGTTCTCAGTAACTCCTCCTCCCTCTTATGCTCTGCTGCCGTTGATCATATAACAGACTTTCTTGCTTTGTTACCATAGTAATGATGTGTAACTGCCATCCCTGCACATCACTACAACACCGACTATAATGGATGCACTGCAACCAACCGATTACAGCCAAACATAGTGGTGATCACATGACCTGCCCAGGCAGGTGCAGGACATGTTACCAGCGGCCATCTTCTGTCCTGTGTCTGCTCCACTGGGATAAAGTCACAGGACTGATTAAAGGGCCAGTAGCATTTTAATTCTTCATTACATTGTATGTCAGCAGCATTTTCTGCTAAGGGGAGCAACATTTTAAATAACAACTAATTACACATTAGCTTATATTTTGATTACCCATTTGTATATGAATATGCTTATTCCTGGAATACACCTTTAATACAGAAAACTAAGTCGGGGGCCTTGCTTCTGAGCCTGGAGGCTGAAAAGGCCTTTGACCGCCTGAATTGGCAATTTATGTTTAAAACACTTGCCCGATTTGGACTGTGTGGACCCTTTGTGGAAGCAAAGAAAGGTCTATATACAACCCCTAGGGCGCAAATTCCACTCCCTCATGCTCACTCTGCCCCCTTAACTATAAATAATGGGACTCGTCAGGGATGCCCCCTATCCCTCTTTTTACTTTATGTTCTGAGTTCTGAACCCCTGGCTGTGAATATCCGAAACAACCCAGATATTAAGGGTAATATGGTGAAAGACAAACAATTTAAAATCGCTTTGTTCACCGATGATGTACTGCTCGCACTCACTGAGCCTCTTGTATCGCTACCAAATCTCCATGCCACCATTGAGGACTATAGTGCAGTATCAGGATACTAAATTAATCACACTAAAACGGAAGCCCTACCGCTGAATTTACCCCCTCATACACTAAATTACTTGCAGAGTAATTTCCAATACTCCTGGCACCTATCCTCCCTTAAATACCTAGGGATAAAGCTTACCCCCACTATCTCTTCCCTGTATAGGGAACCCCCCCTATTACAGGATGTAAGAAAACAGCTTCAAAGCTGGTGCCCTTTAACCATATCCCTATTAGGTAAGGTGGTGGCAGTCAAAATTTCAATTCTTCCAAGATTTCTATATCTATTTGAGACACTCTTCAGTGTCTTGCAAATTGATCCAGTCACTTTTTTTTAGATTTTCTGTGGAGTTCTAAGAGACACAGAATCTCGAAAACGTTTTTAATAGCACCAAAATCCCTGGCCTCCCAGATATAACCATGTACTATTATGCGACACATCTGTGACATATAGGCTCTTGGACATCCTTGCTTGCCTTTAATAGGTGGACAGAGATTGAAAAACTTTGGTTGGCCCTGGTGCACCCCAGTTCACTAATTTGGGGTCCACAGGCGGAGATTCCCAACTCATCTTTACTGCCCCCCATGGCCTTCACTAGAGATATATGGCACAGGTTTGGTTTTTTTTCTTTAGTGACAGACAGATCCCCGCTCACCCCCTTTTTGTACACCCCACACCTACCCCAAAGCCGTAGAGCGGACTTTGTAAATTTTTGAAACCCAATGAACATCCTACGACCATACACCTACTCACTATCACTGATCTTTGCGCAGTTTACAATCAATTTATTCCAGCTGACATTGATATATATGACAGCCTCTCTACACATTTGTTCATGTTATATTTTTTCTACTTAAATAAAAAGACGAGAACCATATGAAGATGCGCTACTGATGTGGGATTCCCTGACTTGCCACTATGATATGCTTCTAGCCTTGGGATGAGACCGATGGACGCCTGATCCTCGTGGCCATACTCCACCACAAGCTGCTCTTCATTACAACATATATTACATATTTGGCTACAATATAGCCTCAAGGAGAGCACCTTAACTTTTTTCGTCTCTCCGAAGTGATAATCCAACACTACACCTGAGTCGCTTGCGCCCTGTGTTTCCTGTCTCCGATTCAGTGAATCAGTCCATATAAGCCAATCACCAATCTTGGCAGTTACAGCTTACTCCAGCTTTGTATTTCATTTTAATTTGGGAAAAACACTGCATATACTAACTCTGGGGTATTAATTAATTAGGGTTGGGATATTTATTTTAATTTAATTATATTAATTTACCCTGGTTGGTAAATTACTTTGAAACTACAATACTGCCATGTCTAATGGGTTAAAAAATAAGTAAAGCACACACATAACCTGTATGAAGAAGGTTCTTCATGCATCCTTAAAGGAAATCTACCATCAAAATCGATCATGATAAACCAGGGACACTTACCAGGCACATTGCCTGTCATTTGTTATCCATGGTCTCCTTTCTTCTAAAATCACCTTTTTAAATTATGCAAAGGAGGGTCATAGAAGATCCCTGTGCTCTGGCTTCATAAGCTTTTGTTTACACTGCTGTATGAAATAATATATAAAGAAACATGGCATGTATTTAAGGTAATCTGTCACCAGGGACCTCATTTTCACAGAAATGAGAATAAATTAGATGGTTGCAGAAGCCCATTACACCTGCATCGTAAATATACCTTTCTGCCTTTTCTAAGCATTTGGATTACAATATAATTGTGTGTTATAGCTTACTTTGCACCGTAAGAGAATCCTCTGTGTAGTCCTAGGGGTTGGGCTTTGGTTTGGATGCATTTAAAAAAAAATAACATGTGACTTGTCTGTGCTCCAGACTCCTCAGCTCTTAGCCCCCACCTTCCTGCTCCTGTTCAGCTCCTCCCTCCTTCACAGAGACCACAGCCTGGTGATCTGACATCAGTGGGAGAGTAAAGAGCTGCATAGAAGTACGAAGGTGGGAGCTGAGAGCTGAGGAGTCTGAAGCACAGACAAGTCACATGTTGATTTTTGAAATGCATACAAACCAAAGCCCAACCCCTGGGACTAAACAGAGGATTCTGTCAGGATGCAAGTTAAGTTATAACACACAATTATATTATAATGCACAAGCTTAGAAAAGAAAGAAAGGCAGATGTGCACTACAGGTGTGATGGGCTTTTACAAACTGTCTTTAGTGAAAATGAGGTCCCTGGTGACAGGTTCCCTTTAATGGATACTCTCTTTTTTTAACACTAATAATACAAAAGACAAAAGATATGAAAACTCACCAAAATGACATTGCTAGACGGGGGACTACATATGAGTTGTGTAGACCTAACAGTCCAGCTCCCTTAGTTGGACAATGACCATAAAAACAGTAAATGAATTATCACAGCATTTATGAGATAGTAAACTATTCACATAGTGCAGGTGCTCAAAAAAGCACAACATATGAATAATAATCAATCCACCATTCACCATGTAGTCCCTGAACAGTACAATCAATTACCTGATAAAGCCAATGGCCCGTCCAAATTGGGGAGCTGGGGCAAAAACCCTGGGTTATGCCAATTGTTTGTGCCCTGGTTTTTTGCCCCAGTTCCCCAATTTGGACGCAGTGACGTGAAGCTACAGCTTTTGTTTGTAGTCAGAGACTGATGGAGAGGTACAGCTGTACGACTGGAACTGCATGAATATCACCGCAGGAGCAGGAGTGCGCGTCACCGATGGCGTTTGGACACAAACAGAAGCTGTTGAGGCGTTTTACATCTTTGTACAAACAGTAATGGAGGAGAACAGGAGCGTGGAGAGAGGTGAAAAAAAGTTATTTCTTATGTTTAACTGGTCTGCGCTCTGTGTACGATATATATCGGACGCTGAGCACAGTGACTTAGTGCTCGGCGTCCAACACATCGGACGTGAGCGCTCTCTGGTTCAGTTACATTACCCTTTCTCACGACATGGTGACGAGTGTATGGGGCGGGAAGGGATCGCAAGGGACACCCACTCACTGACATCACAGGACCAATTTGATTGTTCCTGTGATGTTGATCGCTGCCACTAGAAAGTCAATATAGACTGGACAGTGCACACAGTGTGTGGACGATGTAGTAGTGCACCCTGTGTGCGGAGTATATAGAAGTGCATGCTGTTTGCAGAGGATGAAGTAGTGCATGCTGTGTGCAGAGGATGTAGTAGTGCACGCAATGTGCGGAGGATGTAATAGTGGACACAGTGGGGGTCATTTACTAAGGGCCCGATTCGCGTTTTCCCGACATGTTACCCGAATATTTCCGATTTGCGCCGATTGTACCTGAATTGCCCTGGGATTATGGCGCATGCGATCGCATCGGCGACGGAAATCGGGGGGCGTGGCCGAACGAAAACCCGACATATTCGGAAAAACCGCCGCATTTAAAAACCGAAAAAGTGTCGCTTGGGAAGCGCTTACCTTCACTTGGTCCGAGCTGGTGTATTCCGGCCCGTTCAGATGATTTTCAGCGCAGCAGCGCCACCTGGTGGACGGCGGAGGAACTACCTTCATAAATCCCGTCCGGACCCGAATCCTGTGCAGAGAACGCGCCGCTGGATCGCGAATGGGCCGGGTAAGTAAATCTGCCCCAGTGCGTGGAGGATGTAGTAGTGCATGCTGTGTGCAGAGGATGAAGTAGTGCACACCGGGTGCAAAGGTAGTAGTGTAGTAGGATGTAGTAGTGCACAATGTGTGTGGAGGATGTAGTAGTACACGCCGTGTGCGGAGAATGCAGTAGTGCACGCTGTGTGTGGAGGATGTAGTAGTGCACACTGTGTGTGGAGGAGGTTCTAATGCACCCTGCATGCGGAGGATGTTGTAGTGCACATGGTGTGTGGAGGATGTAGTAGTGCACCCTCTGTATGCAGAGGATATAGTATTGCAAGCTGTGTGCAGAGGATGAAGTAGTGCACGGCGTGTGCGGAGGATGTAGTAGTGCACACGGTGTGTGGAGGAGGTTCTAATGCACCCTGCATGCGGAGGATGTAGTAGTGCACGCTGTGTGTGGAGGATGTAGTAGTGCACATGGAGAGTGGAGGATGTAGTAGTGCACGCTGTGTGCAGAGGATTCAGTAGTGCACACCGTGTGCAGCCGAGGTAGTAGTGCACGCCGTTTGTAGAGGATTTAGAAGTGCACTGCATGTGTGGAGAATGTAGTAGTGCAAGGCTTGTGTGGAGGTGATAGTAGTGCACGCCATGTGCGGAGGATGTAGTAGTGCATGCTGTAAGAGGAGGATGTAATAGTGCAAGCTGTATGAGGTGGATGTTGTAGTGCATTCCGTATGTGGAGGAGGTAGTAGTGCATGCTGTGTGCGGGAGAGGTAGTAGTGCATGGCGTATGATGAGGATGTAGTAGTTCACGCCGTGTGCGGAGGAGGTAGT
>CM033643.1:5318217-5520281 GCA_019512145.1 Engystomops pustulosus | reverse complement strand
GTGTGGAGGATGTAGTAGTGCACAGCATATGAGGATGTAGTAGTGCAGGCAGTGTGTGGATGATGTAGTAGTGCATGCCGTGTGTGGAGGTGATAGTAGTGCACGCCGTGTGTGGAGGATGTAGTAGTGCAGGCAGTGTGTGGAGGATGTAATTGTGCACGCCGTGTGTGGAGGTGGTAGTAGTGCACACCATGTGTGGAGGTGGTAGTAGTGCACACCTTGTGTGGAAGATGTAGTAGTGCACGCCGTGTGTGGAGGATGTAGTAGTACACGCCGTGTGCGGAGGAGGTAGTAGTGCACGGTGTATAAGGATGTAGTAGTGCACAGCATATGAGGATGTAATAGTGCAATTTGAGAACTTGCTACCAAAACTATTAACCTTCTAAAATTTGTAAAAAATGAGCAAATGTAAAAGAAAAATTTTGGAAATAGAAAAAAGAGAAATGGCAAAAGTTTTCTACAAAAAAAATTAGCGGTATGACTTTTTGTCTAAAAAATAGAACATTTGAAAGATAGAAAATTGTAATTTTTTTCACATTTTTCCTAAATGATACTACTACTATAAACTACAACGTGTCACAAGAAAACAATCTCAAAATCAGTTAAAGTGTTAAGTTATTACAACTCAAAAAGACACTAGTCAGATTAAAAAATTAAAAAACGGGCTGAGCCTTAACGTGCAAACTGGCTGCGTCCTTAAGGGGTTAAAGACCCTGTGCTCCCTTTGCAATAGAATTAAAAAATATCTATTCCCAGACAATCCTTTTAAAAATACTGTGCATGTTGTAAAGGTGTGAGAATATAGGTTGGTGAGAATATAAACTTCAAACACAATGGGGCACATTTACTAAGGGTCCGCACGGCGCATTTTCGTCGGGTTTCCCAACTATTTCCGATTTAAGCTGCATTTAAGTGGGGTTTTTGGCGCATGCGATCAGATTTTGTCGCAATCGCGTCGACTTGCATGCGACACAAAAAGGGGGTGTGGCCGACGGACAACCCGACTGATTCGGACTAAGCGCGGGATTTACAATTCAAATTGTGCCGCAAGACAATGCACTTACATGCACCGGGAAGAAGAAGGTGAACTCCGGCGGACCTGAGTGGGGAAGCGACAATTGCAGGATATCGGGTGCACGCTCTTAGTGAATCGTGCCAGGCTTCATCCTCGTCGGACAACGCACCTCGGGGATTGCGACAGGACGGGTAAATAAATGTGCCCCATTGTCGGAATTTATGATATTCCGATACTTAGAGCCATGTGCAGAGGAGGTAGTAGACAACTATTAGAGCGGCTTAGGCCTCTTGACGTATCCGTTGGGTGACACGGCCACCGGGCAAGACCACACCAGGTCCGACCTGGAATGATGTTGCGTAAAATTTTAAAAAGTGTGCAAACATAGGACAGGAACGCATCGCGCCAACCCATTTAGCTGATTGCAACGCTCCTTCATGCCCCCTCCATGGCCACGTGGACGTGGCATGGTCGTTATAATAATCACAAATTATTGCAATGTGCAAAAATGTGCAATTATTTCAGGGATTCACCGGGAGAAACTTGCATAGAAGCCATGATAAATCTCCCCCATGGCGTCCTTCTAGAAAAAACATCCAGTGAGCGGCAGTTCTGTGGGCGGAAATGCCTTGTTGATGCCAGAGGTCAGAGGAGAATGGGCAGACTGGTTCGAGCTGATAGAAAGGCAACAGTGACTCAAATCGCCACCCGTTACAACCAAGGTAGGCAGAAGAGCATCTCTGAACGCACAGTACGTCGAACTTTGAGGCAGATGGGCTACAACAGCAGAAGACCACACCGGGTGCCACTCCTTTCTGCGAAGAACAGGAAACTGAGGCTACAATTTGCACAAGCTCATCGAAAGCTATGTGCAGAGGAGGTAGTAGTGCATGGCGTATGATGAGGATGTAGTAGTGCACGCCGTGTGTGGAGGAGGTAGTAGTGCACGGCATATGAGGATGTAATTGTGCACGCCGTGTGTGGAGAATGTAGTAGTGCACACTGTGGGGGTCATTTACTAAGGGCCTGAATCACCTTTTTTACGTCGGGTTACCCGAATTTTACCGATTTGTGCCGAATTCCGCCGGGTTTTTGGCGCACGCGATCGGATTGGGGTGCACCGGCGCCGGCATGCACGCGACGGAAATTGGGGAGCGTGGCCGTCGGAAAACCCGTCAGATTCGGAGAAAACCTCCACCCAGCATAGCTTGGTAAACTTCAGTGCACTCCGACGGACTTCAGTGCAGCAGCGACACCTGGTGGACATCGGGTGAATCGCCGGAAGACAAGAATCAGCATCGGAGAACGCGCCGCTGGATCACGAATGGACCAGCTAAGTAAATCTGCCCCTGTGTGCGGAGGATGTAGTAGTGCACTGCGTATGAGGATGTAATAGTGCAATTTGAGAACTTGCTACTAAAACTATTGACCTTCTAAAATTTTTAAAAAATTAGCAAATGTAAAAGAAAAATTTTGGAAATAGAAAAAAGACAAATGGCAAAAGTTTTCTACAAAAAAAAATTTGCAATATGACTTTTTCTCTAAGAAACATTTGAAAAACAGAAAATTGTAATTTCTTTCACATTTTTCCTAAATTACTCCCCAAGACCCTGACCAATCAGCAAAATGATACTACTACTATAAACTACAACATGTCACGAGAAAACAATCTCAAAATCAGTTACATCAGTTAGAGGGTCCACACGTTGCATTTTCGTCGGGTTTCCTGACTATTTCTGATTTGCGCCGCATTTAAGTGGGGTTTTTGGAGCACACGATCAGATTTTGGTGCAATCGCGCCGGCTTGCATGCGACAGGGGGCTTGGCCGACGGACAACCCGACTGATTTGGACTGAGCGCTGGATTTACAATTCAAATTGTGTCGCAAGACAATGCACTAACATACACCGGGAAGAAGGTGAACTCCGGCGGGCCTGTGTGGGGAAGCGACACATGCAGGATATCGGGCGCACAATCTTAGTGAATCGCATCCTTGTTGGACAACACACCTCGGGGATTGCGACAGGACGGGTAAGACGGGTAGCCCCATTGTCGGAATTTATGATATTCCGATACTTAGAGCCATGTGCAGAGGAGGTAGTATCCGTTGGGTGACACGGCCACCGGGCAAAACCACGCCAGGTCCGACCTGGAATAATGTTGCGTAAAATTCAGCTGATTGCAACGCTCCTTCATGCCCCCTCCATGGCCACGTGGACGTGGCATGGTCGCTATAATAATCACAAATTATTGCAATGTGCAAAAATGTGCAATTATTTCAGGGATTCACCGGGATAAACTTGCATAGAAGCCGTGACAAATCTCCCCCATGGCGTCCTTCTCATCCCACCTCTGGGACCAGGACCTCATCTGACCACTTATCATAGCAAATTTATGTGACACTGTCCCTGCATATGGCCCTTTGGACCACGTATTTTACTAAGGTTAGACAAGCCAGTGACTATTTTGGACTTACCATAAATTAAGGACGTCTGGGTGCTCATTTTGCACATAGCTAATCCCCCAGACCCCCACTCACATGCACACAATCCCAGTAATGTTTAGCACTTGGATACATTGACATCTTGCTGTAATGTGTGAAATTAATAAAGTATAAACTGTAAACGATGTTGCTATAATCGTTTGTCAAAGGCTTCAGTCTGATTATCTACTTAATTCTGTATTGTCAGTCTAGAAAGTGTCACCCTTCCAGTTTTCTCCAGCAGATTAGACCAGAGGACACATTATCCCTATTACTAAAGGAAACAATGAAACTGGACACAATACCACAGCAGGTGCGACCCTTCCTACAGTATCTGTACATGGAATATTCAGGCGTCCCCCGGGCTCCCCTGCTGGCACTGGACTCTGTAAGCTGATTGACAGACAAGCTTAATTGTCAATTATTCCTTTTAATTGATCCCACCTGTCTGTGATAATGACATATAGTGACAGAAGTGTTGGGTGGATCACTCAGTCCTTATACAAAATTATAGCTGAACTCTATCCTGGCTGTCAGGTACCACTTATAGTATTGCCCACTTCTTATGTGGTAACATACCCCAAACTGGGTGTAGGTGTAACCTCTTTACAGACCACCCCCAGTGGGCCCCAGGTTAATCATTGCAGCCTATTATAACCCGCCACCCCTCACTGACACTACGTTCTCCCATGCTTATACTTCATAAGCATATTATACGAGATATACATATATAAACCACATAACAAGTCCCCAAGGTCCCCGGGTTACGTGAAAGACGTTCTGTACGGTTTGTTCTTAAAGGAACCTACCACTTGTAGTGGCAGGCTTTCCGATGGCAATAACCGAGCACCACAGCTCAGGGGGTGAGCTGGTGCCGGACTTATTTTAGTTTAGTGTTTTTAAACCGCCAGCTCGGCGCTTAATACCTGCAACAGCGGCTACATAGGAATGAATGAGAGCCGCGGTGCACGTTAAGCTCAGGAGCGCGTACCTGCCGCGCCGGCCTACAACGTTTAAAAAGTGTTTAAACCCGCGATACCGCGGTTGTAAAACACATAACTAAAATAAAGCTCCGGCACCACTCATATTGCATCGGAAACCTGCCACTACAATGGTAGTTTCCTTTAAGTTGAGATTTTCGACATCACCAGGGACCAGATTTCGATCCAGTGGAAGTAACATAGAAGAGGACAGCAAGCAGAGAGTCTAAAACTGAGAGAACTTGAACCGAAGTATTTGAATTGGATAACTTTTCCTTAAACAAACAATATCAATTATTTGTTGAAGTGGACCATTCCTTTAAGTTTGATCTGTTAGCCGACAGCCTAGTCTTTTCTGCATGATGGTGGGTCCTGCCAGCGACTACAATCCTCTAACTAGGATGCAGGTATTTACTTTGATCCGCACATTGTTTACTCTAACATATTTAGGAGGCTCTTTGGGCTGGATACCAATTTTCTGATATTGGCTACTTTACTAGGGTTACCTGGCCACATTTACTGACCTTTCCCGTCGCGATCCCGAGGGGATGTCCGACTAGATTCGGAGCTGCCACGATTCGACTAAATCATGCGTCAATTTCCTGCATGTGTGGCTTTCCCTGTGGCTTCCCCGCTCGGTCGCGCCGAGAGTTTTCACCTTCTTCTCCTGTGGTGCATGTAAGTGCATGTTGCGACCAATTTTTGAATGTTAAATCCCGCCTTAGTTCGAAAAAGTTGTTTGTGTCCGCGGCCAACCGCCCACGAATTTTGTGTCGCCATGACAATTTGCGCTAAAATACCGATTGCGTTTGCCTCAAAAAACCAGTTTACATGCGGGCGAAAAACGGGAAACGCCGACGAAATGTGGTCCCCGGATCCTTAGTAAATAGTGTCCCATTGTGTTTGTTTTCGTGGTGGATATAACACTGTGAGATAACTATAGCACCAGGCACCCTCATGGGAGAAGTCTTCTCCTTGATTTGGTAAAGTTGAAGCTCTGGTGGAATATGGTCAATGAGAAGTTGGCAGTTATACTGCGGGAATGGGAGCCTTTCAGGTGACATGGTTTTAGTGGTTCCCTATAGCTCGGGAGCCAGATGTGGCTCTTTTGTTGGCTGTATCTGGCTCTCAGACAGATGTTTCATAACTAGTGATATGGCCTCTTGGTGCTGTCTCTAGACTGATCACTTGGACACAAGGCAGCGACGTTACCGCTGTCCTACGTCCATTGGTGCAATCAACGCTCCATTGCAAGGCCATCGTCGAAAGCCGGGTCAAAGAAGAAGAGCGTGGGAAGCGATGAGGAGTCTGGCTGCAGGGAGCGCATGTTGGTGAATATTCTTTTTTTTTTTTTTTTGCTATGACTACCTGTCTTCTGGGAGGGATGTGCTGTGGTTACCACCTATATACTATACTGGGGGGCATGTCTGGGCTACCATATACTGGGGGCATGTAGCTGTGGTTACCTAGATACTGGGGGCATGTGCTGTGGCTACTGAACTACTCAGGGGCATGTGGCCGGCTACCTATTTACTGGGAAGCAATTTGCCCTTTTTGGCTACTATCTATGGGTAGGGTGCTGGGGCTGCCTATCTAGCTGAGAGTCCATGTGCTGTGGCTACTACTACTATCTCCTGGGGGCATGTAGCTGTGGTACCTATCTACTGAAAAAAGACTGAGCTGAGGATACCATACTGAGAGCTGAGGAGACTGAGAGACTGAAAAAAAAACTTGGACTTCGGGGGAAGACACTGATAATCTACGAAAACAGAAGTTCTCCTTAAAAATAGGGGCATATAGCCTTCTTCTCCTACACCTATCCTCCTCCTCCCTCCCGTTTTCTCTTCTCCTCTAGCACACCTGGACCAGATGGGTCAGGATTGAAGAGCACTTCTATAGTAGGGCGATTTCACCGTTCTCATTCCCCCCGTTCTATTGCCCTTGGGGGATTGCTGCCCCTGGGTTGCTTGCCTGCTTTGTTTCCCCCCCTGTTGTTGTGGGCCCCTGTGCCTCGTGGGTGCCCCCGTCGGTGCCCCTCTTGGGGCCTGCTGTGGTTGTGCTTGGCTGTGGGGTCCTTTGGGCTGTTTCCCATTGCCCTTGTTGTGCCCCTGGGTGGCTGGGCCCTCACTGCTCTCTGTAGGATGGGGCCAACTGGTGCTGTGGCCCCCTATTCTTTTCTGGCAGCATGGCTGTGGGCTCCTATCTTCTGGGAAGAATGTGTGGACCTATAGGGAGATGGGCTTGGATACCTATACTACGCGGGGTATGTGTGTGCGGCATCATGTTATATGATTAATTTCCTACCCGGCAGCCATCTTGGAGAAAGAAACGAGAACCAAACGAGCCATTTAATATTAGCCGGGGATCATGCCGGTGGGTCAGCCTGTCCAGATGAGGTCACGTATTACAAACTTCATTTGTATGTAACGTTTTGCTCGCCTGCCAGACTAATTCCTTGACAATATTAATTAAAGCGCCAGTCGTTTCCTTGTATATTATTTCGCTCTAGACAACCGCTATATCCCTTCTTCTCAGGAAAATTAGTATAATACTGGTCTGTTTGACAAGGCCTATTAACCTTTTTGAGAAGTGGCTGGTAACATCCATTATGGACAATAACATTACAGTATTCTTTCTCCTTTTTCACGCCCCCCCAATATGCTTGTTCTGTTTTTGATTATACAATCTGTGGTTTGAAAACAATAAACAGTGTGATTTGGAGTGCAGCTGAAGACGTGTCTGTGTCTTGGGTTTGTTTTCTCTTCCTCGCGTCCGGGAGGCCATGAAAGAATTCATTTGAAAGTACCTTACAAATGAAGGACGTTTTGGAGCCTAGATAATATCTCTAAACCTATCTGCACTCATAGCTGGGAGTAATGTGCTGTGATAATCTCGATCTACTGGGAGGCATGTGGCTGAAGTGACTATCTATCTACTTGGAGCAATGTGCTGTGGACATCTATCTACGAATGCATGTGTTTGGTTCCCTTGGGAGGCATCTGTTGCTGTTGCAAACTATCTACTGGGAGCATGGTGCTTTATATACTGATTCTGTGGCTACCTAATCTAATACAGGCTTGGACTTTCGGACATTTGACTGGGGCCTACCTATCTACTGAGACATGTGCTGGGTGGCTACATATCTACTCGGAAAGCATGTGACTGGTGGCTATACCTATCTATGAGGAGAGCATGTGGCTGGGCTAAACTATCTACTGGGGTATGTGTGGGGCTACCTATGTACGGGGGTATGTGCTGTGGGCTACCTCTACTGGGGTATGTGTGCCTTCCGGGCACCTATCTACTGGGAACATGTGCTGGGGCTACCATCTGGAATGTCGGCACTCATACGAGCATGTCCTGGGGCTAAGCTTATTATCACTGGGAGGCTGTGCTGGGGCTACCTTGGTACTACTGGGAGCATGTTGCTGGGGCTACCTATCTACTGTAGGAATGGGCGTGATACATCTTGTCTTGGGTGTGGCTACCTATCTCTGGAGAGCTGTGCTGGGATACCATCTACTCAGTATGTGTGAGGATCTAGTACTGGGGGCTTGCTGTGATATCTATCTACTGGAGGCATGTGCTGTGACTATCTATCTATGGGAGGGCCTGCTTGACTAGCTTGGGGCATGTGCGGACTACCTATCTTCTGGGAGGCATGTTGCTGTGGCTACCTATTATCTGGGAGGCATGTGCTGGTGGCTACAATTATCTATACTAGGGAGGGCATGTGCTGTGGTACCTAGTCATAGGCTGGAGGCATTTGCTGGGGTACCTATTCTACTGAGGAACGTGCTGTGGCTACCTTATCTACATGGCGAAGCATGTGCCTGTGGCCTACCTATCTACGAGGAGCAATGTCTGGGGTACACTATCTACAAGGGGGTATGTGTGGGGCCCTATGTACTGTATGGGGTAATGTGCTGGGGCTCTACCTATGTACTGGGGGTCATGGCTGGGCTAACCTAAATATGGGGTAGCTGGGCTTCTTATCACTGGGAGTCATGTGCTGGGCCCATGGAAAGCATGCCGTTACCTATCTACTGGGAAGCATGTGCTGGGGCTACTATTACGACTGCTGGGGCTACTTAGGAAGGCATCTGCGGGGCTTATCTACTGAGCAGTGTGCTGGGGCTACCTATTCTGAGGCTTGGGGGGTACATGACGGGGCAGGTGCTGTGGATACCAATCTACTGTACAGTAGTGTGTGTGGCTACCTATCTACTGGGAAGCATGTGCGTGGATACTACTCTAACATGGGTAGCATGTGTTTGGTACCTTATCTACATGGGGAGCATGTGCTGTGGCTACCACATCTTATATATGGAGGAATGGTCTACGGCTACCGATCTAGGGGAGGCATTTTGCTGGGCTACCATGCTACTGGGGGTATGTGGTGGGCTCCTATGTACTGGGGGGTATGTGGCTGGGCTACTATCCAACTGGGGGTACTGTGCTGGGCTATTACGTACTAATCATGGAAGCAGCATGTGCTGGGGCTACCTATCCACCCTGGGAAGCATGGTCTGGGCTACCTATTCTACTGGGAGGCATTGTCTGGGGGTTATTTATCTATCTGGTGCTACTTCGGGCATGTGCTGGGGCTACCTTTCTATCCCAGTAGATAGGGTAGCCCCAGCCATGCCTCCCATAGATAAATAACCCCGCAGACACATGCCTACCCAGAGAATAGGTAGCCCGACATGCTTCCCAGTAGGATAGGTAGCCCCAGCACATGCCTTCCCATTTATCCGAATAGCCCCAGCACATACCCCCAGTTGGATAGTAGCCCAGCACATACCCCCAGTACAGTAGGTAGCCCCACATACCCCCAGTAGAAGGTAGCCCCAGCAAATGCCTCCCATAGATAGGTAGCCACGCACCATTCCTCCATATATAAGATTGGTAGCCACAGCACATGCTCCCCATGTAGATAAGGTATCCAACATCACATGTCCCCAGTAGATAGTTATCCACGCACATGCTTCCCAGTAGATAGGTAGCCACACACCTACTTACAGTAGATTGGTATCCACAGCACCTGCTCCCAGTCAGATAGGTAGCCAGCCCCCCCTCAAATGCCTCCCAGTAATAGGTAGCCCCAGCACATGCTCCCAGTAGATAAATAGCCCCGCACGATGCCTTCCCTAGATATGGTAGCCCCCAGGACATGCTTCCCAGTAGATAGGTAGCCCCAGCACATGCTTCCCAGTAGATAGGTAGCCCCAGCACATACCCCCAGTGGATAGGTAGCCCCAGCACATACCCCCAGTACATAGGTAGCCCCAGCACATACCCCCATACATAGAGCCCCCACATACCCCCTTAGTAGATATGTATCCCCAGCATGCTCCTCCGTAGATAGGTAGGCCACAGGCACATGCTTCGCACAGTAGTAGGTAGCCACAGCACTGTTCCTCAGTAGAATAAGGGTATCCCCAAGCAAATGCCTCCCCTTGACTAGGTATCCACAGCACATGCCTCCCGTAAGATATTGTAGCCACAGCACATGCCATCCCATTAATAGGTAGCCACAGCAACATCCTCCCAGAAGATAGGTATGCACAGCACATGCCTCCCAGATAGCTATATAGTCAAGCACAGTGCCCTCCCATTAGATAGATAGTCACAGCACATGCTCCCAGTAGATAGATAGTCACAGCAATGCTTCCCCAGTACTAGGTATCCCATCACATACTGCAGTAGAATGGGTATCCACAGCACTGCCTCCAGAGATAGGTAGCCCCCAGCAACATGCCTTCCCCAGTAGATAGGTAGCCCGCAGCCATGCTCCCCGTAGTAAATAGCCCCAGCACAGCCTCCTCAGTGAATAGGTTAGCCCCAGGACATGCGTCCCATTAATGGTAGCCCCAGCACATTCTCCCAGTAGATAGTAGCCCGGAAAGGGAGCAGCACATACCCCCAGTTGATGTAGCTCCCACAGCACATACCCCCCGTACATAGGTAGCCCCACACATCCCCCAGTAGATAGTAGCCCCATCCACATGCTCCTCATTAGATAGTTAGCCACAAGTCACATTGCTTCCCGAGTAGATATGTAGCCACAGCACACTGTTCCTCAGTAGATAGGTAGGCCCCAGTCAAATGCCTCCCCGTAGATAGGTCCAAGCACATGCCCTCCCATTAGATTAGGTAGCCACAGCACATGCCGCCAGTATATAGGTAGCCACAGCACAACATGCTCCCAGTAGATCGTATTCACAGCAACAATGCCTCCCCCAAAAAAAGTAGATAGATGTCCACAGCACATGCCTCCAGTAATGATAGTCCCAGCACATGCCCTCCCAGTAGATCGATATCTACAGCACATACCCCCAGTAGATAGTTAGAGATATTATCTAGGCCTCAAAACGTCCTTCATTTGTAAGGGACTTTCAAATGAATTCTTTCATGGCCTCCCCGGACCGAGGAAGAGAAACAAACCCAAGACACAGAACACAGTCTTCAGCTGCACTCCAAATCACACTGTTCTATTTTTTTCAAACCACAATTCGTATATCCAAAACAGACAAGCTCATTGGGGGTGCGTGAAAAAGGAGATAAGAATACTGGATGTTATTGTCCCTAATGGAATTTAGCAGCACTTCTCAAAAAGGTTAATAGCCTTGTTCCAGACATGTTTTTATTATACTAATTTTCCCTGAGAAGAAGGATTAGCTTGTTTCTAGAGTCAAAATATAAACAAGGACCGACTGGGCTTCTAATTAAATGTGTCACGAGGAATTATCTGGCAGCGAGCAAAACCTGTTTACATACAAATGAAGTTTGAATCGTGACCCTCATCTGGACAGGCTTGACCCCCCGGCATTATCCCCGCTAATACTTAATGGCTTCTGTTTGTTCTCTTTCTTTCTCCAAGATGGCTGCCGGGGTAGGAAATTATATCATTAACATAGATGCCGCCACACATACCCCTATAGTATAGGTATCCACAGCCCATCCTCCCAGTAATAGGTGCCACAGCACATTCTTCCCAGAAGATAGGAGCCACAAGCACATACCCCTCATTAGATAGGTAGCCACATCACAATGCAACCCGTATGATAGGTAGCCACAGCACATGGCCTCTCAGTAATAGGAAGCCCCGCACACTACCCCCATAGAGGACCAAAGCACATGCTTCCCAGTAAATAGGTAGCCAGAGCACATGCCCCTGAGTAGATCAGTAGCCACAGCACATGCCCCCAGTATATAGGTAACCACAGCACATGCCCCCCAGTATATAGGTAGCCACAGCACATGCCCCCCAGTATATAGGTAACCACAACCAACAGCACATCCCTTCCCAGAAGACAGGTGTCATATCCAAAACAAAAAAAAAAAGAATATTCCACCAACCTGCCTCCGCAGCCCCTATCCCTCATCGCTCCCAACGCTCTTCTCTTGACCCAGGCTTAGGACTATGGCTGCAATTGAGTCGTTGGTTGCACATAAGGACGTAGGCATACGGTTACAACGTCGCTGCTTTGTCCATTGATCAGCTAATAGACACCCACATAGGAGGGCCATCACTAGTTATTAAACATCTGTCTGGAGCCAGATACGCCACAAAGAGCCACATCTGGCTCCCTAGCTATAGGAACCACTAAAACCATGTCACCTGAAATGCTCCCATTTCCATTCCCGCAGTATAACTGCAACTTCTCATGACCATATTTCCATCCACAGAGCTTTACAACTTTTACCAAATCAGGAGAAACTTTCTCCCATGAGGGGTGCTATAGTATCTACAGTATATCTCCACCAAGAAACACAATGGGACCACCTTTACTAAGGATCCGTGGACACATTTTCGTCGTGTTTCCCGTTTTTTGCGCCGCATGTAACTGGGTTTTTTTTGGGGAGCACGGCAATCTGATTTTAGCCGGCAATCCGTCATGCGACACAATCGGGTGCTGGCCGTCGGACAACCCAACTTTTTTCGAAACTAAGTGCGGGATTTAAAAGATTCAAAATTGTGTCGCAAAACCATCACTTCCTGCCCATGAAAGAAGAAGGGACTCCGGCGACTGAGGGCGGGGAAGCCACACATGCAGGAAATTGGACGCATGATCTTAGTGAATCGTGGCCGCTCCGAATCCCCTAGTCGGGAAACACAATTCCCCTCGGGGATCGCGCGGACCAGTTAGTAAATTGTCCCATTATCCCTGACTAAAGGCTTTCAGAACATCTGGTATCCACCAGCTCCCAAATGAGCCTCCTAAAGATTTTACTTGCAATTAACATAGTTGCGGATCAAAGTATAAACCCTGTCCCTATTACGAGGTGTAGTCCCTGGCGGACCCGCATCATGCAAACAATAAAGGTTCACCCAACTTAAGCTGAATGGTCCCACTTTCACAACAAATAATATATTGTTTGTTTAGGAAAAGTTATCCAATTTTACCACTTCTACTTTCTTATCAATTTCCTCAGTTTTAAGACCTCTGGCTTGCTGTCCTTCTTCTATGTTTTACTTGTCACCTGATAAAATCTGTCTGGTTGCTGTGAGAAATTCACTTAATGAAACCTACCACTTTGTTCGTGGCAGGTTTTCCGATAGGCACATAGCTGGTGCCGAGCTTATTTAGTTAGTGTTTTAAACCACCGCGGTATCGCGGTTTCAAACACTTTTTAAACGTTGTATAGCCGCGCCGGCAGGTACGCGCAAATCCGCGCTTCCCGTGCACCGCTGCCTTCATTCACTTCCTAAATTGCCCCGCGTGCACGGTAGCGCCGAGCGCGCTTTTTAAACAACTAAAATAGCTCCGGCACCAGCTCACGCCGACTGGTCTCGGTATTGCCATCGGGAAAAAGCCTGCCACTACAATTGGTAGTTTCCTTTACGAACAAACCTACAGAACCGATCTTTCTTTCACGTAACCCTGGGACTGTTGTATTGTTATATATGTATATCTGGTATAATATTATTAGGAAGTATATGCTGGGAGAAGGAGTGTCCAGTGAGGTGTCGGGTAATAGGCCTGCACTGATTAACCCTGGGGCCCACTGGGTCTGATACAGAGGTTACCCACCGCCTACACCCAGTTTTAAGTGTATGTTACCAAATAGAATTGGCGATCCATAAGTGGTACCTGACAGCCAGGATGAGATTTCAGCTATATGTTGTATAAGGACTGAGTGATCCACCCAACACTTTGTCACTATATGTCCTTATCACGACATGTGGGATGCAATTAAAAGGAAAATTGACAATTAAGCTTGTCTGTCAATCAGCTACAGAGTCCAGTGCCAGCAGGGGAGCCGTGGGGACGCCTATATTCCATGTTAACAGATCTGTAGGAAGGTCGCACCTGCTGTGTAATTGTGTCCAGTTTCATCATTGTTTCCTTTAGTATAGGGGATAATGTGTCCTCTAGTCTAATCTGCTGGAGAAAACTGGAGGTGACACTTTTTCTAGACTGACTACAGAGTTAAGTAGATATCAGAAGACTGAAGCCTTTGACAAAACGATTATAGCAACAATCGTTTACAGTTTTATAAACTTTATTAATTTCACACCTTACAAGCAGATGTCCAAATGTATCCAAGGGCTAAACATACTGTGATTGTGTGCATGTGAGTGGGGGTCTTGGGGATTAGCTAATGTGCAAAAATGACACCCAGACGTCTTATTTATGGTAAGTCCAAATAGAGCACTGGCTTGTCTACCTTAGTACAAATACCTGGTTCCAAAGGCCATATGCAGGGACAGTTCACATAAATTTGCCATTATAAGTTGTCAGAATGAGGGCCTGGTCCACAGAGGTGGGATTAGACGACGCCATGGGGGGAGATTTGTCAAGCGGCTTCTAGGCAAGTTTATCCCGGTTAAATCCCTGAATAAGTGCACTTTTTGCAGCATTGCATATTGTGATTATTTAAGCGACCATGCCACGTCCACTTGCCATGGAGTGGGGCATGAAGGAGCGTTGCAATCAGCTGAATTTTACGCACCTTATTCCAGGTCGACCTGGCCGTGGTTTTGCCCGTTGCCGTGTCCACCCAACGATACTACCCACTACCCAACCAGAAATCCTCTGCACATGGCTTAAGTATCGGAATATCATAATTCCGACAATGGGGCTCCCTTCTTACCCGTCCTGGTTCGCAATTCCCCGAGGTGGTTGTCCCAAACCAGGTGCGATCACTAAGATTGTGGCAGCCCTATATCCTGCAATGTGTCGCTTCCTCCCCCACCAGGCCCGCCGGAGTTCACACCTCTTCCCGTGTATGTTGTTGCATTGTCTTCGACACAATTTGAATTGTAAACCAGCGGCGTCAGTCCAAAATATCGTCGGGTTTTCCGTCGGCCAAGCCCCCTGTCGCATGCAAGCCGCGCTAGTGCCACCGAAACTTATCTTGTGCTCCAAAAACCCCACTGAAATTCGGCGGCTCAAATCAAAAATAGTGTCATAACCGACGAAAAGCAAACGTTTGGACCCTCTAACTTTGTAACTGATTTTTGAGATTGTTTTTCTCGTGACATGTTTGTAATTTTATCTTAGTAGTATCATTTTGCTGATATTGGTCAGGGGTCTTGGGGATAATTTAGGAAAAATGTGAAGAAATACAACTTTTCTGTTTTTCAATGTTTTCGTTATAGAAAAGTCAATTGCAAAATTTTTTTTGTAAAAACTTTTGCCATTTGTCGTTTTTCTATTTCCAAAATTTTTGCTTTTACATTTGCTAATTTTTTAAAAAATTTTAGAAGGTCACTAGTTTTTAGTATAAGTCTCAAATTGCACTATACATCCTCATTACGCAGTGCACCTACTACAATCCTCCGCACACAGGGGCAATTTAACTTTTAGCTGGTCCATTCGTGGATTCCAGCGGCGCGTTCTCCGATGCTGTTCTTGTCTTTCCGGCGATTCACAAACCCTCTGTCCACCAGACGTGGCGCTGCTGCACTGAGTCCGTCGGAGTGCACTGAAGTTTACAAGCTATGCTGGGTGGAGGTTTTCTTCCTTTTCTCTCCGAATCTGACGGGTTTTCCGACGGCCACGTCCCCAATTTTCCCTCGCGTGCAGAGGCCGTCGCCGGTGCAAAAAAAACACACCCCAATCCGATCGCTTGCGCCAAAACCGGCGAATTCGGCACAAATCGGTAAAATTCGGGTAACCCTACTTAAAAAAGGTGATTCAGAGGGCCTTAGTAAAGACCCCCACATGTGCACTACACATTCTCCACACACCACGGCGTGCACAATTACATCCTCTATGCCGTGCACTACTACCGAAGGGCTGTAAAGTACAGTTTTTCCTCGCACCTCAAGGTATCCTTCTTTCCCCCTCCCCTGCCCGGGGCCTCCCAAGTCCTCCATCCATCCTCCCGGCCCGTTCCCTCTCCTTGCCGCAGACAGGCTCCTCTCCCTAGCGTGCACTACTACATCCCCTCCGCACACGAGTTCCATTACATCCTCCGCACAAACGAGTGGCACAATTACATCCTCCATCATACGTTATCTAATAACGCCATGCACTACTACCTCCTCTGCACATAGCGTGCACTACTACATCCTCCGCACACGGAGTGCACTATTACATCCTCATATGCCGTGCACTACTACATCCTCTGCACACGGAGTGCACTATTACATCCTCATATGCCGTGCACTACTACCTCCTCCGCACACGGCGTGAACTACTACATCCTCATCATACTTCATGCACTACTACCCCTCCGCAACTAGGCTTGCACTACTACACTCCTCTCCGCACACAGTGCACATTAACAAAATTTCAAACATCCCATCATACTCCATTCCTATACTACCCTTCTCCTCTGCACATATCCTTTCACTACTTCCCTCCTCCTCCCAACGTAGTTCACTATTCATCCTCATATGCCCGTGCACTACTACATCCTAATCCCTCTGCACACGGAGTGGTCCCTAATTCAATCCTTCATATGCCGTGCACTACTACCGCGAGAATTCTACACCTCCTCCCACCCGGCGTTAACTACTACAAATTAAAAAATCCCCTCATCATACGACACCATGCAGAACTACTCTACCCCCATAGGGTCTCCCTCACACATCATTCACCCTGCAACCTTCCTCCCCATCTCCTTCCTCACTACATACATTCCACCTCCATACAGCTTTGCACTATTTACTCCTCCTCGTCAACAGCATGCCTACTACAACTCTCCGCAATGGCGTGCAAACTACTATCACCTCACACGCGCCTTTGCACTACTACTTCTCCCCAATGCAGTGCACTTTTCTAAATCCTGTGACACACGGCGTGCACTCTAACTACCTGGCTGCACAGGCGGTTTGCCTACTGAATCCTCTGCACCCGCGTTCACCTACTTACATCCTCCACTCTCATGTGCACTACTACATCCGCCACACCACAGCACACAGCGTGGCACTAAAACTACAATCCTCCGCATGCAGGGTGCATTAGAACCCTCCTCCACACCCGTTTGCACTACTACAGCCTCCTCATCACGCCGTGCACTCTACTTCCATCCTCTGCACACAGCTTTGCAATACTATATCCTCTGGCATACAGGGGTGCCTACTACAATCACACAATCCCACACACCATGTGCACTACAACATCCCCCGCCTGCAGGGTGCATTAGAACCTCCTCCACACACAGTGTGCACTACTACATCCTCCACACACAACGCGTTCCTACTTCATTCTCCGCACACGGCGTTATACACTAAACCAACCCCAAGTTCCTCCAGCCCACCTTTTGGCCCTAACCCTACCTCCCCTCCCGTCTCCTCCCAAGATTTTGCCCCCGTGTTCCCTCCTTCTTACTCCCCTCTTCCCAGCCTTCCCTCCTCACAATCCCCTCCACGCCTGGGGCATTTACTTAACCCCCGGCCCATTTCGCGATCCAGCGCGCGTTTCCTCTGCAACAGGATTCTGTTCCGGACTGATTTTGAGGTAGTTCCTCCGCCGTCCACCAGTTGGCCTTGCTTGGCGCTGAAAATCACTATCTGAACTGGTTGCCGGAATACACCAGCCGGACAAGTGAGGTAAGCGCTATTTCCCCAAGCGACACTTTTTTCGGTTTTTAACTGCGGCGTTTTTCCGAATAATGTCGGGTTTTCGTCGGCCACGCCCCCCGATTCCGTCGCCGATGGCGATCGCTGCGCCATATCCCAGGGCACTTCAGGTACAATCGGCGCAAATCGGATCTTTCGTGTACATGTCTTGAAAAACGCGAATCGGCCCTTAGTAAATGACCCCCACTGTGTCCACTATTACAATCCTCCGCACTTGCGTGCACTACTACTTGACACAGCCTCTCTTCTGCACACAGCATGCCTAACTTGCATCCTCTGCAACAGCATCACTCATATACTCCGCACACAGGGTGGCACTACTACAAAAATCGTCCACACACTGTGGTGCACTGCCCGCTCTATATTGACTTTCTAGTGCAGCGATCAACATCACAGGAACAATCAAATTGGTCCTGTGATGTCGTGAGTGGGTGTCCCTTGCCGATCCCTTCCCGACCCTACACTGTCACCATGGTCGTGAGAAAGGGTAAATGTACTGGGAACCAGAGAGCGCTCACGTCCATGTGTTGGACGCCGAGCATAAGTCCACTGTGCTCCGTCCGATTATATCGTACCAGAGCGCAGACCAGTTAAACATGAAAATAACTTTTTGTCACCTCTCTCCACCTCCTGTTCTCCTCCATACTGTTTGTAAATATGTAAACCGCCTCAACAGCTTCTGTTTGTGTCCAAACGCCATCGGTGACCGCGCACTCCTGCTCCGCGGTATATTCATGCAGTTCCAGTCGACCTGTACCTCCCATCATCTCTGACATAAAACAAAAAGCTGTAGCTCACTTCAACTGCTACAAATTGGGGAACTGGGGCATAAAACCAGGCACAAACATTGGCATAACCCAGTTTGCCCCCAGCCCCCAATTTTGGGAACGGGCCATTGGCTTTATATCAGGTAATTGATTGTACTGTTCAGGGACTACATGGGAATGGTGGATTTATTATTTTCATAAAGTTGTGCTTTTTGAGCACCCTGCCTATGTGAATAGTTTTACTATATCATAAATGCTGTGATAATTCATTTACTGTTTATTATGGTCATTGGTCCAACTAGGGACTGACTGTTTGTACTAACAACTCATATGTATATCCCCCCCCGTCTAGCATGTCATTTGGTGAGTTTTCTACATAATATTTTGTCTTTTGTATTATTAGTGTTAAAAAAAGATAGTTCCATTAAAGGAACCTGTCACCGAGGGACCTCATTTTCACTAAATACAGTTTGTAAAGCCCATCACACCTGTAGTGCACATCTGCCTTTCTTTCTTTTTTCTAAGCGTGTGCATTATATTAATTGTGTGTTATAACACTTAACTTCATCTGACCGAACAGAATCCTCTGTTTGGTCCAGGGTTTGGCTTTGGTTGTATGCATTTCCACATCCACATGGTGACTTGTCTGTGCTTCAGACGAATCCCGCTCTCAGCTCCCACCTTCGTACGTTCTATGCAGCTCTTTAAACCGCTCGCCACGAGGTCAATCACCAGGCGGTGGTCTCTGTTGAAGAGGTAGGAGCTGAACAGGATCAGGACAGGTTGGTGGGGCTAATAGCTAAGAGTCTGGCACAGACAAGTCGACATTTTATTTTTTTTTAAATCATCCAAACCAAAGTCCCAACCCCTAAGGACTACACAGAGGATCTCTACGTGCAAAGTAATCTATACACACAAGTATTAATTGGTTATCCAAAGGCAGAAAAGGCAAACGGTATATTTTAACGATGCATGTGTAAATGGCTTTTCTGCAACTATCTAATTTATTTCTCATTTCTGTGAAAATGAGGTCCATTGTGACAATTACCTTACATACATGCCAGTGTCTTTATATATTATTTCCCTACACGTTAACAAACTTATGAAGCCGGCACATGGATCTTCTATGACACTCCTTTGCATAATTGAAAAAGGTTGATTTTAGAAGAAAGTGAGGAACCCATGGATAAAAAATGACAGGCAATGTCCTGGTAATGTCCCCTTGTTTATTCATGATCGCTTTGAGTGGTAGATTTCCTTTAATGATGCATTAAGAACTTCCTCTACAGGTTATGTGTGTGGCTTTACTTATTTTTTATCCCATTAGACATGGCAGTATGTAGTTTCAAATAGTTAACCAACCAGGGTAAATTAAAGATAAGGTAAATTAAAATAAAATTCCCCAACCCTAATTAATTAATACCCCGAGTGCTTATATGCAGTGTTTTTTCCCAAATTAAAATGAATACAAACTGGAGTAAGCTGTACTGCCAGATTGGTGATTTGCTTATAATGGCTGATTCACTGACTCGATGACAGGAAACACAGGACAGGGCGCAAGCGCCTCAGGTGTGTATTGTTGGATAATCACTTCGGAGATTACGAAAAAAGTTAAGGTGCTCTCCTTGAGGCTATATGTAGCCAAATATGTATATAGGGTTGGTAATTAAGAGCAGCTTGTGTGGAGTATGTCCACGAGGGATCAGGCGTCCATCGGGCTCATCCCAATCTAGAAGCATATCATAGTGGCAAGTCAGGGATCCCACATCAGTAGCGCATCTTCATATGGTTCTCGGTCTTTTTAGTTAAGTAAAAATTATAACATGAACAATGTGTAAGAGGCTGTCATATATTCAATGTCGCTGGATAAATTGATTGTAAACTGCGCAAAGATCAGTGATAGTGAGTAGGTGTTGGTCGTCGGATTTCATTGGGTTTCAAAAATTTACAAAGTCCGCTCTACGGCTTTTGGGTAGTTGTGGGGTGTCCAAAAAGGGGTGTGACGGGGATCTGTCTGTCACTAAGGGCAAAAAAGCCAAACCTGTGCCATATATCTCTAGTGAAGGCCATGGGTGGCAGTAAAGCTGAGTTGGAATCTCCGCCTTGAACCCCAATTAGTGACGGGGGTGCCCCAGGGCCAACCAAATTTTTCTCAAAGTCTCTGTCCACCTATTAAAGGGCAACAAGGATGTCCAAGCCTAGATTCAACAGATGTGTGTCGCATAATGTACTGGTTATACTGGGAGCCAGGGAGTTTGGGGCTCTTAAAAACGTTTTCGAGATTCTGTGTCTCTTAGAACTCCACAGACAAATCTAAAAAAAAGTGACTGGACAATTTCAAGACACTGAGATTGTCTCAAATAGATTGAAATCTTGGGAAGAAGAAATTTTGACTGGCCACCACACCTACCTAATAGGGAATCTGGTTACAGGGCACCATCTTTAAGCGTTTTCTTACAAATCCTGTAATAGGGGGGTTTCCCTTACAGGGAGAAGATAGTGGGGGGTAAGCTATCCTAGGTATTTAAGGGAGGATAGTTCCAGGATATATTTGAAATTACTCTGCAAGTAATAGTGTCTGAGGGGTAAATTTCAAGCTTAGGGCTTCCGTTTTTAGTGTGATTAATTTAGTATCCGATACTTGCCACTATAGTCCCTCAATGGTGGCATGGAGAGATTTGGGAGCGAGACAAGAGTCTCATGAGTGCTAGCAGTACATCATCGGTGAACACCGTTATTTAAAATTGTTTGTCTTTTCACCATATTACCCTTAATCTCTTGGTTGTTCGGATATTCACCCAGGGTTCAGACTCAGAACATCAAGTAAAAAGAGGGAGAGGGGGCATCCCTGACATTCCCATTATTATATTTAAGGTGGGCAGAGTGAGCAATGAGGGAGTGAATTTGGCGCCCTAGGGTTGTATATAGACCTTCTTTGCTTCCACAAAGGGTCCACACAGTCCAAATCGGGCAGGTGTTTTACAAATAAATTGCCAAATTCAGGCGGTCAAAGGCCTTTTTTTCAGCCTCCAGGCTCAGAAGCAAGGCTCCCGACTAGTTTTCTTTTCTGTATTAAAAGGTGTATTCCATTCCCGATAAGCATAGTCATATACAAATGGGTAATTCAACTATAAAGCTAATGTTAATTTTTGTTATTTAAAATGTTGCTCCCCTTAGCAGAAAATTCTGCTGAGCCATACAATGTAATGAAGAATAAAAAACTCTGGCCCTTTAAATCATTCCTGTGACTTTAATCCCATTGGAGCACAGACCAGGACAGAAGATGGCCGCTGGGTAAATGTTCCTGCACCTTGCTGGGGCATGTCATGTGATCACCACTATGTTTGTGCTGTAAATCGTTGTTTAGTCATCCCATTATAGTCGGTGTTGTAGTGAGTCATGGATGCGTTACCAATCATTACTATGGTAACAAAGCAAGCAAGTCGGTTATAACATGATCACTGCAGCAGAGCATAGAGGAGGAGGCGTTTTACTGGAACTAAGGATCATGGACTTGTAGTTTTCCATGGCGGCCATCTTAGTGATAACTCCACTACTTTAGAGAGCCATAAATTTTGTAAATCATAAAATCAACCACTTTTAAGAAGCGTCCGTATTGGTTTGTATTATTTTTATAGCATCATGCGTTTTTTTGTGTCAGACGTTCATATTCCCGGATACTCCGTTAATCTTATTAGTATGGTACATTGTGTATGGTCCCCATTGCCTGCCGATATCTAACAATCCCCTTAGTCCCTTTGTATAATTGCAAGCCATTCTCCTTAGCCTGTTAATTAACAGTTAGTAAAATTTGTAGGTCAGCATTTAGTATGTCCTTATAGGCCTAGAGCTAGACCAATCCTGACGGGTCTTTGCCGGTTTGGGGCATAACTTTAAATACAGAGGAAGCCTTGTCCTGGGGAACTGGTTCACTTTAAGACAATTTAATAAATATTTGACTATGTGAGGGTTCAAGATGGGTGGAACGTTACCCTCCGGGAAGTTTTTTCACCGAGTCCTCAACCTCTTCATTTTTATTTCTTGAAGGGAGTTTTGAAGGGAGGTGAAGGTGAAAGGAAGGGCATTGAGACAGATATTGGTTTATTTCATTTCCACGGTCCTCTCCGGGGACGTGGTATAAGAGAGGGAAGTGAGTAAGGTCTGAGTAGTAAAGAATGGAAGAGTCCAGCCACCTTCTGGTATGATCAGGAGGGTCCCTTACTCGGGTGTCTTTTTGCTATCATATGGGTTGTTGTTTTGGGAGAATGTTTTCTGTTGGTGTGCTAGTAACGAATGAGCTTGTTCCCAAATTCCTAGATCTGCCGTCGAGTTACATATCTGCATACTAAATCTAGGAATTCTAGGTTCCCTAATTTGGAGCGAGAATGGGTATACCCATCTAATAAGGAGGGGGCGGAATGTATATCCATTTCCCTTTGGCCAGTCTAAGGTTTTGGTTTATATCTGATGGTAGTGGAGTATTCTATCCCTCTTCAGCTTATGGGTGAGGATAGACTTCTCCCCCTAAAAACCTGATGTTCCTCTCCTAGGATTGGAGGGTGGCTGAGGGGTGTATTTTCTTTGAAGTAATATGAAGACTATCCCCGCAAAGATTCCCCTTGACAGTTGAGATGAGAGGGAAGCATTTCCTTTAAGTTCCATGAGGGGACCTAGTTGGGTGTCTTAACTGCGAGGTCATGATGATCGGCGCATGTCCCGACAATTTTATATGACCTACTTTTGCATCTACTAAAGTACCCACAAAGCTGGAATCGTTCTCCAAAAAAAAAATTGTAAATTCGTGTATACGTTCTTGTGTGGGGAGAGTATAATGCAAATTCTTTAGCTGTTGGATTGGTTCAACCCGCCATAGATCAAAAGTGAGTATCTACAATTTATGGCGGCGAAGGCCTAAGCTAGAACTTTCGTTGACTGGGAAACTAGATGAGGCGCAAGGTGAGGCAATTCTCTGAAAAATGTGGCATTAATTCTCCCCCTATTAAAAAGACCCATTTGGGTGGAGCCATTACTTAATTATAATAGCACCATAATTGAATACAAGACCATGTGTCAACAGAACACAGCACCGAACATGGCTGGCAAGCTCTGTAATAGAGAATAGAGCCCCATACACAACCTCTGTCCAATAGGTAGCACCAGGACCAGCTTCATATGAAATGGCAGCACAAGAGCAAGCTGCTTAGATAAACAGCACTGAACCAAGTTCCGTACGAAATTACAGCACCAGAACCAGTCTCTGTACAAAATACAGACACGGCTCTGTACAGAACATAGCACCATAACCAGGGTCCCCCAGAAACAGTCACCAGAACCAAGGTCCTAAGAAAACAGCACCAGAATCAAGGTCCTATAGAACAACAGCACCATAACCAAGGTCCTTTGCAGCACTTGTATTAAAAGATGCAGAGGAAACCCTTACCAGCTATAAATGTCAGTTCATCCAGTTATACTTCATGGACACTACTGTATTGTCTGTCATAGACGGGTTTAGCCTAAGCCCGATAAAAAACAAATGGAATCAAAAAAGAACAAAACTAGTATCGATATTACAAAACAGTTTGCAAAATATTTTGCAAAGATAAAAGGGCAAAAAGAATAGCTTTTGGATTGGATTTTTTTGGAATCCTTTTGGTACCCATATATATGTTTTTGTTTTTCGCAGTGAGTAGCTCCATCTGGCACCGTTTTGGTTTGCGGCTTGAAAACGAGCTACAATTCAGACTGAATCCTAGCGACCTTCTCTAACTGTTTCATGACAGTGTCACCCTTCGTCCAGTTTGTCGCTGAACCCAGCGATCGTTCTGTGTTTAAGAAGGCGAGAGAAGATTTTAACAGATGAGAAACACCTTAAAACATAACTTTGATGTTTCTAATAAATAAAAGGAGGGAAGCAGGCCGCGTTGATACAAAATGAGAGAATCGGTAACAGTGTAGGGTCCACATGTACCACTCACCGTAATACAAAAAAGCTGCGAAATGCCCAAGATCGGCAATCTCTTCCATGCGACAAGTACTCAAACAATATTAATAATGAAAATCTTCTTACTGGAACCCATGCATGGAGATGGTTTGTAATCTTCGCGAGAACCGAATAGCAGGTGTGGAATAGAGAGGGACAGTAGCCCTAGTAGAGAAGATTAAAGTGGGGTACACTAGAATGGACTCAAATAAGGAAAGTTTCCCCTAATACAACCCCTAATTATTGGGAAATGCCCTAGTAACCTAATACCTCACCTCAGAAGTGTGCAAGTCTACACAATTCCCCCCCGAACCGGACACCACCCTGAATATGCAAACAGTCCCCTATCATCTAAATCCCATAATCGTAGTACATTGATATTAGGGATCTTTTATGGTCAACCCAAGAGGTGATATGTCCAACATCATTGCAGAATTATAAGGTCCATGGTTATCCCAACACTGCAGTTCCACACACCTGACACCCAGTCTACATCAGGGAAATAAGTGACCAATGACCAATAAGTGATCAAAATAACACCACAAAAGAATCCATGAGATAATGAAATATATGGAATGGCAAGTGGCGTAACTTTAGGGGTCAGAGGTTGCGGTCGCACCCATGCCCAAGAGGTTTAGGGGCCCTTATGGGGTCACTTTCCCATAGAGAAGACATTATACATAAACGTACATATAGTCAGGAGCAAGACTTTGCACTGGGGCCCATCACTTCTAGTTACGCCACTGGTTAGGGGGCTCCATTCAAAGGTCTGCTCGGGTTACTCCCTGTGTTTTGGGGGCATATGTAGTTTTTTTGTGCTTATATATGTGCAAAAGTATATATAAATTCGCACCGGGGCCCACTGGTCTTGTTTACCCCACCGTTGAAGGGATCATAACCAAATAGTACTGGTGGTGATTTCCGATGCACACGGCAGCTGTATTAGTAAGTGGATAAGCCTAATGAAATCAACCACCAGAACCCAACTGAAGTCCCATAATTACCAAAATATAAACCTAATGATACTTTAGGGCAATGTCCTATTGTGCTTGGGGGGGGGGTTAGATAATTGCCTTTTTAAACCTTTGTGAAAGATTACTGGCAACGCAGCACCAGCAATGTTTTTATTTTCACATTTATCCATATGATATGGTACCCCCGTTCCCGAGTGGGACCTTTACTGTGAACCACACCGGACTGCTGAAGGGCTCCAACTGTCTTGGTACTTATACTTACAGCAAATGATCAATCTCCACTATTTTGGTATCATTGTATCCATAGAAGTACTAGCCACAGAATGGCCTGTCTTCTTCCCCCCCTTTGTCTCCTGTTTTTTCTTTTTCTTTTCTGGTGCATATTGCGTCATATGATATGAGCAATCAGACCCCCTAGAGTTAGAATACCCCAGGGGGCCCTTGAAAACTTCCCCTAGATGGAAATAAAAATAAACAAACTACTTTAACCTTTGAAGTATGACCACATCCCAAAGATCCACACATCTATCAAATATTAAAAAAATATTATTCCCTTGATGACCCAGTAATGAAAAATAGCACCCAGATGACCGAATCGCCACTTTTACAAATTACAACCATTTTTGCATCCATATAAAAATGTATCAAAATGATTGTAGTGCCCCAATGGATTTAATGAAATTTTAAGCTACCCCACAAAAACTGACACCGTAACATAGGTCCATACAGCACAGCATGAGACAAAGAGTTATTAGGCATCAGTAAAATAATTTTTTGTAAAAAAAATGTTAATTTTTTTTAATTTATTAAAACAACCCCATGAAACCTATATACATTTTTTTTATTTCTGTGAATTGCCCCTATGCACCTACCGAAAGATTAAATTGGTGTTGTTATTGGGAGTCACTTAGTAAAAGTTGTTAAAAAAAAAAAGAGCCCACAGTTTTTAACCCACACTCTGGAATTTTTTTCCCTGCTTTTCAACAAACCGCAATGGAATATAACACACAATCCTATTAAGTAACTATTTTTTTCACACGAAAACAAGCCTTCATACGTTTTCTATATAAAAAAAAATTATGGAATGGGAGGGGAGCAAAATAAGGAACGCAAACTAAATGAAAAGAAGCATCGGAGGAAGGGGTTTAAATCAAATAAAATACTCTTTAATTTTTCTTTTTTCCATGCATGTCCCTATATAACCAATCCCCACATAGTTTTCCTTGTTTCATAATTTAATACACAATTAAAGCCCCCTAAATGCCCCTTAGTTTTAAAACACAAAATTAGATCACCGCCCGTACCCACCTGTACATAAATGGAATTATTGGCTGAAACGTCTATGAAAAATATATAGAAACACAGCAAAATTTTAATTTTCCAGCACCAACCAAACAAAAAACAACCAGAAAAGTGATAAAAAAGTCACTTATCCCTCCATGATACCCTAAAAGTACAACTCGTCCACGTCCGCAAAAAACGAAGCCGCTTACATAGCTCACTCCAAAAATAAGCAAAAAGGTGCACCACTAGTAGCCAAATAATCCTGGGATTGGTTTCTCCAAATGAGTAACACCAGACAAGAGCTATATTATGGGATATTTGGGCCCGAAACCACTCAGAACCTAAGCACAATGTTATCTTTGTTATTTGATGTGTAAACATCAAAAGAGAAGGAAAATCAAATACAGAATAGATTTTGTTCCAACCCCCCCAAAAACAAATTATAAGGTTGGGGAAACAATGGTGTATTGGTGCCCCCAAATCTGCAATCCTTGAGGGGTCAATTTTTTAAATGGTTCACTCTTTGGAAAGTTTTTTACTGCCCTACAAGCTTAGGGATGAAAACTTTTTCTGCCCCTCGGAATCCAATAGAAGCTGCTTTTCCGCTTCCATGCCCCACCCCCCCGCCCCCCCGTCCGGCAGTGTGTAATCACGTTTGGGGATTATTTACTCATTCTACACAATCTGGCTACCAAAGTATGGGGTACATTTTTATTCGTTTTAACAGCCGCTAAAAGTAATATTTAGGGCCAAAGCAAATGTCTTTTTGGAAAAAGATTTTCAATTACATGATCCAATGTAAGTAACTTTCTTAAAAATCCTTGGTCCTTAAAAAAATTCAATCTAAATCTCTGCATCAATTCTCTGGGTGGGGTAGTTTTCCAAAATATGAGCATTTGTTGGGGGGAGTGGTAGAGTGGGGAGAGTTGTCACTGTCGTGGGGACCTCAGGAACTTTTCAATGTGTTGTCACCTAAAACAAAGTCATCCAATCCTTCCCTCTAAAGCTCAATGCTCCTTCCGACTGCGTTGGCCCCTAAGTAGTTTCATTGACAACATGGGTATTGCTCTACTAGTGGTGTAACTAAATGCTTATTGGCCCAGTGCAAAGTCTGTGGCCAGGCTCTCCCGACTATAATGTATGGTTTATAATTAAATAGTCTTCTCATCTGGAAAGTGACACCATAAGGCCCCCCTAAACCTCTCGGGCCCTGTGTGACCGCAACCCCTCTGGCACCCCTCAATTTACCCCCCTGCTCTACTTCATCAAAAAACCTGTAACAACCAAACTGAGATGTGTTTTCTTTTCCCTTTCCCTCATTTTTCTCGTGCATTAGCGTGCACCTTTAGGACTAAATAATCATTTTATTGTCAAAATTAAAATTCCATGTAAACAACCCCTCCATTTTGTTTTAAAACCCTTAAGACGCAGGTTTTTTTTTGTCCCATTCCTTGCTCTCCACCTTCAAAAATCCATCATTTTCATTTTTTCCATTCACAGCTGTGTGAGGGCTTATTTTGTGTGGTAACAAATTTCTTCTCCGTCACATTATTCAATTTTCCATGCCGGTACGGGAACTGGAAAAAAAAATTCCAAATGTGGAATAATTGGAAATAAATCAGTTGCGCCAATATTCTTGTGGGCCAGTTTTTACGACTTTCAACCGTGCACTCCAAATACACCTCTGCTTTATTCTGTGGTTCGTGCGATCGTGGTAATACCAATTTATACAGGTATTTATTGTGTTTTCAAACCATTTTCAAAATAAACTTTAATATGTTTATGAAAACAGATAAAAATTTTTTGGCCATCTTCTTTACGCTAATAACTTTTTAACACTTTGGTTTATAGAGATGTGTGAGGTGCAATATTTTTGCAATGGCCCATACGTTTCTTGCACCCATTTTGAGGTCGTGCGACATTTTGGTCACTTTTTTATTTCCATTTTTTATGTGATTAAATCGTGTAGTCGCGTTTGGACATTTGGACTATTTTCTGTTATGTTGTTCCCGCCGACAAGAACCGTTTTTAGATTTTTATAGATCAGCATTTTGGGACGTTCGGCGATACTATTGAGTTGAAGCTGTGATTTGGACTGTTTTCTTACGTTTGATATCAATCTATGAAAGAGGGGTGATTTTTTAAGGTTTTTTAACTTTTTTAATTGTTTGTAAAACTTTTTTGAAACTTTTTTTTACAGTTTTTTTGGACCCTGACCTCTAGGGTAACATTAACCCTAGATGGTCTGATCTTCGTACCATATACTGCAATAGTACTGTATTGCAAATATATGGCATTCTGCACAGTATACCCTAGCTCCATTGTTAATGAAACTGCAGCAACCAGAACCGCCCCTGGTCTGACGAAGACCCACGGTGTCATGGAACCGATCACCACCCACGATACGCTCGGGGATCGACCAATCGATCCAAGATGCATTAATAGAGCCTCCGTCGATGCTTGCACCTCTGCCGCCTTACAGCCATTGCGCAGAGCGTCAAGGGGTTTAATTCTTGTGAGAGCTTAAAAAAGTGTTTTACAAACCTTTCCTACATGCTGTTTTTAAAGTTTGGGGTGCAGTTCTAAAGTGGGTCACTTTGTGGGAGTTTAAATAAATAGAACGTTGGAAACCCTTGCTAAGATGAATTGTCCACTAAAAAATGAATCTGAAATTTACTTACAAACAATGTGTAAATCACTGTCATCTACTGTTAAGCCTCCTAAATTCCGAATAAAATAACATAATAAAAAATGGATGTCAGCATAAAGCGACATATTGTTAAGGTAAGTAGCAGCCGATTTGGGCAAGTTCGACTATTTGTATATGAGCAATAAACCTTTAGAAATCAGAACCTTTGCAAATTTTTTTCCTCAAAATTTTGACCAATTTCCATGTTTTTTATAAATAAGTGCCAAAAATTTTCAAACTAAAAAAAAGATAGTATCCATGTGAAGTACAACGTGAAAAAAACAGTCTCATCTACTTATTAGGCAAACTGTATGAAAGACACTTGTAGCAAATCTACTTAGTTGGTTTTCTACGTAGAACCTCCTCCACGAGCGCGAACCGCGGTGAACCCAGATTCTAGATTGTTTCCAAATTCTAGAAACTAGGAATATGTTTGTGTTTGACCCCGTATTAAATATGACTGTATATTATGATTGAACCGTTTCATCAGGATCTGATATATCTCTTTAATTCATCTGATTTTGATGTTTCCATGTAACAGGACAATGCCAGTCCTGGACAAGGGGGCTTCTCCGCAGTGGGGGGATGTAACCAGGGAGTGAAAACAAGTTCAACTTGTGGGGTCTGAATGATATATTGGCCCTCTGTTTACTTTTTTTTTTTTTTAGTATGGGGTGGTTATAAGTAGTGGGGGCTCCAATGTGGTTGTGCCATTGGTTGGACTTCTATCTCTTGAGGGGTTTATATAACCGACCTGCTAAAGTCCAGTCTTAGAAAGAACACTGAAACCTGGTTCTTACACAATCTGGAAGCGGAGCTGGTGTTCCTACTGCTTTGGCTGGATCCTCTCCCCTCAGTCAGTCTCTGCCGGTCCTGGTAAGTTACTTTTCCTTCCCCTCAAATCTGTTTGAGGACAGAAGACCAGGACTGTCCCTGTAACTTGCAACCTCAATCTAAGCTGTCTCCTTCGTTTCGTATAGATTGTTGGAACTGATATTTCAGGAGTAATTCAAAATACCCCGCACTTTTACTGGTAATTGTAAATTCATCGTTTTCTTTTTGGTTTTAATGTAACAGGCATTTTTAGTGGGGGGGGGGGGGGGGTGTGGGGGGGGGGGGAAGGTGGGGGGGGGCGGGGGGGGGGGGGGGGGGTTGTGTTTGGTTAAGAGTAAAAATCCTTACTCCGGGGACTCATCTCTCTTTTTGAAGATGTAACAAGTCCATGAATTGGCATGGGCAACCCATTTGGCGTAGGGCAGCCTACACCAGATATTGTGGCCGCAGTAAGGAATTAACCTCTGTCAAAATGCATTTTAAATTTTTTTTTTTTTTAATTAGAATCAATTCAAATTTTCCTAAAAGAATACTGTCCTTTGCAGGATAATACTGGAATGCTATACCTTTATCCGGCAGTCATACAATATAGGGTGCTGTAGCTTGTTCTGAAGGTTGAATTTGTATGTAAGTTCGGAATGTATATTTGATCCTTGTAACCCCAACCAGAACTTTTTGTGGTCTCTTGACATTGGATTTTACAAATGTTGGGGTTGTCAAAGAACCAGGATTAACACTAAAGCTTCATTTACAGACGCCTGTGATAACTGTTACAGATGTTTATTGTAGCCTCGGACTAAAGTACAATAAATACCAATATACCAAGGTCCGTTTGTAACTAGGGTCGTATTTAAGTCGAGTGTTCTTAAGTAGGGGACCGCCCTGTAATATTTGGGTTGCTTTGATAACTTGTTCTTGCCTCTCCACCACGACGGTGATGTAAAGACCAAAGTACGAACATAAATAACAATCCTTTTTGAAGCAAACAAAGGTAGAACTGTGACAGAATTTATGGGTAGAATATATGGACAACTGGGCCATATAACCTGGGGGGGCCGAGGGTACAGTTGCAACTGCCCATGAAAGCTGCGAGGACCCTTCACCCTTAATATAGCGGACCCGAAAATTCTCTATCTCTAAATGCATGGCCATTTTTACTAAAAAATTTTGTACACTGGCCAGTTTCCAAGGCCATAATTATTTTCTTTGCGGGCCTAATAACCTTAAAAAAAGTTTGTTTTTACAATTTTTAGTTTTTATTTCTTTGGTTTTCCCCGTGCCCCACCTCTTTTTTTGTCATTTCTCCTCCCTCTATTTTTCGACTTTTTTCCCTGCCCTCTCTGCACCCTTCTTCCTTCCCTTCCCTCTTTTTTGACCCTATTTGGTCCTTTTTGATATATCATGGGGCACATTTCTTACAAGTCCCGTAAACTGCATAAAAAGTGCTATTTATTACGTGTCGAATGCACTGTGCCGCGATCACTAGATCGTGCGCCCGCTATCAGAATGTGACGGCTCTCCTTCCCTTCCCCTCTGCAGGTCCGACAGAGTTCACCATCTTTTTTGTGGTGCACCTTTAAATATGGTCAAACACAATTTGCAAGTGTAATACCGTGCTCAGTCCGAATCAGCTGATCGTCCGACATCACCACCCCCCCGACATCTACATGTCAATAATGTCTTGTATTGCCACTTGGACTTCGACTGGGGACCATTCTGTGGGCCACCATCTGACGAATCTGAATTACTGTTCCTCTCTTTCAATCTCAGGTAACCCTGGCCGTTCTATGGGTGACCAAGAA
Organism: Engystomops pustulosus; assembly: GCA_019512145.1. Classification (NCBI taxonomy): domain Eukaryota; kingdom Metazoa; phylum Chordata; class Amphibia; order Anura; family Leptodactylidae; genus Engystomops; species Engystomops pustulosus. The sequence continues at coordinate 5,488,435 of CM033643.1, read as the reverse complement.
CTAAATGAGCGGAGTGCAAAAAAATTGTAATCACGTGTCATGGAAAAATCTCCCTATTTAAATGTTTCCAGTACCGTTTGGTCCTTGGACCTGGATATGGTAAGCGTTTCTTTACATGTAAATCTGACCTAAATTTTTTAATATACTTGTATTTCTCTTCTTGGTGACTGATAATTCTAATTTTATTTATCTAAAACGAGATCTACTTTGCTTTTTTCCGTCTTGTGAGGAATTTGAGAACTCGATGAGAAAACTTCCATGCAGGACGTTTTAGACGATGACTTGTAGACTGTTTGTCAACAAGAAAAAGCATGAACAAGACTATTCTCAGTTTACAGGTCTGGTAAAGGTAAGTCCTTGTTCATCTTCTTCATATGGGCCAACTATTGATATACTAATGAAATCCTGTAAACAAGGTTCATGCTAAGCCCTGCCAAAAGGATTCTTCATGGTTTGGCCAAACATTCAGCTTGGTTCATGAAAATATTGGCATGCGTTCTTCAGTTTGGAGTTCTGTTGTGATCGAACATCTGTGGTGCCAAGTCCCATTGGATGCTCAGTATAATTAACCTTCTGTCTTCATCATTGAGATATACTTATATATATCATTCTTCACATTGTTGGTCGTATGTTTGTGAGGAACGGGCAGACGTCTTGATCTCTCTTTGTGCCGAGCTGTATACATTATGTAGGCCTCAATCCACATGAGCTCACATGCATTCTTGGGCTTCTTCCATGAACATACTAGAGAAGATCGAGATACCTATATTGAAGTCAATTGGGAAACCTTGCATCCCAGGTGGAGAACCGACCTCTACTTGTTATTTACTTGGGAGGCATGTGCTGGGGCTACCTATCTACTGGGAGGCATGTGCTGTGGATACCCATCTACTGTCAGTATGTGCTGTGGCTACCTATCTACTGGGAAGCATGTGCTGTGGCTACCTATCTACTGGGGAGCATGTGCTGTGGCTACCTATCTACTGGGGAGCATGTGCTGTGGCTACCTATCTACTGGGGAGCATGTGCTGAGGCTACCTATCTCTTATGGAATAACATTTTAAAATATGTGATGTTCACGGCTCTCTCAGCAAAAAAAGGTTCCTGACCCCTGACATAGTTGCTTGATTTGGTTGTATTTGTGAGGCCTATATTATAGAGCAGCTCCCATTCCTGTCTACTTATACTAGGTTTACATTTTTTATTTTCCTCTCATTATCTCTATAATTTACCAATTTTGTTAGCAGGATTGATTTATTAGAGCAATTCTTAATTGTGAGTCTGCAAGATGTTATGTATGTGACACTTCCACTTTAGGGCTCTTTCACATTTGCGTTGGTGACCTCATCTCTGTTGTGTCTCCTTTTTGCTTCCTTTTTGAAGGATTAACATTGCTTTAAAGAGGACCTGTCACCAGATTTTGACGCCCCTGAGTAACAATGACTGCTGATAAAGCATTACAAGTCCTCCCTATATCACCTAAAATTAGCTGCTAATGAGGCACTACACCTTAATTACAGCTGTTTTTCTGATATGCAAATTAGCTTTTGGGACTCATGTCTGGTATCTGTGACAATTCTCTCTCCCAGGCTGCCAGTGGGCCACGTCCCATTATTGTGACTGACAGCTCTGTGTCTCTTCAAATCACTAGTTTGCCTCCTTGTACTTAGGGACCGTCTGCTAATATTCAACTACAGACATATAAAGCTCTATGTACAGTCATGGCCATAAGTTTTGAGAATGACACAAATATTATATTGTCACATGATGTGTTGCCCTCGGGTTTGTCACATACAGAAATACAAGTGCAATCATATTATGAGTCACAAAAGCTTTTATGGACAGTGAGAAGGAGTTACTGCAGCGAGTCAGTATCTGCAGTGTTGACCCTTCTTCTTCAGGACCTCTGCAATTCTCCCTGGCAGCTCTCAATCACCTTCTGGACCCAATCCTGGCTGATAGCCATCCATTCCTGCACAGTCACTGCTGCATTTTGTCACAATTTGTTGGTTTTTGTTTGTCCACCCGTCTCTTGATGATTGACCACAAGTTCTCAATGGGATTAAGATCTGGGGAGTTTCCAGGCCATGGACCCAAAATCTCTATGTTTTGTTCCCTGAGCCATTTAGTTCTCCCCTTTGCTTTATGGCAAGGTGCTCCATCATGCTGGAAAAGGCATTGCTCATCACCAAACTGCTCCTGGAGGGTTGGGAGAAGTTGCTCTTGGAGAACATTCTGGTCCCGTTCTCTATTCATGGATGTGTTTTTAGGCTGTGAGAGAGACGATTCCCTTGGCTGAGAAGGTGGTAAATCTATTTGCCTGGAAACGCGATGATTTTGAATTTCAAAAATGGCAAATTTTTCAAAAAATTCATAATTTTTTCTTTTTTTTTTGTAAATAAACGCAAAACTTATCAGCCAAAATTTACCACTAAAATGAAGTATAACGTGAAGAAAAAACAATCTCAGAATCGCTTTGATAAGTAACAGTGTTCAAAAGTTTTAACCATATAAAGCGACGCAGGTCATAATCCAAAAAATGGGGCTGAACCTTAAACTGTAAAATGGCTGCGGCCTTAAGGGGTTAATCATGACAGATTGATCCCCAGCCCTGTCCTCATCAGCACCCGCACCTGTGTTACTGGAGACATCACTGACACCATGGCAGCTGCTCCTTTTAAGGCGCCTGCAATGAAGTTGAAATGTGTTTTGGGGGAAAAAGTTCATTTTCTAGGCAAATATTGACTTTGCAATGAATTGCTGATAAGCTGATCACTCTTTATAACATTCTGGAGTACATGCAAATTGCCATTAAAAAACCTGATGCAGTAGACTTTGTAAAAATTAACATTGGTATCATTCTCAAAACTTTCGGCCATGACTGTAGGGATGCGAAATGTTGTGTCAATTTTTTACACGGTGCCTTGTGTTGCATTTATGTCATGTGACCAGAGTGACATCATCGCTGTTGTTTAGCCTTCTAACAATAGAAAACTGTACCCCATGTATGTGATGACATGAAAACACAGCAGCCTCCATGGAGGATGGAGAGGAGTCGAAGTCCATGGAGGCTTCTGTGACTTCATGTGGTCAGATACATGCATGGGGTACAATTTATTATTGTTAAGAGGCCAAAGGACCTGAGATGGTCACATGACATGAACTGTGACCAGTAAGGAGGCATAAGACATGGGGAGGAGTGGATGGGAGGGGTTGGATGAGCAGGACACGCCTTTTCTGATGCCAGGTAATATAAAATTGAGGCTGCAGTCATACGTTGCGTTTTGTTTGCATTTAATGTATGCGTTTTCAAACAGCTGAAGAGATTTGCCTAATTACACTGTTGTTACCATTGTGTTAACAGAATGCATGCATTCACGTGCGTTGAAGCTATGTTAACACATGCATTTGTTAACAGCATGTTGACACACATGTTAACGTAACGTTGAAGCTTGTGTTTTATAAACACAATGTTGACAACATTGTTATTAGGCAAATCTCCTCTTCAGATGTTTGCAAAATGCATGTGTTAAATGTAAACAAAACGCAACATGTGACCACAGCCAAAAGGTGATTTATGTGAGCGAAACACTTTTTATCTAAAAGAAGTGTGTCAGATAGTTATTAGAGCTCTATAGGAACCTGACACTGGCTATATATGTGCAAATGTGGTGACAGGTTCCCTTTAAAAACATCAGATCTGGTTTTTCAGCCTCATCCGTGAAAAAAAAAAACATGTTTTATCCGTTTGTTTTTGTTTTTTACTCATAGACTTCTGTTGCCTTCCATGATCTTCATTCGTGAAAAAAATAGGACAGGTTTTATAATTTTTTCCACAGACAACGGATCAGTGAAAATGCAAGTGCAACCACCTTGCCGATGCATATTGTAGGTAGCTGTTGCGAATAGCGCCCTCTCCATGTTAGGAGATGCCTAGGGAGACTGATCACCTCGTTAGGAGGTTTTCAACAGTGGGGAACTTTGTAATTGCAGCTGGAAACACTGCCTGGGAGGAAAACAGTAAACATACTGTAGCCAATGATATGATGTGTTCTTACTGGAAAGCAAGCTGGAAGTTAATTGGAGAGTGCTGCCACCTCACTAGGGGATTACAAAAACCCCTGGAGGGCGGGAGCACATGGTCCTGCAGTCTAGTCGGTCTAAGCAGAAGCAGAGGAGAATGCAGCACGTGCAGCAGTGTCACACTATCAGGAAGCAGAGGTGTATCAGGCCTCTGTCTGACACCTTGGGCATGTGAGGAGACTAAGCCCCAGAGCAGAGGTCCGCAATGAAGTTGAAATGTGTTGTGGGGGAAAAAGTTCATTTTCTAGGCAAATATTGACTTTGCAATTAATTGCTGTTAAGCTGATCACTCTTTATAACATTCTGCAAATATGCAAATTGCCATTATAAAACCTGATGCAGGAGACTTTGTAAAAATTAACATTTGGATCATTCTCAAAACTTTTGGCCATGACAGTAGGGATGGGAAATGTTGTGTCAATTTTTTACACGGTGCCTTGTGTTGCATTTATGTCATGTGACCAGAGTGACATCATCGCTGTTGTTTAGCCTTCTAACAATAGAAAACTGTACCCCATGTATGTGATGACATGAAAAAATAGCAGCCTCCATGGAGGATGGAGAGGAGTCGAAGTCCACGGAGGCTTCTGTGACTTCATGTGTTCAGATACATGCATGGGGTACAGTTTATTATTTTTAAGAGGCCAAAGGACCTGAGATGGTCACATGACATGAACTGTGACCAGTAAGGAGGCATAAGACATGGGGAGGACTAGATGGGAGGGGCCGGATGAGCAGGACACACCTTTTCTGATGCCAGGTAATATAAGATTGAGGCTGCAGTCATACGTTGCGTTTTGTTTGCATGTAATGCATACGTTTTCAAACAGCTGAAGAGGATATTTGCCTAATTACACTGTTGTTACCATTGTGTTAACAGAATGCATGCATTCACGCTTTGCTAACACGTGCATTGAAGCTATGTTAACACATGCATTTGTTAACAGTGTGTTAACATAAATGTTAACATAATGTCGAAGCTTGTGTTTTGTAAACACAATGTTGACAACAATGTAATTAGGCAAATCTCATATTCAGATGTTTGAAAATCCATGTGTTAAATGTAAACAAAACGCAACGTGTGACCACAGCCAAAAGGTGATTTATGTGGATGTAAGCGAAACACTTTTTATCTAAAAGAAGTGTGTCAGATAGTTATTAGAGCTCTATAGGAACCTGACACTGGCTATATATGTGCAAATGTGGTGACAGGTTCCCTTTAAAAACATCAGATTTGGTTTTTCAGCCTCATCCGTGAAAAAAAAAACATGTTTTATCCTTTTTTTTTTTTTTGTGGACTCATAGACTTCTGTTGCCTTCCATGATCTTCATTCGTGAAAAAAATAGGACAGGTTTCATAATTTTTTCCACAGACAACGGATCAGTGAAAATGCAAGTGCAACCACCTTGCTGATGCATATTGTAGGTAGCTGTTGCGAATAGCGCCCTCATGTTAGGAGCTGCGTAGGGAGACAGATCACCTCGTTAGGAGGTTTCCAACAGTGGGGAACTTTGTAATTGCAGCTGGAAACACTGTAAACATATTGATTGTCTGTAGCCAATGATATGATGTGTTCTTACTGTAAAGCAAGCCGTAAGCTGATTGGAGTGTGCTGCCACCTCAATAGGGGAGTACAAAAACCCCTGGAGGGCGGGAGCACATGGTCCTGCAGTCTAGTCGGTCTAAGCAGAAGCAGAGGAGAATGCAGCACCTGCAGCAGTGTCACACTATCAGGAAGCAGAGGTGTATCAGGCCTCTGCCTGACACCTTGGGCATGTGAGGAGACTAAGCCCCAGAGCAGAGGTCCACTGTCTGCTATCTCCTACCAGCTTTCCAGCATGCTGAATACTGCTGCTGATGTGAGGCCATTGCCTGCTGTTCAAATTTAGATAAAGAACCGTGAGTTGATTTGCACAATGTGCCTCCATGTGATCCCTGTATCAGACAGCTTCACCATCACGGGCTTCCCCATCCTCCATAACCCTGGGATTCCTAGATACACCTCAGGGTGAAACCTCTTTCATCAGCCTCTCCCTCCACATTTCTTGCACACACCACCTGCGTGAGACCTACGAGGCTGTAGGCCCGTCCTCCGGTCGGAAGCACCGTAACCACAGGGTGCCCAAAGCCGCCCTAGCCAGCCACTCTGGTATTCTGGGTCCCGGCTGTCTACAACCACCGAAGAATGGACAGGCCCAAGTAGGGGATGTTGCACAAGCCAATGTGAATACACCCATTTGTGAAAAACAACGCCAATGTGAAGGAGCTCTTAGTCTAATGGCCTAATTTTCTCTATTACTGCAGATGACAAAAGGAAGTAAATAGTGAAGCCGGACACAATGTAACAGCAGGTGTAATCCTTCCTATGGACATCACAGGACTGCAAAATGGCCGTAGCTTGTAGACGTGGGATTTTTAGTCTGCTCCCTGCTGGCACTTGACTGGTAACATTTCTATGTCACTTTACCATCCACAGATGACATATACAATTAAAGACAAGCTAAGTATAATAAATTCACCTGGTTCTCAAAACATATAAAATAGGACCAATGAAAATTTCAATTAGTCCTGCAATAAACAAGCCCTCGCACATTTTACCCTAATGAGTTTATTATCTCTATTAGCTGGTTTTCCACGGCAGTTAGGTTTCCCGTGGCAGACAACAGACTAAGTACCTCCAGTGTATTGATCCCTACTAACCCCTTCCATATACAGGACCCTATACAGGCAGTCCCCGGGTTACATACAAGATAGGGTCCAGAGGTTTGTTCTTAAGTTGAATTTGTATGTAAGTCGAAACTGTATATTTTATAATTGAAGTTCTAGACAATTTTTTTTTTGCCCCATTGACCAAGGATCATCAATAAAGCTTCATTACAGACACCTTACAGCTGATTATTGCAGCCTGGGACCATAGTAACATCCAGAGAGCTTCACTAGAGGTCACAGTGGGAAGAGAAGTCGGGTGTCCTTAAGTAGGGGACCGCCTGTGATTGATTGCTGAATAAGTGATTGCATGTTCAAGGCCCTTCTAGAAACAATAAAAATATTTTTTAATTCAACTCTACTTTTATTCACTTTAAAGGTTCCTTAAAATATTGAAAAAAAATAAAGTGAAAAGAATGAATTTTTTTATTTAAAAAAAACCTAATTTCTATCTATTTTATAAATAAAAGAGACAATAAAATCCATGGTAATCATGTAAAGCAAATGTCCATATTATTCAAGGGACTCTATCGCCATATTTTACCAGAATAAACAGCCCCCTCAGGGTGGGGGTCTACAATGTCCTCTCTAGCATTCATTCCCGAGAGATATGTTAAAAAATTTTTTATATAAAAAATAGTCTTCAAAGACAAATGAGGTGAGAAAAGACACTTTTCCTCTGACATGAGTCAAGCTGAAATGCTGTAGGGGGAGCAGCGCTTCCGATTCCTCTATGTTGGGCTAAGCCCACTCCAGGTATCTGCAGGAAGCTTGGTTCTGTTAAGCGCTCCATGGTATTGGATCATTTATAGTTAGTTTGTTGCTGACCCAATTCTACTACATAGTTATGAGTCAGATTGGTTCAGCTTTTTCCCGTTTCTCCGTCCGATGACATAGCTAGTTGTTGACCAATCGGATCTGAGCAGATAGGACATGTGACGCTATAGCGCTGCTTCACATCTCCTGTTATTTAGTTTGCAGTGACAAAAGTAGTTTGAACCAACTAAAAGTGATCTGGAAATATGTTACAGTTTCTATATAGCGGGCTTGGTCCTGGTACCATCTTCTTACAGTATCCTGGCTCTTGTTTTGGATGAATAAAGAGCAGCCATAGGTGCCCCTATAAGTGTCCACAATGTACAGAAGCCTCCAGAAATAAAAACTGCTCAGTATTTTGCTCCAATCTTCACTTCAGAATCTGAATTTTACACGTGACCCACATTCCCCCCCCCCAACCAACTAAACCTTAGCTTTCATTTTACCAGTGCTCATGAATATTTTAAAGAGGAGCTGTGATTGGTTGATAACTTGATAAATTTGCCCCAATGTGCCAGAATTACATTGTTGTGTCCGTTACTTTGATGGGAAGAATAAGACGGCTCTAAACATTTATACGGGTCGTTTCCTGGGTTTTACTTCTTTTTATGATCTCATTATCTCAATAATTTTACAAGTTTGCAATTAGCATTTATTAGAGTAATTGTGAGTCTATAAGATGTCATATATGTGACACTTCCATTGTAGCCTAATGACCCCATTATCTCTATTAGCACAGATGACAGATGGAGGTAAACAGTGAAACTGGACACAATGTAACAGCAGGTGTAATCCTTCCTATGTGGATTACAGGTCTGTACAATGGCCAAGTCTTGTGTACGTGCAATATTCTGTCTGCCCCGGCCCCCTGCTGTCACCAAACTGGTCACATTTCTGCTAATATGTGTTACCTGTCAACCTTTGACCTTTGACTGATGCCCATTATAGACAAAGTATGAACCACCTGGTTCTGAGACTAAGTATATAGCAGGACTGCACCCAGGAGTGTCCCTAAGAAGTTCGGGGCCCCAAACTAGAAAATTTGGGGGCCCCCCACAGAATGATCAACCACCCCTGTGTACACCGTGAGTTCCCTGCACCTGGGTTTTCTGTGACTTAGGGCCCCTTCTCCTCCTTGGGGCCCACTGACCACAGTCCCACTAAACCCCCCCTGATGGCAGCCCTGATTGCACCCATCTGTCTTTTTATGAACACCATAGCTATAGGTAAAGAAGGCTCCAGTCTGGCTTCAGCGTAAACCTCCTAGCCCCATCCAAAGGCTGCATTCACACACATGTATCGGCGACGTATATACGGCCGAAGTATATACGGCCGATATACGCCCCCTATACACTTCTATGGACTCACGGCATTGTACGGGAGCGGTACGGTGCAGCACACGTGTGGCACCGTACCGCTCCGTACCTTGGGAAAACATAGGACATGTCCTATCTTTTCCCATATTACGGTGCTGTGGCCCATATGTTCCTGTGGAGAGGGGCGGGGGTGAGCTGCGCTCACCTCCTCCTCCTCTCCCCGCGCGCAGCAGTGTGCCCCCCGTGCTACGGCGCGGTGGGCAACTGCAGTGTGCATGTAACTAAAGACTGTATAATAGCCTGATAGTTTTACGAAATAACAAAAACATTCATGGTCAAGTACATAACAAAATTGATGTAAAAATATGTGTAAAAATGTGTATTTGCAGTTCGTTTTTTTACTCTCCGCCTTTCAAAAGCCAAAATTTTTTATTTTCCAATTACAGAGCTGTACAAGAGCTGCATCTAATATCCCATGCAATCCATTGGGAAGATGGAACAAATGTCAATTGCAATGCATTGAGATAAAAACACACTTGCACTATTTTCTTACGGTGTCAGAACTCGCTAATTGTTCTGAATGGGATCAGGTTTCAGGCTTCTGTGCTTGAAAACCAAACCCAGAGCTGCCTGTGAATGACAGCACCCTTTCTGATCTTTCATTGGGAAAGCTGGGTCTGTGTTTGAGCTCGTCCTGTCTGGAGCTGTGGTTTGATTGATGGACGGCTAAACCAGTCAGTGCTGGGGGCGGTGTCCATTGCTCCCATGATCAGGGGTGCACCTAGCCTTTCTGCTGCCTGAGGCGAACTATAGAAAAACGCCCCCCCCCCCTATACATGTAAAATATCAAGGAGTGTCAGGACCAGACCCAATGTGAAAAATGTGAAAATAAAGCAATGCAAAATACATAACTATATAATACACACCGCGAGCTACTACAAGGAACAATATACATAAAACAATCCGCCATATAATATAAAATCAATACAGTGTGCCGCCATATAATATAAAATAAATACAGTGTGCCGCCATATAATATAAAATCAATACAGCGTGCCACCATATACCATATAATACATACAGCGTGCCGCCATATACCATATAATAACAGAAATACATATCTGTATATATATAGATTATATATAATATATATATAACAGGTATGTACAGCAATATACAGACAACATATATATATATGTATATTCAATAAATAAACATATACATACAAATACACACAGACAAATCTATACATACACACACATATACATAAGAGAAGTTACCTTTACTTTTTACTCTTTTTTCTCTTTGGCCTGTCCTCTGGTGTAAGGGGGGGGGGGGGGGGTTGCCGGGGATGTCGGAGCGGGGGGGGGGGGATGTGAGTGATGGACCAAGGGGGGTTTCGAAAACGGAGCGTGAAGGGGGGGGGGGGGGGGACCAGCGCGGACATTGGGCTGGGGCGGGGAGTGGTACTTGTGCCGGGCCTGTGGATGAGCTAGGCGGGCTGCGGGGGATGGTTTAGTGTGAAGTATAGGGCGGTGCGCAGGGGGAAATTTTGTGGCGCGCAGTACATTGACAGCCGCGCGCGTGTTAAATGGGGCGGGCTGTGGGGGGAAGTGACGGCCCCGCGCGCAGGTACATGGCCGGCCAGGGCGGGTGGATGTTAGGGCGGCGAATGTGCGGGGGGGGGGTCGGGCGAGATGTACGACGTACGTAACACATTCCGGCCGCCGCCGCCGCCCCCTAGTGTAGCAGGAAGCGCGCCGCCTGACGGCGAGAATCTCAACTGCCTCATGGCAGGTGCGCCCTGCCATGATATCATGCACAGTCCTTCAGAGGGTGCTGGTATATTACAGTCCTTCTTTGTCTTTGCTTGTGCTATATCGCTTTTCTCTGCAACTGACCTCTAGTTTGACGCTGTTCTCTCCGCTTCGCTTGTCTGTAATTTGTCATCCGCATAGTGTACTTGCGGTGGGACTCCGTTTTCTGTTCCAGGTTGTTGTTTCTGTTATACTTTTCTGTTAATAGACTACAGAGTGAAGCATTATACCATATAATACCTACAGTGTACCACCATATAGCATCACAATACATACAGCGTGCCACCATATACCATATAATACATACAGCGTCCGCCCATATACATATAATACTACAGCGTGCGCCATAACCATATAATACATCACAGCGTGCCGCCATATACCCAATAATACATACCAGCGTGCGCCATATACCATATAATACATACAGCGTGCCGCCATATACCATATAATACACTACAGCGTGCCACCATATACCATATACTACATACAGCGTGCCGCCATATACCATATATACATTACAGCATGATGCCCCCATATACCATATAATACATAACACTGTGCCGCCATATACCATATAATAACATACAGCGTGCCGCCATACCATATAATACATACGCGTGCCGCCATATACAATCAAAAATATACAGCGTGCCCATATACCATATAATACATACAGCGTGCCGCCATATACCATATAATAAATACAGCATGCCCCATATACCATATAATACATAGCATCCGCCCATATACCATATAATACATACAGCGTTGCCGCCATATACCCATATAATACATACAGCGTGCAGCCATATACCATATAAGACATACAGCTGCAGCCCTCATAATCATCATAACCATATAATAACATACAGCGCGCCACCATATACCATAATACATACAGGCGTGCCCCCATATACCATATAATACATACAGAGTGCCGCCATATACCATATAATACATACAGTTGCCCCATATCCATATAATAATACGCTGCCGCCATATACCATATAATACATACAGCGTGCAGCCATATGCCGTATAACTATACAGTGTGCCCCCATATACCCATAACAATACATACAGCGTGCAGCCATATACCATATAATACATACAGGTGCGCCCATATACCATTTAAGTTACATACAGTCGTGCGCCTATACCATATAATACTAACAGCCGTGACCCCTATACCATATCATACTCATTACATGTTGCCGCCATATACCATAAATGTACACATACAGCGTGCGCCATATACCATATAATACATACAGCATGCCCCTATACCATAATACATACAGCGTTGCCGCCATAACATATTTATATACATTACAGCTGCCGCCATAACCAATAATCATCAGCGTGCTGCCATATACCATATATACTCAGCGTGCCGCCATATACCAATAAACATACAGTGCTGCGCCCATATACCATATTACATACGTGTCCCCCAGTTAACTATAATAACATACAGTGTGCCGCCATATACCATATAAAACATACAGCGTGTGCCACATACCATATAATACATCAGCGTGCTGCCATATACCATATAATACATACAGTGTGCCGCCATCATACCATATACCATACAACCGCGTGCAGCCCATATACCACATTAATACATACAGCATGCCGCCATATACCATATAATACTACACGCATGCCGCCAGCATACCATATAATACATACAGCGTGCTCCATATACCATAATACATACAGCGTGCCGCCATAACCATATAATACATACAGTGGCCCATATACCATATACATACCGCGTGCAGCATACCATATAAGCATACAGCGTGCAGCCATATACCATATAATACATACGCGTCCCCCATATACCATAATATACATACAGGCATGACCGCCATATACCATATAATTACATACAGCGTGCCGCCATATACCATATAATAAACAACAGCGTGCACCACATATACACATATACTACATACAGCGCTGCGCCATATATATTACCATAGTAATAAATACAGCATGCCACCTATACCATATAACTACAGCGTGCCGCAATCCATATACTATAATACACTACAGCGTGCACCATATACCATATAATACATACAGCGTGCCGCCATATTACCACTAATAACAGACAGGGCAGCCATATACCATATAATACATACAGAGTGCCGCACATACAACCCCATAATACAATACAGCAGTGCCGCATATACATATAATACATACAGCGTGCCGCCATATACCATATAATTAACATACAACATGCGCCATTTATACCATATATAATAACGTGCCGCCTATACATATAAGACATACAGCGTGCAGCATATACATATAATACTACAGCGTGCAGCATATTACCATAATAATTACAGTGCGCCCATATACCTATAATACATACGCGTGCCGCCAATACCATTAATACATACAGCGTGCCCATATACCATTATATATACATACAGTCGTGCCCCATATACCATATAATACATACAGCGTGCCCCCATATACCATATAATACCATACAGGTGCCGCCCTATCCAATATAAACATTACAGCAGTGCCGCCATATACCATATATACAACAGCATGCCACCATATTACCATATACTATACAGCGTGCGCCATATCCTGTAAATACATACAGTGGCCCCCATATACCATATAATACCTACAGCTGCCCCATATACCATATAATACATACAGTGTGCCGCCATATACCATATAATACATACAGCATGCCGCCCATATACCATATAATACATACAGCGTGAGCCATATACCATATAATACATACAGTGTGCCGCCATATACATATAATCCATACAGCATGCCCTCCATATACATATAATACATACAGCGTGCGCCATATACCATATATACATACAGCGTGCAGCCCTAACCTCTAATACATACAGTATGCCCCCATACATACCATATAATACATACAGGTGCCCCCATATACCATATAATACATACACTGTGCCGCCATATACCATATACTACATACGCGTGCAGCCATATACCATAATACTACAGCATGCCCCATATATCCATATAATACATACACGTTGCCGCCATATACCATAATACATACAGCGTTGCCGCCATATACCATATATACATACACTGCTGCCATTATACATAAATACATACAGCGTGCCGCCATTACATATAATACATACGCGTGCCGCCATATACCATATAATAATACAGTGTGCCCCATTATACCATATAAACATACAGCGTGCTCACCATATCAAAATAACAGCGTGCTCCCATACCATATAATACTACAGGTGCTGCCATATACCATATAATACATACAGTGTGCCGCCATATACCATAAATACATACAGCGTGCAGCCATATACCTATAATACATACAGCAGGCCATCCCCATATACCATATAATACATACAGCATGCCGCCATATACCATATAATAATCATACAGCGTGCCTCCATATACCATATAATACATACAGCGTGCCGCCATATACCATATAATACATACAGCCCGTGCCCCCATATCCATATAATACTACATACGCGTGCACGCCATATACCTATAAGAATACACAGCGTGCAGCCATAGACCATATAAATACATACGCGTGCCCCCATATACCAGATAAACATACAGCGTGCGCCAATTTTTACCATATAATACATAAAAGCATTGCCGCCATATACAATATAATACATAAGCGAGCCCCCATATACCAATAATACATATCAGACGTTGCCGCCCATTATACCATATTAAGACTACAGCGGCAGCGCACATATACCATATAATACAGTACAGCATGCCGCCATTACCCTATTAATACTACACGCATATCCTGTTCACGCTGCAACTCCATATTAATCTAACATAAGCAGCGTGCCTCCTAATACCATATAAACACTACACGTGCCGCCATATACCATATAAATACATACACAGCGGCAGCAATATACCATATATACATACAGCGTGCAGCCATCCATAAGACATTACAGTCAATTTTACCATATATCATACAGCGTTTGCCCCCATCTAACCATATAATACATACAGCGTGCCGCATATACAAATCAATACGCTTTCCCATATACCATACACATACACCGTGCCCCTATCTATAATAACTCACTATACACAACACTACAGCGTGCCAGCCTATACCATATAATACATACAAGCATGCCCCATTATACCATATAATAACATACAGCGGTTTAATTACCAGCACCATATACATACATAGCGTGCCCCAATCAATATCATACAGCGTGCCGCCAGTATACCATATAATACATTACAGCGTTGCAGCCTCTATACCATATAATACCATACAGCGTGGCCATATACCATATATACAGTACACACGTGCCCCCATATACGCATAACCATCAACAGCGTGCCCCATATACCGCATCTAATACATACTGCCGTGCTGGCTCATATACCATTTATAACATAAAACTGCCCCCATATAACCATATAATACAGACAGCGTGCCCCCATTATTACCGATAATACATACAGGGTGCTGCCAATAGCCAGTTAATACATACACATGCCCCCAATAATACCCTAATATCCAACGGGTGCGGCCATAGTACCTATAATACATACAGCGTGCCTGCCGCCATAGTACCTATAATACATACAGTGTGCCACTATGCATACAATACAACAGCGTGCCGCCATATACTATATAATCATACACGTTGGCAGCCATATCTACCAGATAATACATACAGCCATGCTGCCATATACACATATAATACATACAGCAGGCTGCCGATCGACCATATCATACATCAACAAGCGTGGCCCCATATACAAATATACATACAGTGGTCTGCCAATAAACATAAATAAATACATCAGCGTGCCGCCATATACCATATAATACATAACAAGTGGCACACATATAGCATACCAATACATAACCACGTCCTCATTGTTATATATATGATAAGCCAGTGTGCCGCCAATACCAATATATACATATACAGTGTGCAGCCCTTCCCAGATTATAACATACAGCGATGCCGCCATATACCATATAATCAACAGTGGTGCCCGCCAATATACCATAATATTACATACACGGTGCCGCCATATACCGATATAAACATACAGTGTGCCCCTATACCATTATAATACAACAGCTGAGCATCCTAAAGACAGGGCACCATATACCATATAATACATTACAGCGTTGCCACTATACCATATAATACATACAGCGTGCCTGCCATACCTATATAATACTCGCCATATCCATATATTACATTACAGGTGCAGCCCTATGCCATATAATACATACAAAAGGTGCCCCATATACCATATAATACATACAGCTTTGCAGCCATATACCATATAATATACAGGGGCTGCATAACCATATCATAACATACAGCGGCGCATATACCATATAATACATCTTTACAGGTGCCCCCATATACCATATAATCATACAGCGTGGCCCCCACTATACACCATATAATACATACAGCGTGCCGCCATACATATAATCACATACAGCATGCCCCATTTACCTATAATACATACAGTGGCCCCATAGACCATATAATACATACAGCGTGCCACCAGTTAACCATATAATAATCACAGCGTCAACCCATATACCATATAATACATACCAGCGTGCCGCCATATACCATATAATACATACAGCAGCCCCATACCTATAATAAACACTGTGCCGCCATCATACCATATAATAATACAGCGTTGCCCCCATATACATATAATACATTACACGTGCCGCCTATACCCATATAATACATAACAGCGTGCAGCCTATACCATATAATACTAACAGCGGCCCCTATACCCTATAATCTACAGGCGGCCGCCAATACCATATAAACATACAGCGTGCCCCCCATATACCAATAATACATACAGGGTGCTGCCAATACCATATAATACAGACAGCGTGCCCCCATATACCCATATAAACATACAGCGTGCCGCCGTATATAATATAATACATACATGTGCACCATATCCCAATAATAACATACAGCGTTGCGCCCAATACCATATATCATACAGTGTGCCACCTATAGCATACAATACATCCAACAGCGTGCCCCCATTACCATCTAAACATACAGTCCGTGCCCCCAATACCATATTAATACATACAGGCGTGCCCCAGATACCATATAATACATACAGCATGCCTACATACCGACCGCCATTACCATATAATACATCAGACGTGCCCATATACCATAAATAATACAGCGTGCCACCATATACCATATAAATACATACACGTGCCCCTTATACATATAATCAAATACGACGTATGCCCGCCATATACCATAATAATACTACAGCATGCCGCCATATACCATATAATACATACATGCCGGCCCAATACCTATAAGTAATACATACAGCGATGCCCCTATACCATATAATACATAAACAGCCTGCCCCATATCCCATATAAACATACAGCGTGCTCATCCCTTCCATCAGCTCGATTAACCATATATACACCTACACCGGTGCCTGCCATTATACCCTATAATACATACAGCTTGCACCCATATACCATATGAATACAACGCAAGCTGCCATAACTAACCATATAATACATCCAAGCGTGCCCCCATATACCATAGAATACAGTACATTGATGCCGCGCATTAAGTACCAATAATAATACATGCTATACTGCACCAGATACCATATAATCAGTGCCGCCCATATAAACCATATAATACATACGCGTGCCACCATATACCATAAATCATCCCCCCCCCACGCGTGCCCCCATACCAATATAAGCCCCATACCATATACATACAGACGTGCCAACCAATATACATCATGGCCCAATATACAAAAGACATCAGCTTCCCCCATATACCATTAGAAATACATCACGCGGCCGGCAATGCATATACCTATAAACATACAGCTGCCCCTTCCATATAATCCATAGTCAGCCATAACATTACTACAAGTCAAGGCCCTCATATACCAATAATAACATACAGCTGTGGCCCCCATATACCTACATACAGTGCCGCCAATACCTATAATACTAGCGTGCCCCATATACCATATAATACATACAGCGTTCCCCCTAATACCATATAATACATACAGCTGTGCACCATATACCATTAATACATTACGCGTGTCGCCACATATACCAATATAATACATACAGCTGTGCCGCCATATATACCATATAGTACATAACAAGCTTGCCGCCATTATACCATATAATACATACAGCGTGCCCGCCATTACCATATACTACATACAGCGTGCCCGCAATATACCATATACATCCTACAGTTGCCCATCTACTCCCTATAATAATACAGTGCCCCCATATAGACCTTATATAATACATACAGCTGTGCCGCCATATACCAATAGATCTACAGCGTGACCGCCATATACCCTATAATACATACAGCGTGCGCCTATATTACCATTATAATACATACAGATCACGCGCCATATCCAATAATATTGATCTACAGCTGGCCCCATTACCCATATAATCATACAGCGTGCCGCCCATATACCATATATAATACTACAGCGTGCCCCACTATACCAATAATCACATACAAGTTGTGCCCCCATATACATATAATACATTCAACAGCGTGCGCCATATACCATATAATACATACAGCCCTCCTATGTGCGCCATATACCATGATAATAATACATGACAGCGTGCCCCCCCCCATAGCCATGATACATCATCCCATACATAAGACTCACGCCCCCATATACCATAATACATCACAAGCGTGCCCATACCAATATACACATGTCCTCATATACATAATATACAGCGTGCCGCCATATACATATAAACATACACAGCGTGCCCCATAACCTATAATATACAGCTCCGCCATATACATATAACATACAGCGTGCCCCTATTACCATATAAGTACATACAGCGTTGCCCCATATTACATAATAATACATACAGCGTGCCGCCATATACCAATAAACACTACAGCGTCCCCCTATACCAATAATAATCACTCATATCCAGATACTCTGCCCCCTTACCATATAATACATACAGCGTGCCCCCAGACCATTATACCATCACCGTTAATATACCATTATACAGTCGGCCGCCATACATATATACACAGCTCCTATAGACATATATAATAGCAACGTTGCCGCCCATATCCATAAATGACATACAGCGTGCCGCCAGTATACCATATAATACATACAGCGTTTTGGGGACCATATCACCATATAATACATCACACGTGCACCATATACCATATAAATACATACAGCTGGCCCCCATATACATATACTACATACAGCGTGCACGCCATATACCATATAATCACATACAGCGGGCCCCCATACATACAAGTGCCCCATATACCACTTAATATACACTGCACCAATAGACATAGGTGCAGCCTATACCCTATAATCATATACACTGCCGCCATATACCAATGAATACATACAGCGTGCAAAATAACATACGGCGCCAATATACCATAAATACATACAGCGTGCCCCATAAACCATATAATACATACAGCTTGCCCCTATACCATAAAATACATACAGGTTGCCCCCCCCATATACCATATGAATAACATACCGCGTGCGCCCTATACCATGATACATAAGCGTGCCCCCATATACCACCTATAATTACGCTGCCCATACCAGGTATAATAATACCTGCCGCATAGACCATATATACTACAGCGTGCCGCACCATTCCTATAAAAATACCGCGTGCCGCCTATAACCATAATACATACAGCGCTAGCTTAGGGCCCCCATCTACCATATAATAACAGCTTGCCCCCATATATCCATGATCATCAGGCCATCTTAAGACATCACTACACGTGCCCCCATATAGCCATATAATACTACAGTGTGCCGCCATATACCATACTAACTATATCAGGCGTGCCGCCATATACCAGATAATACCATACAGCTGCCGCCATTAGAATACCATATAAAATACATACCAGGCTTGCCGCCATTACCATATAAATACAGACAGCCCGTGAGCACTATACCTAAAAAATATACAATGTGCCCCCATTACCATATAATACATTACAGCGTGCAGCCATATACCATATATCCCATACGCGTGCCCCTTACTATATAATACAGTGCGCATATATAATACATACAGCGGACCGCCAACCAAATATCGCGCCATATCCATATAAACATACAGCGGCCGCCGTATATTACATCATAATACATACAGAGTCTGCCCCCCTAAACCTAAAAACCTAGCGTCGGCCGCATAAAACATACACGTGCCCCCATATACCAATTACTCACATACAGCGTGGCCCCCATATACCTATAAACATAACAGCGCCCCATATCCAATAATACATACAGCTTGCCCCATACCGACCATAAATACATACAGCGTGGCCCACAAATACATATAATGACATACACGTGCCTAGCCTTAAACATATTGCCCATATACCATATACTACAGCGTGCCGCATCATATACCATATAATACATACAGCTGCCGCCTATACCCAATATACATACAGAGTGCCGCCATATACCATATAATACTACAGCGTGCAGCCACTATACCATTAATACGTTACATGTGTGCCCAAATATACCATATAATAAATACAGCGTGCAGACCATATTAACATATATCCATACAGGTGCCCCCCATATACCATATAATACAACAGCGTGCAGCCATATACCATATATACATACAGCATGCCGCCAATAGACCATATAATACATACAGAGGGCCCCCAGATACCATGTATAATAATTTACAGGTGCCGCCATTACCATAATAATACATCAGCGTGGCCCCCCATATACCATCTAAATACAGAGTGCCCCCATTAACCATATAATACATACAGATTGCCCCCATAACCCATAAATTACATACAAGCGTCCCCCATATACCATATAATACATACAGTTGTGCCGCCCATATAACAGTATAATACAACAGCGTGCCCCCATATACCATATCATACATACAGCGTGCCCCCATTAGACCTTAAACATTACAGTGTGCCCCCATATACTATAATACATACAGCGTGCCGCAATATACCATATAATACATTACAGCATGCCCCCATCTACACATATAATACATACAGCGTGCACCCAATATACCATTATTATAATAATACAGTGTGGCCGCCATATTACCATATAATACAAACAGCATGCCCACCCATATGTATATTTTAAATAGTGCAACCAGATGTACACACAGACATACCATATTGTAAGTATATATATATATATACATATATAATATAACAGTTATTACAGCAAAATACAGACATTACCTATAATCTATGTATATTTCATATATAAATACACTATACATACAATGACACACAGCAAATCTATACATTACACCACATATACATAAGTAGAAGGTTACCTTTACTCTTTTACTCTTTTTTCTCTTTGGCCTGCCCTGGTGTAAGGGGGGGGGGGGGGGTTGCGGGGATTCGGAGCAGGGGGGGGGGGATGTGAGTGATGGACCAAGGGGGGTTTCGAAAACGGAGCGTGAAGGGGGGGGTGGGGGGGGGGGACCAGCGCGGAAATTGGGCTGGGGCGGGAATGGTACTTGTGCCGGCCAGTGGATGAGCTAGGCGGGCTGCGGGGGATGGTTGTTCAGAAGTTAGGGCGGTGCGCAGGGGGAAATTCTGTGGGCGCGCAGGTACTATGACAGCCGCGCGCGTGTTAATGGATGGGGGCGGGCTGTGGGGGGAAGTGACGGCCCCGGCGCAGGGTACATTGGCCGGCCAGGGCGGGTGGATGTTATGGGCGGCGGAATGTGCAGGGGGGGGGGTCGGGGGAGATGTACCGGACGTAACACATTCCGGCCGCCGCCGCCGCCCCTAGTGTAGCAGGAAGCGCGCCGCCTGAGCGGGAGAATCTCAACTGCCTCAAGGCAGGTGCGCCCTGCCATGATATCATGCACAGTCCTTCAGAGGTGCTGGTTATTACAGTCCTTCCTTTGTCTTTGCTTGGCTATCGCTTTTCTCTGCAACTGACCTCTAGTTTGACGCTGTTCTCTCCGACTTCGCTTGTCTGTACTTTTGTCCATCCGCATAGGGTATCTTGCGGTGGGACTCGTTTTCTTGTTCCAGGTGTTTGTTTCTGGATTGATACTTTTCTGTGTAATAGTGTGAACACTGGTACTCTGTGATCTCTGTTACCTGTCTTTGCGTCACCTTGAGGGTCACTAAGGGACCATTAGTTAGGTTCTTGATAGGGGTTTGCCCTTGTCAGGCAATAGTATCTACTGCAGACAGGGCCATAGAGGATTAGTTCGCCACCACTTACCTCAGTCTGGACAGCTATGACTCTATTCGTTATGTATAAGTTTATCGTTTGGCTTATAAGGTGAGTGTTTGTCATTATGTTGATTTCTGTTGTGTGTGTGGTTTTGTATGAATGTTCATTTTGGATTTTCATTTTTGCTCCCACCTTTCAAAAGTTATAAACTTTATATACCCATTTACAGATTCATAGATGGGTTGTGAGACAAATCCTAGTAGTGCCAATTAACCCCTTACCGTTGCATGCGGTATAGTAAAGTAAGGCGACGTCAGGGCGGGTCGCCAGGGAAGGGAGGTCGAAGGGCAGCTTCTTCTCTCCTCCCGTTTCATTTACCCCAACAAACTTCACCTTTCACGCTTTATTAATCATCCGATGACGCCGAGGTAATAATGCTGAGATGGCTGAGATGCGAGCCCTCTGACATAGTGGTAGTCTTTGTTCTGCAAAATGCATCAAAGAATTACCGATAACAACCACGGTTGGGATGGCAAAGCAGGGGTGCTGCACACTTGCCGTAAGATCACCGCTCCCATGAGTTATCGTGGTGCGGGATCCATATATGACAGCTCAATCTCCAAAGACCAGGCTGCCTCTTTTAAAACATTTATTACAATGTGCAATTGCACATTGTAATGAATGAGAACGAAAATCCCCATAAACTGCACACAGTATTTGGCAGTATATGGTAGAATCGATAGACAACCTAGGTTAAATACCCTAGGGGTTGAAAAATAGTAAAATAAAAAGTTAAAAAAATTATATAAAAAAACATAAAATTCAAACACCCCCTTCCCTGAAGTATAGTAAAATAAAATAACAGTAAAAAATCATAAACACATTGGGCAGATTTACTTACCCGGCCCATTTCGCGATCCAGCGGCGGATCTATGCGCTGGATTCGGGTCCGGACGGGATTTATGATGGTGTAGTTCCTCGCCGTCCATCAGGTGGCACTGCTACGCTGAAGTCCGCGGGAATGCCTCGAAAGATACACCGGCCTATCATGGATGAAGGTGAGTGAAATTTACGCGACAACAGTTTCTTTTAAAAAGCGGCGGTTTTTAGAAATCTGTCAGGTTTTCGTTGGCCACGCCCCCCGATTTCCGTTGCGTGCATGCCGGGCCGACCTGCGCACACATCCGATCGTAGCGCCAAAATCCCGGGGTAATTCGGTTACAATCGGCCGAAATCGAAAATATTGGGTAACGCGTCGGGGGAAACACGAATCGGGCCCTTAGTAAATGACTCCCATTGGGGTTATGCGAGCCCAAAAATGCTGATCAAAATAAAATAACGCTTTTCACACTGGTTTAACCCCACGAAACAAAAAAATACACACAAGTTCAAAAATATGCACTTTTTTCACCATTTTGAAAAATATAAAAAATTCCATGAAAATTGATCAAACGTTCGCACAGTTCTTAAAATGGTAGCATTGAAAACATCTTCAAAAGTCACAAAAAATGACACAACCCACAGCTCCGTACAGTGAAGTTTGAAAAAGTTTTAGAGCCAGAAGAATGCAAAATTTAAAAAAAATATTTTGTACAGGAGGTTTTAATTTTTGTAAATGTATAAAAATATTATAAAACCTATACAAATCTGGTATCCCCGTGATCACACCGATCCAAAGAATAAAGTAGACCTGTCATTTGGGGCGCACAGTGACAGCCGTAAAATCCAATCCCACAAGAAAAACGGCCAAAAGCCCACTGCATTGGAATTTTTTCCTGCTTCCAGTACACGGTATGGAATATTCATACCTTCACTATGAACTGCAATTTATTAAAAAGAAAACAAGCCTTTACAAGATCTTTAAGTGTAAAAATAAAAAAGTATGAGATTTTTGAGGTGGGAGTGAAAAAGGAAATGAAAAAACAAAAAAAGGGCCAGTCGTTATGGGGTTAATATTCCTTGCACTGGAAGCTACAAAAAAAAAAAAAGAAAAGAAAACGCTGTTGCCGATTTTGCAAGGGGCTGTGTTTTTATGGTTTCAATGTATGCCTCAAATGATACATGGAGGATACCGAGCTCACATACCGTAGTTTAATATGTTTTTAATAGTTTAAAAAAATTCCAGTTTTTTGAAAAAAAATGTTTTTTTGCCTATATTCGCATATGGAGTGTGTAAGGCAATTTTTTGTAGGACGAGCTGGAGGACAGCGAGTTAAAAAGGAATTGCAAAAAAACGGAAAAAGGCATCAGCTGCAGTTTATGCCTT
Organism: Engystomops pustulosus; assembly: GCA_019512145.1. Taxonomy (NCBI): domain Eukaryota; kingdom Metazoa; phylum Chordata; class Amphibia; order Anura; family Leptodactylidae; genus Engystomops; species Engystomops pustulosus. The sequence continues at coordinate 5,464,090 of CM033643.1, read as the reverse complement.
CTTCTACTTGAGAGACAACCAAATCTTCTGTCAGAAACCACTGAATTTGTAATGCTACCAATACTCTGCCTTTTTTACGTTGCGCTTTAGTGGGTTATTCTCTTATTGCTCCTATTGGCAGTAGTTTTTAGTAGATAAGTGTCTCAGGTACAATTTGATATCAGTTGATAAGCAAAATCTACCAGTAGATGTCACCCCAAGTGGTCGTCTAGTAGAAGGAACTGAAGCATTGGGTTGTTTATGGGCAGGAGTAGAAGTCCCTGCATTAGTGCAGTGTCCTGTGAAGTAAGTGTGCAGGGGGCGCCAGTTCAGTATTTCTGCCGCAGGTTCTTCTTGATTCTGGTGTCCCTGCGCTGCCCTGACAGAGCGCACCAACTTTTTTGTGTGCACCTTTAACATGGAGCGCGCGATACATTTCTGTGGACTTTGCGTGATAAATGTGACGCACAGTCTGACTGATGCTGGAACACCCAATCAGTGACAAAATTGTGTTGGCGAAGAAAAGTGCAGCGCCAACACAAAAGGGTGTCTAGGACACGTCTTACCCCTTACCAATGCGTGCTTTAGTACTTGTTGCGGCTCGTGCCAGATTCTGGTTGTGGGAGGGAAGGGCTTGCGGGATTACTGGTAAACACCGCAATCGGTGCTGGAACATGCTGCCGGTGGCTTCAAAAAGATGGCTGCGTTATCGGGGAGGGTCAATCCTTCACATGACCGCCTCGGGCATTATATCGCAAATCGGAAAAATTTGCGAAAAGCCGACGAAAATGCTATCCGACGGACCCTTAGTAAATGTGCCTCCTAGTTCTAACATCATACAAATGACCTAAAAATATTTGCCCTCTGTTCCAGTGACTGATACATGAAAGAAATCCGGTAAGAAAACAATGAAGAATTTGTTTCGGAGACTCATGTTGTGTGTGTGATCTTTTAGTTGATTGACATGTATTATGTGTATGATAAATGCCATTATGTAAAGGATATAATGTACACAGCGCCCGTTCCGTAATAGTGTGAACACTGGTCTATCTGTGATCTCCTGTTACCTGTCTTCGCTGTCACCTTGTAGGGTCACTCAGGGACCATTAGTTAGGTTCTTGATAGCGGGTTTGCCCTTGTCAGGGCACTATATCTACTGCAGACAGGGCCATAGCAGGATTAGTTCGCCACCACTTACTCAGTCTGACAGCTATGACTCTATTCGTTATGTATAAGTTTATCGTTTTGGCTTATAAGGTGAGTGTTTGTCATTATGTTGATTTCTGTTGTGTTTGTGGTTTTTTGTATGAATTTTCTATTTTTGGATTTTCATTTTTTGCTCCCCACCTTTCAAAAGTTATAACTTTATTATTACTCCATTTACAGATTCATAGATGGGTTTGTGAGACAAATCCTAGTAGTGCCAATTAACCCCTTACCATTGCACGCCGTAATAATACGGTGCACGTCAGGTGCGGGTACATGGAGAGGGCTCAGGGCCTGAGCCCTCTGCATAGCTGGTAAGTCTTTTCTGCAAATTGCACCAAAGACTTACCGATAACAACCACGGTTGGTGCTGGCAAAGCTTGGGTGCTGCCATCTTGCCGAAGATCACCGCTCCCCATGACGTTATCGTGGTGCGGCGATCCATTAATATGACAGCCTCAAGTCTTCCCAAAGACCCAAGGCTGCCTCATTTTAACCCATTTATTACAATGTGCTAATTGCACATTGTAATGAATGAGGAAGAAAATCCCCATAAACTGCCACACAGTAGTATGGCAGTATATGGTAGAATCGATCAGACAACCTAGGGTTAAAGTACCTAGGGAAGACTTGCGTCTTGAAAAATAGTAAAAATAAAAATTTAAAAAAAAATTTATAATTAAAAAAACATAAAAATTCAAATCACCCCCTTTCCCTGAAGTCATAGAAATATAAATAAAGTAAAAAATCATAAACACATTGGGCAGATTACTTACCCGGCCCATTTCGCGATACAGCGGCGCGATCTTGTGGATTCGGGTCGGGGGATTTATGATGGTAGTTGCCTCCGCGTCCATCAGGTGGCACTGCACGCTGAAGTCCGCTGGAATGCCTCGAAATACACCGGCCTACTGGATGAAGGTGGTGAAATTTACGCGACACAGTTTCTTTTAAAAATGCGGCGGTTTTTAAGAATCTGTCAGGTTTTGTCGGCCACGCCCCCGATTTCCGTTGCGTGCATGCCGGCGCCGATGCGCACAATCCGATCGTAGCGCCAAAATCCCGGGGTAATTCAGGTACAATCGGCGCAAATCGGAAATATTCGGGTAACGCGTCGGGAAAACACGAATCGGGCCCTTAGTAAATGACCCCCATTGGATATTGCCGCGTCCAAAAATGCCTGATCAAAATAAAATAACGCTTTTCACTGCGTTTAACCCAGAAACAAAAAATAGCACCCAAAGTCAAAAATGCCTTTTTTCACATTTTGAAAAATATAAAAAATTCAATGAAATTGATCAAACGTTCGTACAGTTCTTAAATGGTGGTAGCATTGAAAAGTCTTCAAAAGTCACAAAAATGACACAACACCCAAGCTCCGTACAGTGAAGTTTGAAAAGTTTAGAGGCAGAAGAAGCAAAATTTAAAAAATTATTTGTACAGGAGGTTTTAATTTTTGTAAATGTATAAAATTTATAAAACCTATACAAATCTGGTATCCCGTGATACACACCGATCCAAGAATAAAGTAGACATGTCATTGGGGCGCACAGTGACCAGCCGTAAAACAATCCACAGAAAACGGCCAACAAGCCCACTGCATTTGAATTTTTTTCCTGCTTCCCAGTACACGGTATGGATATTCATACCTTCACTATGAACTGCAATTTATTACAAAGAAAACAAGCCTTTACGAAGATCTTTAAGTGTTAAATAAAAAAGTTAAGATTTTTGAGGTGGGAGTGAAAAATGAAATGAAAAAAACAAAAAGGGCCAGGTCGTTATGGGTTAATATTCCTTGCCACTGCGGAGAAGCTACAAAAAAAAAAAAAAAGAAAAGAAAACGCTGTTGCGCTATTTTGCAAGGGGCTTTGTTTTTATGGTTTTCAATGTATGCCTCAAATGATACCATGGAGATACCAAGCTCACATACCGTAGTTTAATATGTTTTTAATATTTTAAAAAATTCCAGTTTTTTGAAAAAAAATGTTTTTTTGCATACTTCGGCATATGGAGCTGTGTAAGGCAATTTTTTTGTAGGACGAGCTGGAGGACAGCGAGTTAAAAAGGAATTGCAAAAAAACGGAAAAAGGCATCAGCTGCAGTTTATGTTCCAAAACACTCTTCTACTTGAGACCACCAAATCTTCTATTTCTGTCAAAAACCACTGAATTTGTAATGCTACCAATACTCCTGCCTTTTTACGTTGCGCTTTATGTGGGTTATTCCTCTTATTGCTCCTATTGGCATTAGTTTTTAGTAGATAAGTGTCTCAGGTACAATTGATATCAGTTGATAAGCAAAATCTAACCAGTAGATGTCACCAAAGTGTCGTCTAGTAGAAGGAACTGAAGCATTGGGTTGTTTATGGGCAGGAGTAGAAGTCCCTGCATTATGTGCAGTGTCCTGTGAAGTGTGCAGGGGGCGCCAGATTCAGTATTTCTGCCGCAGGTTCTTCTTGATTCTGGTGTCCCCTGCGCTGCCCTGACAGAGCGCACCAACTTTTTTTGGTGCACCTTTAACATGGAGCGCGCGATACATTTCTGTCGGACTTTGCGTGATAAATGTGACGCACAGTCTGACTGATTGCTGGAACACCCATATCAGTGACAAAATTTGTGTTGTGCGAAGAAAAGTGCAGCCGCAACACAAAAGGGTGTCTAGGACACTTCTTAACCCCTTACCAATGCGTGCTGTACTTGTTGCGGCTCGTGCCAGATTCTGGTTGTGGGAGAGGGCTTGCGGGATTACTGGTAACACCCGCAATCGGTGCTGGCAATGCTGCCGGTGGCTTCAAAAAGATGGCTGCGTTATCGGGGAGGGTCAATCCTTCACCATGACAGCCTCGGGCAATTCATCGCAAATCGGAAAAATTTGCGAAAGCCGACGAAAATGCATCCGACGGACCCTTAGTAAATGTGCCTCCTAGTTCTAACATCATACAAATGACCTAAAAATATTTCCCCTCTGTTCCAGTGACTGATAAATGAAAGAAATCGGTAAGAAACAAATGAAGAATCTTGTTCCGGAGACTCATTGTTGTGTGTGACTTTTAGTTGATTGACATGTATTATGTGTATGATAAATGCCATTTATGTAAAGGATATAATTATTCTTTATATTACTGTTTTCTGATATATTTTGTGGGGGGTTTTTTTTTATCACGTTCCTCATTTTTTCTTAAGTTTAGTTTTACTCTTTATCCTTTATATCTTGACAAATCATCTTATTTCTATGCCGGATAAATATCTGTAAACTGGTGTCACATTAATTCTATTGGACCTGATGTATTAACACATTTATTTTGTAAGCCTCCTGCCCATTTTGTCAATTATTTGCACCAAAAACTTAATAAAATTCCAAATATCACACTTCTTTATGTCTCTTTTAATTAGAAACTTAATGAGAAAAAAAATCTTACCAATTGGCTGCAATGAAACAAAGAGTGAGAAATGTAAAGGGGTCTGAATACGTTCCATATCTACTGTATGTATAGTATTCATAATGCATATAGGTCCAACAAACTGGGGTACTCCTATTAGACCTCAGTGGGAATCCATAAGAGGTTGTTAGGAAATTTAGAATGCCCTCCCATATATACCCAAATGGATATAGAGGCAGTCCCCTACTTAAGGACACCCAACTTACAGACGACCCCTAGTTACAGACGGACCCCACTGCCCCCTGTGACCCCTGGTGAATTCTCTGGATGTTACTATAGTCCCAGGCTGCAATAATTAGCGGTAAGGTGTCTGTAATGAAGCTTTATTCATAATCCTTGGTCCCATGACAGCAAAAAATTTTGAAACTCCAATTGTCACTGGGGCAAAAATTCACCTTACATACAAATTGGGAGGTGTGATACATGCTTGAGTACAAGGGACAGTTTTTGGGACTGCCCTTGTAAGGGCGGGAGTCATGGGGTAATAGGGTTAGACTGTTTAGAACCCTACACCTTCCTGTCTGTAATGACGATAGGCTCCCACCCACCACTACATCATCCTCGGGTATTGTATGCTGGTAAGGTAAGAAACAACATATATCAGTTGAAGGTATAATGTGAGCCAATCTGAGGCCGTTAAACTCTTTACGATATATTATCCGCCACCTAGCATTTTTGTGCCCATATATATATACCTGTTTTGTTGTTAGCCGTATTTTGTTCACTCGTTTTGTCTATCTGTATGTATCTCTTTGACACTGTACATTAGCGGTGTCAAATAAGAAGACATAACGCATCTCGCTCCTTAGTGAGTAGTTGCTATTTTTAGAAAATTTGTAATAAACTTGAGATTTTAAAAATTACCTAGGTGCTGCTAAGCTATGAATTGTTGATGGTAAATACATTTGTGTATATTTTTTTGAATTGGCTGCTATTTACATACAAATTGGACTTAAGAACAAACCCATGAAACCTATCTTGTACGTAACCTGGGGACTGCCTGTACTGAGATCATCTGACGATTACTCAGAAAATGTGTGGGAGCCCACTAGAGGTCGCCAGAGACAGTGGGGGACATTTACTAAGAACGGTACAGTCTGTATTATGTGCAGTTACCAGTGTAGTGTGCAGGGGGCGCCAGATTCAGGATTTCTGGTGCACGTTCTTCATGAATCTGGTGCCCCCTGCACTGCCCGAACAGTGTGCACCACTTAATTATGGGGCGTGCAACACATTTCAGTCAGACTTTGCATGATAAATCAGGTGCCCAGTCCAAATGAGCACTGGAAAGCCCATTTCAATGCAAAAAATTGTGTCACATGATGACTAGTGCAGCCGTGCCACAAAATGGTCGCGTGTGACACAAATGTGGTACAGACACTTCTTAAATATCTGTGCAAGCAGTTTGCATTGAAAAGAACATGCAAAGTCCTACAGAAAACCTCTGCAAGGTCCTTAGTAAATGTGTTTTGAGTGTATTTTTCAAAATGTAGGCATATGGCGATTGTATTTGGAGGTGACTTAAAAGGGAACCTGTCAGCAGAAGGTGACCTAATAATCCACTACCAGTATGTTGCCAAGCAGATATACACCTTCCAGATCGTGTTTCTTCCATCACCCAGCGCGGTGACATCATCCAGAAAATCAACTTTGAATTGAGATGTAAATTGATTGTAAAAAGTCAAGGAGGCGGAAATTGTAACACTGAAGTCAAGCACTGCATGGACCTGAACTGCATGGACCTCCCATTACATGGACCTGAACTGCATGGACCTCCCACCCTTTCCCTTCACTATTTCCCTCCCATCCCTTTCCCTTCCTGCATTGCCCTCCCCTTCCCTTTCCCTTTCCTTCCTTTTCCCCTCCCATCCTTTCCCTTCACTCACCATCCACCCTCCCACCAACCACACCCAGAGATCCTCAGACTCTTACTCTTACCTACCTCCCCTCATAATCTTTACACAAAAAATTACACATCACACAGCCATGGACCCGAAAGTAGTAGTCCCAAAGACGTACCCAACCAATTCTAGTCCGACAATGATCAGAGCTTAAAAGCAAGACTTCTGAGGATATCAACAGATCTCGTAAGCACATTCCTGATTGGGGATCTCCACGCCCGAAAATCTGCATGGACCTCCCATTACATGGACCTGAACTGCATGGACCTCCCATTGCATGGACCTGAACTGGCGGTTAGATGGTACCGTTATTGGCAAAGCTAGACGACAAGTTTGTGAAGCTAAAAAATTGTTTTCACAATTAGCCTCCCACCACCCTGCCCCAAAAGACAGATGTAGCCTTTCGTGTCTCACCAGTAGCCGGTGTTCATCCCCTCCAGTTCATATGCGTCACCCCTCAAATCAGCAGCCCAACTTTTTAAAATTTTATGGAAAAATAAATAATTTTTCATGGGAAGTTTGTATGTTTTTCTTTCATTTCCTTTAATATTTCTTAAAGGTTATAGGTGCCTCTATCATATATGAGCTCAATCCTACAGCGGGGGGTATCACCTGGCAGCTTAAAACTGACCTACATCCTGTTTGGTCTGCACTTGGCTGGATTAATATGTATTCATAGATGGCTGACCTGGGGGCCATCACCAGCTACAACTGTGCTCAAAATCAGCAGTATGAAGGAAGTTCCTCTACAACATACAAGGCAGCAATAATAAATGGCACTTTACCGAAACGTCGTAGGGTGCCAGACTGTGTTCACACCTGGTTTTTACGTTGTGTTTTGAAACGCAATACAAGAGCCGCAGAGAGGAGATTTGCCTAATAATATTGATGTTAACATTAGAATTTACAAAATACAACTGTTAAAACGTGTTAAAATTGCGTTTTGTGAATGCAAATGTTAACAGCAGCTTCCTCTCTTCGGCTGTTTTATTGTGTTTCAAAACGCAATGTAAACGCAGCCTCCGGGTAGTTTAACATTGCCATCTGTGCTGCGCTTCTGTTGTGTATCCGTTGCGTTTTGTCTCCATTTTGCTTTCCGTTTTGTCTCTGTTTTGGTTTACCATTGCTTTGAAGACATTACACCTTGTTTCTGCGCCTCATCGGTGAAAAAACTTGACCTGTCATTTTTTTTTTACGGACCCATAAACTTCTATTGCCTTCCGTGACCCGCATCAGTGACAGGTTTTACGAATGTGAAAAATGAAGCTAATGTGCGTGCTGGGCTCATTTACACGTAATGGGGACTGCTGTCCCCATTAATGTCTATGGCGCCTGGTCACTGTGCGGTGAGCATACGTTGTCTCACCGCACAGTGAAATATAGGACATATCCTATATTTTGCCATGTTATGGACCGGCCACTCGCTTCCATATGGAGAGGAAAGGGGTGAGCAGCACAGGCAAACATACATCGTGTGACTAGACCAGCGCCAGAGGGGGGTCTGCATATCCCACGTGTACAAATCAAGGTATTACAACCATTATGATCCCCATATAAAGAGTTACACCTGCTGCTCCATTGTGTCCAGTTTCACAGTTTACTTTCCAGGGTAATTTGTTGTGGCAGAGATAATGGGGCACATTTACTTTCCCGTCCCATTGACGTTGCTGATCTGGAATGTCCGACGAGGAGTTTTTTGTTCTGGAGATAGATCAGTATCTTGTAGATATCTCATCTGAGATGAAAATACACCTTTAAACTTATTTATGAACTTAATTGGAAGCTAAGCACAATGTACTCTTTGGGGCACATGTATTATCGCATTTGCGGCAAAAAAATGCTGGTATTTTAATGTTTTTTTGGCGCAGAACTGTTGCGGATCATTTATAATCAGTTTGCGCCAGAAAGAACAGATGTTTCCGACTATCCCGACACCTCCGTTTTTTTTTGGCACAAGTGGGCGTTGCCTAACTTTTCCACATTATCCTCAACATTTATGTGTATTTTGTCTGCATTTTTAGGCGCAATTTTTGGCGCATGATAGACCAGGAAAAATTGGTCAGAGAGCAAAATTAAGGCGCAATCCATGTAAGATTTTGGCGCACACTTCATTACTGTCGGCATTTTTTTGGCGCACGACTGATTAGTTCCGTCTACCCAGTAATCATTAACAGCCGTGCGCCATTTCAAAAAAACGGGCTGTGCTTTGCGGAGACTGATCTCTGATGCCGACAGTCGTCCTTGCGGCACAATTAGTAAATCCCCCCCCAGTGAGTGATAATCTACCCAGTTCCCTATCTCACCACTAGGTGTCATACACACGCTAATGTATCAGTGGCAATAGGTGACTAGGTGACACAGTGATGAACAGGATAATTGGAAGACACCAACCTCTCTAGGAATTTAGTGACAGTATTTCTTGTTCCACTAATTCCCCACAGCAATACTCTAGTCTATTGTATACAGGTGCATACAGTGTGTATTGAAAATATATGCCCTAGGGTAAGGAATTTAGTGCTGATAGGGGTGTGTTATGTCTCCTATTAGTTTATGTCACATACTGGTGTTGATGGACACTTAGACATAAACATTCACTGTTACATCATTATTCTTCAGATGCACAATTGCCCTATTAAGTTCATTATATCGCTATGCATCGATAGCTCAGACATCGGATGCACAGACATATCGTTCCATGCAAAATATCGTTCCATGCACATCATCCTCATGTGCATCATCGTCCACAGAAGCCCGCTAATACTGTTGAATGCATTTGGTGATAATGCATCCCACTCTCAGCGCGTTTCCCCTACTATTTGTTGGGTTCATCAGGAGAACTCAGGACATATGATACAAAAGAGATGGATAGCTAACAAAATAACAAACCATCAGGACGCCGGTGCTAAGATTTAAAGGGAGGCGAGATTTAAAGGGACACCACTCCATTGGCCCATTGGTTCGGGCATAACAACCAATCCACGGGGAGGGTGGGCGGGGTTTGTATCTGATGGATCGCACATTGCATATAAGCTGAAGACGAGAGGGTAAGTATCTTCATCCAAAATCTCTCATACTCCATTGGTGATAAGACACCCATAAATCACGAGAACGGTGATCCATTGTTCCCCTGTTGTACCCCAGATGAACGGAGTAGCTAGTCGTGAATGTGCCAGATGCTCTTTTCATCTCTATGGAAGTAACGGATATATCCGAGTACGGTGCTCAGCTATATCTGTCAGTGCCATAGAGGTGAATATGGCTGCTCTACTCATCTAGAGGACAAAGTGGGAACAACAGACCCCCATTTTGGCGATCAGTGGGGGTCCCATCACTTAAACCCCCACTAATCAACAAGTATCCTGTGGATAGGGGATAACTTGTCACTGGATGAACCTTTAAAATAAACTTATAAGAGGAACACAAAGGTGGATCCCCCTTTATATAAATGAGAGGGATAAACTGTGATGAGATCTGTGCTCATTGAAAGACACAAGGGCTGTCAGTACAGGGTTCCCATTATAGATTTATAAAGGAAGGGACATAACTTAAAGGGGTTTTCCCACTAACTACAGTTGGGATAGGGCCTCACTTGCTGATCAGTGGGGGTCTCAGTGCTGAGACCCCATAGATTGTGAAAAGAGGGGTTCCGTCGGACCCCTCGCCGCTCTGTCAGTCATGGAACGGACAAAGCGCATGACCGTTCTGCTCCATTAATCCATCCATGGGATAGAGCCTAACTTGCTGATCTGTGGGGATCTCAGCACTGAGACCCCCACTGATCAGCAAGTTAGGCTCTATCCCGTGGATCGGGCCTAACTTTAGTTAGTGGGAAAAGCCCTTTAAGTGTGCAAGGGAGGCTGTTGACCCACTAGTCCTGCACCCAGCCTTCCCTATAACAATCTATAATTGTAATTTGGGACTGGTACAGAGTGCATTGTGCCTTGAAGCTTTAGGAGTACCATCTTATGTGGAGGCCTCACAGGCCGGATCCTCCCTTCCCACTGTTTTCCCATAGTGGTTCATTTGCTTTTATAGTATTGTACCCCTTTTGCGTCTCCGCCCCCATGATAATATGGGCTCTATAAGGAATAATAATGCGGAATCAGGAAAAGCAAACGCTTTAATATCAGGATATATAAAAACTGGAGAACACAATCTAATTTTATATGCCATGTATAATTATCTTAGTATTTCTTAAAATCTATTTGCTTCCATTACACATGTTATCCTATCAGCTACCAATACTCGACACGGTAAGTCACTGAGCTGTACACACCTGTTTCTCTGAATATTATATTTATATAGACTAATATATCTATATCTAGATATCATCTATATAGTTTAAGGTACAATCAAATAGCCCTAAGAAGAACCATAAAAAACAGAAAATAATTTCATTGTATCCGATAAAGCAATAATTATTCACATATTTCTTCATCCAAATCCTGTCTTTCTAGACGATCAGTCGATCTCTGTGTCAGACCCTGCGGATCACGCTCGGCACTGCAAAGAGGGAATACATCGCTGTTTATTTGTGTGGAATGAAACCCACAACGCCACCAAAGGGGTCCATCATTTGCCATTTCTGATTGTCACCCCCATTTCCATCAACCTTCCCTTGTTCTGTGTCTCAGTTCCCAATACTGATTACACATCCATATTAATGAATCACAATTAATCAGTGATTTGGATTGTAATTTCTGGTCCCTGGTCGATTGTTATTACTGATGACTTATAGTCCAACCACGGTTAGGGTCCAACATGCTTTGACCCCCCATCGATGACCTTGCTGGGTAACCAAACCTTCATTTCTGATAAGATGGGGCAGAAGGCCCATTGTTTTCTATGAAGCACGTTCCACCAAAGCCGTGCTAGACAGTTGGATAACCAGCATATCACTTCTCAGCATAATCCCCGTATTATGTAGGCTCACATTGGGGCCGAGAGCTGAGTGGTTTAATGGTCCATTTGTTTGGAAAAGTCATTATAACGAAAATGTAGTTCAGAGCCAAAGTCCCTTTAAATCGCTGCAAGTTCCCTACATTACATGTTTTCCTGTTCACAAGCTGATGCCCCTGTAATTGAACGCTTTACCATTTACCTTCGGACTGCGAACGCTCTGGTTAAGACAACTCCTTCTAAGACTCATTAACACCCTGTAGACCTATGAATCTATTAGATATCATCTTGATCTATTCTTTTCTCTTCTCCTCTGGGGAAGAGTCCCCATTAACAGACTCATTGGCATTGGGTCCCTTAAATCAAACCATACCAATTAAAATTCTCAAGACAACTATTGATCACGATATCTTTAGAATAAGTCCTCCATGAGACCCCTTGAATCTACCATCCCATAATTCCCACCTAAGTAGCTGATTGAAGGGGCTGTGTCATTCAGGTCCAGGTAATCCACCAGTGCCTGCCTCCTCTACTTCTCTACATTGCCCTTCTACACTTCATAACTGATGAACAAATAACGCAGAGATAACAAGTCAAACAGTGTCCCACAACTCCCCCACTCCCCCATGCAGAAAAATATAAAGAACTAAATAAGTTTTATTAATAAAGATTTCATTGAGCAAGAGGGAAGTCATAAAGTTAACTTGTGGTGTATTGGGGACAAGAAACCATACTTTTGTGGGTACACACAATACACATTAAGTATACCCGCTTAAGGCTGCTCCCGGGGTCAGAATCTGGGAGTCCATAAGGCTGATGAATGATAGGAGTCCAGATCTCCTCACCTTTCCCCCTCTCCATTAAGAAGTAGCTCCACTCGGCCAAATACGGTTCTCACTAGGCAAATTTCAGACTGGGTCAAATGGATAACCCTATTTTCCCCACTGAAACATCGAGCGGTGTGCTATCATAACGTTATCGGTACACGAGCTCACCGGGTATAATTCCGGATCATTGTGTGTATGTAAACCCAACGATCTGAGAACAGTATCCCCGTGCCTCTGGCCTAATAACATATCATGCTCTTGTATCCATACACGCAATAAGTGATAGAATGCCAATGGAATCCATTATGGAAGGAAGGGACTTAGCTGTGAAACTGTAGAGCATCAGTGTCGTGTTCCCACTAATACATCGTGGTATGGGAACTAATACCCGATAAATGGCCCACGTCGGGTAGTCATTGACTCTAATTCTTATTAATCCTTCGGTGCATCGATGAAGAACTCATCCAAAAAGATCAATGTTTAAAGACACCTTGGACAGAAAATTTAAATGGTTTTCTGACCGGAAGGGTGGAGTCTTTGCGTTTTAATGTAACTATCATACGACCTGTAGTCTGTTAGTTTCCCAGTTTTGTCAGAATGTCCTTAATCGTTGTACCAAGTCTTCTGGCAACTCCCCCCTCCCTCCTCCATAGAATACATTTCTCTGGCAAGCTTTATGGTGGCTTTTGCCCATCTTCCTCGCCGATAGAGCCCGAATTGTCCCATATCCAACGGGAGTAGGGAGATAGGAACATGGCATGAATAGACTAATGTCCTAGAAAACTGACGTCGATGGAGTTGGTTCAATCACTATCTAGTGTTTGTGGATCTGCGCTGACATCAATCTACAAATTATGAGGATATCAATAAGTAATCAGCTTCCCCTTGGCGTCATTAATACTCACACGAGAAATATTGGATTGATGAGTTGGGTGGGTCGTTCTTACCTTATATCATTAGGGGCGATGATGCTGTAGAATGCGTCCACAATTGCGTGGATATAACCCAGGTGAAATATGGTTAACATCACCCGCTCATAATCTGTCACATGGGTCTTTCCGAATCTCGCTACATTAAAAAAACGGAAGGACGGTCAGTAAATTTTCAAGGAACAACTCTCACAGACATTCCATCATCACCACATGCACGGCCATTGGTCAACGAATAGACGAGTCGATACCTAGCGTTATAGGAAGCTTTAAGTGATCGCTTCGTGATGGTTTGTTGTTGGACACTCTCTATGAGCAGATGGTCTTCAATGAAACCCAGAGGAGGCAGGTAGACATTCCTGTTCCACATGTCCTATCCAGGAATGACTGGAGAATGATTTACTGACTCCATCATAGACCTTTTTAGGCGTCTTTACAGTCTTGATGAGATGGGATTGTTAACCGTCCGCTGACTGCAGGAGAACCTGTGATGGAGAGAAGAAAGCAACACAGTGCATCGGCCCCCCCCATTCACAGAGAAGGTTGACCAGCTCCTCTCTTCCTTCCTACATCATACTTAGTATCATTGGCTCGGCTGAGTGCTGCATGTGTAATTGACCCATCCATCCCTCACGAGAGCTGAATGTCAACTATGAACCTGACGCTTATCGCTTCAAACTGCTGCTCTGAGGAGAGGTGGGGTTGGGGTCAGCAATGCCAATAATGGATACATAATCGGAATCACTAATCCGGAATTTTTGCCATTTCCTTCCAATGTTTATGGAGGCTTTAGGCTCTGTTCACACTATCAGTGTTTAAGTTCAGGAAGGTGGCTGAAGACATAGGCCAATAGTCAAGTAGGGGGCCCTCAAACACCTAAGTCATGTGAGTCAATGCACACAGACATACTTTTGTTAAAAATAATTTGTACACTCCTGCGGGATTACAGCGCGTTCCCATAAACATACCGTACACAATCAGATCTTTAGTTTTTCTTAAATTGGTTGACTTTGTCGGTAGTATTGGAACGTATATTTATTTTTAAATCAGAAAAAATTCTGTCCCGTGACAATGGATTTTCAAAGGTTTGGTGTAAATGGGGAAAGGATTATCACTAACGATTATAGGGCCATTCCAATGTTCTTCCCCACTAGTGCGAGTCTCTGTTCCAACCCACAAGTAAAGAATAGAAGTATGCCAACCGAGAAATCAAAGGAGGGGAGGTAAAAAAAAAATACGAAGGGAGCACCATCTGATCGACAGAAGAACCGTCGTGGCTGTCCTTTCGTCTTCTTTTTGCCTTTACATCCTCTCTTCTCTTACTTTCTTACCCTCTACTTGCTGCTTCTGACCTTTCCTTCGATGTACTGCCGGGCGCCTGTCTCCCTACCCCGGGGGGCGGCTCCACCGGGGCGGGCGGCGTTCGGCTCGCTCAGCCGGGCCCCGGGTTCTCCTCGGGTCGGGGAGAGGAAATAGGGGGGCGCCTATCTGCGCTCCACGGCCGAGCCGCGGCGCGCCGGGGCCGGAGACGGCAGCGCGGGCGGTGAGACGAGCGATCGGCCGCAGGCGGGTTGTGCTGGGGCCGGCCCTGGCGCACGCTATCCTCTGCCGAGCTCATAACAGACCCTTACAGCTGACATTGCATCTGGGACTATAGAAAGCAGCCAGAGGAGCTTCACTGAGGTCACATGGGGAGGGGTCCCGTCTGTAACTAGGGTCGTCTATAAATCGGTTGTACTTATAGTAGGTGCCCAGAGGGTCTCTTTAAAGGACAATCTATCACCAGTGATCAAGTGTGAACCAAGTACACTAAATACTGGTTGGTGCCCCTCCTTCTGGCAGGATCTGTCTTCTTTTGGATTCTTATTCCTAGAGTTTCTTTTTTTAAGGTTTTAAAATTATTCAAATTAGGTTCTAGAATCTAGGATTCCATAGGTGCCCCAGGGTTGGAATGGTTCTTCAAAACCCGAGGAGTCACTGCCAGAGTGGTGGCAACACCAGACATGTCGAGTGTACTGGGTTTAATCCTTTATCCTGCGTGGTGAGGTTCCTTAGATTAAGGCTGCACCAAAGTGTTTCTTTATCCAAGAATATATTTAGTATGCACCTAAACAGAAGACTGATGAGATAAAGGCAGCTGGATTGCGTTCGTGTTGCTCGATTGTAAAGTGTGAAAGTGCCGGAGGTCCAAAAACTTTTTTTGCCAAATCGAAAAAAAATAAAAAAACCCCATTATTGGTCATGAAATAAAGGACAGTTTGATAGTTAGTTATTACATGGATAAGAGATCATTGCGCAGCCCTAAGTCCCAGTAGACCCCCTGTCGCCGCTTCCTCTTACTGTCTCTTAAGTCTCTATGGTTAAGTTGTGGGATAAGTAAGTTCGTGTTCCCTGTGACTTTGATTGCCAGGTAAAAGTCTTACCATTTAGGACTGCAACCATATCGTGTAGAGTGTGTGAATTTCCCCCTCCCTCCTCCTTGGCCAAACGTGGCGGCTGTACAACCGTGTTATCCGTCCTGTTGGAAGACTTAGGTCTCCTTTCCATTGTCTCGTGTCTAACACTGAGAAAAAAAATGTGCGAGAACAGAGAGATCCAACACAGCAGGAGTATTTCTATACGAACAGCAGAACTGCCCGGCATGTGATAGAGTTATCAAAACCTTTACATTCTTCATCACACAAGATTTTATCACAGTGTTAGATGCTGCTGGGTAATAAATCTGGCGTAACATAAACTGTCTGGTCTAATAACTTTTTTTTCTATCATTTGTTTTCATTTATATAAGTAAAACCTGCCACAAATTTTCTCACACCTCCTCCTTTCCTACAAAACTAACATCTTCCTTTATTGAGGCCACCACCCTTTGTCACTAGTGGTAAAAAATGTCGTCAAAATTGTCTAGAACAATTGATATATGGTGCCCGAGCATTTTTCAGATAATGCAACCAAAATAAGTTTTCTCGTCAAAGAATTGTAAATTTTTTTCATTTTTGGATGATATAAAAAGTTACTTACTGCAATATAGGCATGTTGACCTTCATCAACTCTATGTTTAGTTCATCTCCTATTTGTTGACCGATAGGCATTTTAGGATCAGATTTTGCAAGTAACTGATGGCTTGCCCCAGGGACAATGCTGAATTCCACTTTGAAAGGTGTAGGTAAGTCTAGGGGTAACATGGACACGACTGCCTCTCCTATACATCATTGCTGATATATGCAGATGGAGAGTTAGAGTTATTAATATAATACAGTATATCAGTGATAGAGGGATGAACCACGGACACAGATGTATTTAAGAAATAAACTTTGTATAAATCAGTAATATAAGGGAATAAACCTAAAATACTAAGGGTCGCGGATTGCACTTTCGTCTGACTTTTCAACGTTTTTGAGAATTACACGATTGGACAAGTATTTAACAAGTGTCTGCGCTGGGAATGTGTCGCACGTGATCGGATTTTGGTGCAGCTGCGCTGGCTTCCATGCAGCAGAAATTGGGGGGCGGGCCGTCGGACGATCTGACTGATTCCGACTTAGCGCGGGATTTAACTGCTCCGACAGAGCGCACCAACTTTTTTTTTGGTGCACCTTTAACATGGGACGTGCATCACAATTCTGTCGGACCCTACATAACAAATGTGGCGCGCGGTCCGAATTTTGTGTCATGATGGGTGTAGTGCAGCCGTGACACAAATTTGTTGCAGACACTTCTAAAATACATGTACAATCAGTTTTCACTGTAAATAATGTGCAAAGTCGGGCAAAAAACTGGCGCAGGGGCTTTAATAAATGTGTAAATAAGCGGTGACGTTATCCCTGACCATTACATGACTTGTATTTTCTAAGCAGTTTTCCCATCCTATCGCTCTGTGTGATTCTTGGTTCTTCCCTCATGCTGCTGGCTGAGATCGTCGCTCCGTGACTCCTCCTCCACTTCCCTCCCCATAGACCTCTAGAACTATAATGACCATTCCTGTATCTTCCTGCACACGATGCACGACATGAATCTACATCTTTTGTGAATTACTTACGAGGTATAATGCATGACGGAGTTGTAGTCGTAGGGCAGGTTCAAGGTGTCCCCGTTATCCAAGTCAAAAAGTCCATGATTCTCTGATTTGGGAGAAACAACATGGAGATGTGATTACAGTTTATCTTCTTGTTACCCTTAGTAGCAATGGGATTTTCTTGTCTTAATCTTACTATGCAGCACCTATAAGATTTGTATGAACTCAACTTCAACAGGACTCGCCAGCCATTAAATGTATATAACAACATCCTCTTTACCAGATATTATATGGAAAGCTACCTAAAATTTATGGCTAGTTTTTAGACCTTTATGATGTTTACATTTTTAACCTTAAAGGGGTTGGTCACTTTACCTCATGTATTTTGTAATGTGTGTGTAAGTGTGAGGGGCAGGATATTAGGTAATTTACCAACATATATCTAGTAATAGTTCTGCTCCGCTTTCTTGATATGTAAAGTGAAGCCTCCTGTCTTTTACCTCATTAGGCAGAGATTCCTGACCATAAAATGGCCGCAGATGGAGGGTCATGTGATCTGTAACTGTCCATGAACAATCACCAGTTACAGATCACATGACCCTCCATCTGCAGCCATTTTATTTTCTCTGGCTGATGAGGTAAAAGACAGGAGGCTTAACTTTACATATCAAGAAAGCGGAAGCCTATCGCCACCAGTTGTGTACGGAATGTACATTCCAGGTGATCGGGGAAGGTCCATGTTGTCAGAACCCAAGTATCGGCTCCCGATGACCAATTCTACAGATGGATGCACCAGACAAAATATTATCAGGACTAGAGGTGAGCAAATCTATTCATCAAGTCAAAAAAATTCAGTACGAATGTGGCCATTCTAAGACGTTACCGAATCTTGTATATAAGATAATAACGGAGGTCTAAAGGATCTGTCTAATGTACATTGATTTCAACTGACATTTTGATGATTTCAGTATTTGTCCACTTGCACCTTATTCGTTAGGTTATTATCGTTTTTGTGAAAATTAAAAAATGAAACAATTTGTAGAAAATTTACGAGATAAGTACAAAAGTTTGTTTGAGAGGAATCAAGGGGCTTATATATCAAACCCAGGGAATTAAAGGGACGTCAGTTTAGAACCAAATAGATTCGGACCCGATTCGGATCGTACAAAAAAAGTGAATGTTGAATGATTCGCACGTCGCTAATCATGACCCCGTTAAGTGGACAGAATGTCAGACTCTACAGCAGATAAATACGGTAATAGGATTTTGGTTGGACTCTTATCTGGCTTGTATAGAATATACTCACTTTGGGCTATATTTTGCCAATAGATGTTGATGTACTGGTCTCGGTCATTCCTGGTAACTTCATGGTAGAAGCCCAACATGTGCATAAATTCATGCTGTATGAGGCTGTATTTTATACAGGAGGGCATAGCTACGCTGATCGTCTGTTTACCTCCAACCTTCCCAAGATACGACCAACACCTAAAAAAGAATAAAGCCTCAATAAATTATCAGTAAAGAGCCATGTAGCATACACATATCACATATATACACACATACAGCAAACATATACAGATACAGCATATACACACTCAATACCCCAGATGTCGGGACCTCTTGACACTGCAGGCCCCATCGAAGCTGCTATGGCTGCTACCCTTGTAATTATACCCCTTCTTTGTTTCCTTCTAAAATCAACATTAACATTTATGCTAATGAGTCACAAAGGCTATGGGCTTGTAACCAGAGCCCCTCCGTGCTGCAGATTCACAGGCTGTTACACTCTGATGGAGCACTTCCCATCTCCCACTGTGAGCTCACTGCTGATATCGCAGGATGTGCAGGAGGGAGAGTGAGACTAAGACACAGCAGGCTTCTGTAACACGTCGATAGCCCTTCTGACTCATTAACATAATTTTAAAAGTTGATTTTGGAAGGGAGGAGGCCATGGATAAAAAATACAAGAAGATACCACAGTCCCGGTGCCTGGATCTATGAGTAATTGTTCCCTGGTTTGTCATGATGGAATTTGATGGTAAATTTGCTTTAAAAACCAAGTTGGCCCAAGCCATGTTTTGTAGGATCAGTTACACATGGCAGCATCTCGACAGACGCCACAAGGAGATGGAAATTCAGAAATGTTGAATTTTGTGAATTTTATGTGCCCTAACCCCTTGGTCCCAATGCCACCACCAGCAAGAAGGTTTACCCCCCGTCCCTCAAATACGGACACTTGTGCATACACGAATAAGCCAAGTATGCATGTGTTTCGGGAGGAATTTCTGTTGGCCAAAAGAACATCTACTCAACATTTTCTCAGTGCGGTTATCCGGATTATTTACTTCCCAATCGATAGTAAAAACACTGTAATCAACAAAGGCAAATGTGATCAGGTTTCATACCCATTTCCAGACTCTAGACTGAAATAGTCTTCTTCATTGGTTCTTTTGACAAGGTCGTTTTTGTCTAATTCCTTCATGTCATGAAGTATGATACTTCGTAATCACCCTGGAAACAGAAGAATTGGCATGAAATATTTACATCATTCTCTGGAGACCAGTGAGCACAGGATCTGGACCGGGCCTCAAATCAGCCCATGTCTGCTCCATCATTACAAGGGCCCACGAACTGCGAGAGGGGAATCAGTCTGCGAAAACATTGGGGGTCACACAAAGCCTTAGACAGGTCACAACTACATCAAAGATCACTTACTGTATTCAGGGGCAATGACATACGGGATCCGAACTTTTCCATCTGATGATTTTGGCCACATGCACGTGGGGCATAGTTTAGCACTGCGCGTTTGCTTAGTTTTAACGTCACCCTTCACAAAGGTTTGAGCGATGTCTGAGCGGAAAAAATATACAATGAATTAAAAAGTTTATTTATAGTAAGAAAGTTTTCATAAAACGACTTATTGTTGAAATGTGCATAACGTATAACACATATTAAAGACATTGCCCGTGTCCTTATCTCAATTAAAAGACCTTACTTCCTGTTCTGTAGAGATCACTTTTAAGCAGCCACCGAATTATCATCCCAGACAGAATTACAATAATTTATTCTTTATATAGATGAAACAAGATTCCACATTTAAAATATGTGATGTCATAGCTCTGGTCCTCCCCCTCCTTGTATAGTAACCCTTGCACAGGTCACAGAGCACGCCCTCAACGGTTTCCTATGGATATCATTGAGTTATCTTTAGACCGCAGTTTTCTATGGTCAATGTAGCAGATTTTTAGAAAATAAGTTATTGTACTACAAATATTGTTGAAGAATTTGTGGGATTTGTTTTGTTTAGATTGTTCCCTATTTATACATGTCCCTATTTATATTAAAAGTTTTAACCTTACATCCTGTTCTGTAGAGATCACTTCTGGGTCACCATCTCATTATCAGCACAGAATGGATACAAATATAGTATAATCTTTATGTAGATGACACAATATGTGGTGTCACATTTCTCCTCATTTCCCTCCCTGTACAGTAAACCCATACACAGGTCACAGGGCATGCCCACAACAGTAACCAATACACAGGTCACAGGGCATGCCCACAACAGTCTCTTACAGATGCCAATAAATCATGTTTAGAGTGCCGCTTCCTATGGTCAATGTGGCTAATATGAAGCATATATCTGAATGCTGTTAACAGCAAATCATGGGCAGCCGCATAGAATTAAAAGTATACAATCAGGTAATAAAAAAAACAGATTTGAAATAAGATTCAGATATTTTGATATGTTGTCTCTATTAGTAACAATTGTATATGGGATATTGCCTTCAAAGGAATTTTCCAAGCCTTATTGATAACCTATTCCTAGGATAGGCTATAAGGTAACCCTGGTGGGGTACTGATAATTTTTTTTACCAGGCATAGTTGTACAGGCCGTCCCCAAGTTACGTACAAGATACATTCTTTAGGTTTTTTCTTAAGTTGAATTTGTATCTTAGTCACAGTAGGTAGAGAGTTCTGTCTGTAACTAGGGGTCCTCTGAAAGATGAACATCTACCACCAGGATGAAGGATTGTAAACCAAGCACACTGACATACTGATCTGTGCCCCCTCCAGCAGGATCCACTTTTCTTTAAGCTTCTTATACCTTTGTTTCCAACAAATTAGCCTGGGGGCTTCGGGTTTTATTAAAACTGATGTAGCCTGGAGCGCCTCAGGCTCATTTGCATAATTAAAAACATTAAAAACGTTGTAAAAAAACTGGGAATAAGAAGCTAAAAGAGTAGATCCTGACACAGAGGGCACACACCAGTATCCGTGTACTTGGTTTACAATCCTTCATCCTAGTGGTAGATGGTCGGTGACAGTTGGGGACAGCCGCCATGCATTTCCTAATGGCTGTGCTTGGTATTGCAGTTCAGCCTAATTTACTTTCAGTTCAATGTACTGGCAATTAGCTGCAAATAGGTGGATTATTAAATAGTGGTACCGCCATTGAGCCACCAGTCAGCTGACCAGCGGTTAAAATAGGACATCAATATAAATGGGGTGTAAGTCCACATATAGGTTTAGCATGTTTTATATATGAATGATATTTTCTAACTTTTCCCAGAATGGTCAAAACTGTAATGATTCTCAATAAAAAGGTAACAATTTAATTTGAGGACAAAGCAGAAATCTCACCTTTGTTTGCAGCCGTCATTATTTCCAACATTGTCCTGTTGTCCTTTTCAGAAACTGAAGAATAAGGGACATAGGACAGAGAAGCGTCAAGTAGATGCAGAGAAAGCTCGCAATACATTTGTAATGGTAGAGGATGAGGAAACAGATTAAAAACTCAATACGGGAAATGTAGGATACCCTGGAGCCACTCCGCCGGCGACCGCCCCCTACACACCGACATGGGGGCTGCAAAAACAATCCCAATTTTTTGCAATGCTCAAAAATGTTTAATTGCCTCCACCCTACAAACTGTCCTAGAAGCCCCGATCAATGTCCCCCCAATATGAGTAACTGATGGACATGAAAATAATACTATTACTGGCTACGATTTATTCACAAGAATAGAAATGGATTTGGGTCTTTGGGGGGATTTATGAAAACTCTGATGGGTCTGATGTTTGTGTTTTTTTATTCCAAAAAGTCACAAGTCCAACTTTTTTGGAGTCACTTTTTTGGCACAACAGACCGGTCAGAGTTCTGATAAATTTCCCGCACTGTGTTACATTTTGGACCTAACACATAATACAAAAATAAACTATTTACAAAACTGTTAATTTTATGAATTCTAACCATTTTTAATTGTCAAAATTTCTTGGAATCCCCCCTACTGTAAACTATGGATACAGATCTTATCAGGAACGAAAAAGGAATTAGCTCCTTGTGTTTCCTCGCTATCTCTAATGGCTATTTGACAAATACACAACATGTAATTAAACAGGAAGAGGACCTGAGGTGTATGACACACATCTAAGCAGTAGCTGCAAGCGTGACAGATAGTATCCAGATCAATATCATGTACTAATAGTGTTGGACTTGTGGTCCTTGAGGCAACCCTCCATCCACCACCAGGAAGCAAACCAAAGTAGACTTCAAATTTGGATATCTTTTTTAGGACCTCTGAGGTCCACTATTGGGTTAGAGCTGGTCCCACTGGAGGATCATCTCGAGGTCTTGTGAGCCAGTGAGAACTTTAAAATACAAAAACTACAACAGATAGTAAAAAACACAACCCACAAGGTCTCCAAAATGTTGAAACTATGGTCAAACTGGTGAACTAGTGTATGACCTTCAGGAGACGAACACAACTATGGGTATAACGTGAGAGAGAGGATTTGCGATAGAGAGAATTATTTGTGAAAAAATCTTAGGACATCTGGTAGACCATGGATGTCTCGCCCTCTAGATGTACAGGTGTCAGCAAGCAGGATCCTTCCTTGGTTGTACATGATCTAAACTCCAGATATCTCTGAGACCCAGAGTTGTAGATTTAAGACCTCGATCTGCCACCACATAAATCTCTCCCTTCTCTACCCCTAGTGCATTGTGCTCAGACTTATCTACTCTATATCCTCCATAACTTGTACAATCGATTAATTCAAAAACTTCTCCCAAAAATTGACACGTTAAAAAGCAAAATGATAAAAAGTTTACTTACGGTTCATATCAAGTCCTTGTACCTGTAAGAAGAGAAAGACAGATTTAGGATGGGAAAAGGAAGCGAGTGCTGAATACAGGTCTATCTACATCTCCAAAGGAAATGACAGCTGAGAGACGGGAGGATCCACACTCACCAATATTGGCTTTGCCCAACTAAGTGAGCAGCCGGCCAGGAAGAGCAACACGACACTGAGCTCCATGATCAGGTATGACAGCTTTCTGTCTTCTGCTAGTCCAAGTGGAGGACAGCTGCTATATATACTAATATGAGGGCTATAAGGAACCAATCAGCAGACAGATATTTGATCATAGGGAAAAAACTCCCCCTATTATTATTAGGTAATAGGGTCCACCCAAATATCTTCACAGCATCACCTGCATGGATTACACACTAATATCTAGAACAGGTTTTAACGGATTAATTAAATTGCTAATTTTAGGTTATTTTTTTCATGCCTTGTTTGGAAATTTACTGGAACATATGAATTCATACAGTTCCATGCTGGAAAGTGTGAAGTGTAGGGTGTGCATGGTGTCCTATAACAAAGTGACTCTGCTGAGGTGTCTTTCTGATATCATTGGGGGGAATATGTATAAAATAACATATTGGGGGGCATTTATATAAATTGTCATGATACATATATATATATATGCCGTTGGACAACCCGACAGATTCGGACAAATCGCGGAATTTAAAAACGCGATTGTGTCGCAAGATCAAGCACTCACATGCACCGGGAAGAAGCAGGTGAACTCCGGCGGACCTCGGGGCAGAAGCAACAGACGCAGGAACTCGGGCGCACAATCTTCATGAATCTCGCCGGACGAGAATCCTCATTGGACAACGTGCCGCGGGATTGCGACAGGACCGGGTAAGTAAATCTGCACCACTGGGGCAGATGTATAACTAATGTCCCAAGATTAGACAGTGCTCATTTAGACTAGACAGTGTTATTCTGCACCAAAATCATATAAGTGTCTGGTGTGGATGATGAATCCTAGTATAGTACTGTCTTAGCGCCACGGCGGATCAGTGGTTAGCACTACAGCCTTGCAGCGTTAGGGACCTGGGTTCAAGTCCCAGGGTCAACATCTGCAAAGAGTTTGTATGTTCTCTCTATGTTTGCGTGGGTTTCCTCCCACATACTGGTAGGTCAATTAGATTGTGAGGCCCGTGGGGACAGGGACTGATTTGGCAAACTCTGTGCAGCCCTGCGTAATGTCAACATCTCTCTACTTTTGATTTCACTGCGATTGTGTCACAGAAATTCATAATCCAGCATATATGTTGACCTTTAATAATGACATTTGCCCCCCTTTATCCCTTCAGGCCCTTTGCATTTATTGCCTTTCAGAATTATACTTCCTACATTCAAAAACCAATATCTTTATTATTTTTCTGATCACAAAGCTTTTTATCTGCAGTACAAACCGTCTTAGGCTACATTCACACAAACGTATTGAGGACGTATATACAGGCGACGTATATACGTCGTATATACGTCCCCCATACGCGACAATAGGCGCACGGAAGCCACACCTATGGCACCATACCGTGCCATAGCTGTGAGAAAGATAGGAATACAGCACCATGCGCAATGTTCCTCTATGTTACGACATGTGCCCGTCGTTCTACAGTCCGGCGGCACATGTCAATGTGAATGTAGCCTTAGCAATGCATTGTGTACGGGCTGGGTAAGGACATGCTGTCTATGGGGGATGTACGTATGACCGCAAGTAGCGTGAATGCAGCTTAAAACTCGGAAGCTGGAAAGACATCCCAAATGTTATGGAATTGAGAAAAAATGCAGTTTTGAAATTTTAAGGTGGGATTTTTTTGCAGGGTGAGGTGATGCCACCATTTTGGGTACTGTACAAATTTATGTTCACTTTTTATTAAAATTTTTATGTGTTATTGTGTTATTATGGGAAATGTCAAAAAAGGAGCCTTTTTCCGTTACAGGGGCTCACCCCCATGAATAACTGTTTTTATGTTTTGATAGATCAGGAAGTTTGGGATGCAGCGATACCTTTATGTTTGTTGGTTTATTTATTTTTATTTGGTTACTTGGAGAGAGGGGGGTTTACATTTTAGGTTTTTATTTGTTTAATTTTTTTTTACTGTATCTCTAGATATTTGCACCTTTGAGGTCTGATCAGTTACACAGTACAATTTAATTCTATACTACTGTAAAAAAATGGATTAGAGGATTTGTAAAAGAGGCCGTCAGCAGCCCATGTACTGGTGTCATTTAAGTGCCGTGTCATTGGCTGTAAGAGTTATGACCTGCACTGATAGCAGGTGTTAGCTGCAGGTGTTAGCAGCATAATGCAGTTAACACCTGCTATGCATGGTGCTCATATGCGTCACATGTCATTAAGGTGTTAATACTATTTTGAAAACTGTACGACAATTTGATCACTTTTAATTCCATTTTTATGGGTCGTGAAATGGTAAAAATGTTTTGACATTTGAATGTTTTTTTTTCTGTTAAAGCATTTACTGTATAGAAAATTTTATTTTATTTTTTAAATGACAACTGACTTATGTAGAAAACATTTTATTCTCTCATGGTTGTTCTCTTAAATAATATCTTTATTTTCTGGAACAAAGAACTAGAGTGGTGAAATTTGGATTTTCTATAGGGTTGGGGAGTTACCATAGAACAGTAATTTTGTAATTGTAATTAAAGGTTTGAATTCAAGGATTTACTATGTGGGATAAATAAAGAATACGGGGGAGATTTATCAGAAGTGTCTGAGGTAAAACTGAACTAGTTGCCCAGGAAAACCAATCAGAACTCAGCTTAAATTTTGTAAACAGTTGAGGGAAAATGAATATACAATTATGTATACAATTCTGCACTATTATTTGTGACCGTTCAGACTTGACAGGCACAAGCTACGGCTAGTGCGCAGACACGGGGCATGAACGCAGAAACGTGCGGCCTACTCTGACGCTGATCACACTCCGCTTGGCTTGGAGGTGGCATTATGGGGGAAATAATCATAATTCCTGGTGGTGCGATAGGAGTTGCGATTATTTCAAGCCTTGTTCAAACCCTGATAAATGTCCCCCAATGAGTTGACCATGAATTTCTCTATATATCGACGTATTCCATAGTCAGATGTAACGGCATCTAACAGCTAAAGCTTGGTCAAAACTGGGTGATGTAACAGGCTCAAAACTGGGTGATGTAACAAGGCCAAAACCTGGTGATGTAACACGGCCAAAACCTGGTGATATAACAAGGCCAAAACCTGGTTATGTAACAAAATTCTAGACAATTACTTAAAAGAAAAGAGGAGTGGCAAGGTCCCAGACAACCGTCCAGACCTCAGCCCAATCGTAAAGCTTTGTTGGAACCTTAAGATAGCGGAGCCTAAATGACTGCATCAACCTCAACGACCTGAAGCAACATCGTAAAAAGTGAGTGTGAGAAAACTTCCCTACAACTATATGATAGTCTACTAACTAAAGTAACAAAATGAGGACTACAGGTTATTTCTGTAAATGTTTTTTTATTATTGGTTATTGGTAGAGATGGGCGAATCAATTCTAACGAATCAGAATTTGTTTACAATTTCAGGAAAACTTCGATTCATCGATAATCCGAAGATTACGGTGATTCGTGGGAAAGAATTTCAATTTTTTCCCCCCACTTATTAGCAAAATAGCCGAAAGCACAACGTGTTACATGAGGAAGAGAACTCTGGGAAGAAGAAAAGAGCATGGCGGTACTGTTCCTCACTGTATGGGGGTAGTGTTCCTCACTGTATGGGGGTAGTGTTCCTCACTGTATGGCGGTAGTGTTCCTCATTGTATGGAGGTAGTGTTCCTCACTGTATGGGGGTAGTGTTCCTCACTGTATGGGGGTAGTGTTCCTCACTGTATTGAGGTAGTGTTCCTCACTGTATGGGGGTAGTGTTCCTCACTGTATGGCGGGAGTGTTCCTCACTGTATGGTGGACAAGAACATCGTCGTAAAAAGTGAGTGTGAGGAACTTCCCTAGAACTATATGATAGTCTACTAACTACATTACCAAAATGAGGACCACAAGTTATTGCTGTTAATGTGGTTATTGAATATTGGTTATTGGTAGAGATGGGCGAATCAATTCTAACGAATCAGAATTTGTTCAGAATTTCTGGAAAATTTCGATTCATCAATAATCCGAAGATTACGGTGATTCGTGGGAAAGAATTTCAATTTTTTTACCTCCACTTATTAGCAAAATAGCCGCAAGCAGAGTAGTGGCAGTAGTGTTCCTCAATGTATGGCGGTAGTGGTCCTCACTGTATGGTGGTAGTGTTCCTCACTGTATGGTGGTTGTGTCCCTCACTGTATGGTGATAGTGTTCCTCACTGTATGGTGGTTGTGTCCCTCACTGTATGGGGGTAGTGTTCCTCATTGTATGGCGGTAGTGTTCCTCACTGTATGGCGGTAGTGTTCCTCACTGTATGGTGGTTGTGTCCCTCACTGTATGGGGGTAGTGTTCCTCATTGTATGGCGGTAGGGTCCCACACTATATGGCGGTAGTGTCCCTCACTGTATGGGGGTAGTGTTCCTCACTGTATGGGGGTAGTTTTCCTCACTGTATGGGGGTAGTATTCCTCACTGTATGGAGGTAGTGTTCCTCACTGTATGGGGGTAGTGTTCCTCATTATATGGCGGTAGAGTTCCTCACTGTATGGCAGTATTGTTCCTCACTGTATGGGAGTAGGGTTTCTCACTGCATGGTCGTAGTGTTCTTCACTGTATGACGGTAGTGTTCCTCACAGTATGGCAGTATTGTTCCTCACTGTATGGCAGTATTGTTCCTCACTGTATGGCGGTAGTGTTCCTCACTGTATGGTTGTATTCTTCACTGTATGGCGGTAGTGTTCCTCACTGCATGGTTGTATTCTTCACTGTATGGCTGTATTCTTCACTGTATTGGAGTAGTGTTCCTCACTGTATAGCGCTAGTGTTCCTCACTGTATGGGGGTAGTGTTCCTCACTGTATGGCAGGAGTGTTCCTCACTGTATAGGGGTAGTGTTCCTCTCTGTATGGGGGTAGTGTTCCTCACTGTATGGAGGTAGTGTTCTTCACTGTGTGGGGGTAGTTTTCCTCACTGTATGGGGGGTAGTGTTCCGCACTGTACGGGGGTAGTGTCCCTCACTGTATGGCGGTAGTGTTCCTCACTGTATGGGGGTAGTGTCCCTAACTGTATGGGGGTAGTGTCCCTCACTGTATGGCGGTTGTGTCCCTCACTGTATGGAGGTAGTGTTCCTCACTGTATGGGGGTAGTGTTCCTCACTGTATGGGGGAAGAGTTCCTCACTGTATGGAGGTAGTGTTCCTCACTGTATGGGGGTACTGTTCCTCACTGTATGGGGGTAGTGTCCCTAACTGTATGGGGGTAGTGTCCCTCACTGTATGGCTGTAGTGTCCCTCACTGTATGGAGGTAATGTCCCTCACTGTATGGGGGTAGTGTTCCTCACTGTATGGGGGTAGTGTTCCTTCCTGTATGGCGGTACTGTTCCTCACTGTATGGCAGTAGTGTTCCTCACTGTATGGTGGTAGTGTTCCTCACTGTATGGAGGTTGTGTCCCTCACAGTATGGGGGTTGTGTTCCTCTGTGTATGGAGGTAATGTTCCTCACTGTATGGTGGTAGTACTCATCACTGTATGGGGGGAAGTGTTCCTCTCTGTATGGGGGTAGTGTTCCTCTCTGTATGGCGAGAGTGTTCCTCACTGTATGGTGGTAGTGTTCCTAACTGTATGGGTGGTAGTGTTCCTCATTGTATGGCGGTAGTGTTCTTAACTGTATGGCGGTAGAGTTCCTCACTGTATGGGGGACAGCAACATCGTCGTAAAAAGTGAGTGTGAGGAACTTCCCTAGAACTATATGATAGTCTACTAACTACATTACCAAAATGAGGACCACAAGTTATTGCTGTTATTGTGGTTATTAAATATTGGTTATTGGTAGAGATGGGCGGATCAATTCTAACGAATCAGAATTTGTTCAGAATTTCCGGAAAACTTCGATTCATCAATAATCCGAAGATTAAGGTGATTCGTGGGAAAGAATTTCAATTTTTTTCCTCCACTTATTAGCAAAATAGCCGCAAGCAGAGTAGTGGCAGTAGTGTTCCTTACTGTATGGTGGTAGTGGTCCTCACTGTATGGCGGTAGTGTTCCTCACTGTATGGTGGTAGTGTTCCTCACTTTATGGCGGTAGTGTTCCTCACTGTATGGTGGTAGTGTTCCTCACTGTATGGTGGTTGTGTCCCTCACTGTATGGGGGTAGTGTTCCTCATTGTATGGTGGTAGTGTCCCTCACTGTATGGCGGTAGTGTCCCACACTATATGGCGGTAGTGTTCCTCACTGTATGGGGGTAGTGTTCCTCATTATATGGCGGTAGAGTTCCTCACTGTATGGCAGTATTGTTCCTCACTGTATGGCAGTATTGTTCCTCACTGTATGGGGTAGTGTTCTTCACTGTATGGCGGTAGTGGTCCTCACTGTATGGTGGTAGTGTTCCTCACTGTATGGGGGTAGTGGTCCTCACTGTATGGGGGTGTAAAACATAGCAATCTGGGGAGCATTTATCAAACTTATTTTCGTTTTTTTATTTCCTTTTTGTGCTTTTTTGTTGCTTTTTTTCCAGTGGTGTGCCTGATATGTCAGTATATAACAAAACACCAAAAACCAAGAAAACTTATTGCTTAGGGTGGTAAATACATTGGTCACAGCCTCCCCAGTATATAGCCAGCTATCCCCTGTAGTATATAGCCAGCCCCTTGTAGTATATAGCCAGCCAGCCCCCTGTAATGTATAGCTAGCTGCCTTTAGTATATAGCCAGCGAGCCCCCTTGAGCAGTGATGGCGAACCTTTTAGAGACCGAGTGCCCAAATTACAACCAAACCCACTTATTTAAATGCAAAGTGCCAACATGGCAATTTAAGCAGTAGCAGTAACATGTTGCTACCTGTTTTGTCATAACTTTTAATTGTATCTGTGTCCTGAGGACACCAATACAGTTGAATGAAAGAGGAGAAATTCCGATTATCATTGTAGCTTCCTTCCAGGGTCCCCTGAACAGGAAAAATTGTGGGGTCCAGAGCAGGAGCTCCAATAATAATGCAGCCTTGTCTGCACCTCCTTGCTCCTCCTGTAGTCCCAGGCAGCTAAGGATGTGTAGCTTTAAAATAGCACTGATCATAGTACATCATTTGTGGCCAGGGACTGCAAGAGGAGGTTTTGAGTCCTGACTGGAACTCTGTGCTGGGGAAATGGCCTGGCTGCCCACAGTGAGTGCTCCAAGTGCCACCACTGGCACCCGTGCCATAGGTTCGCCACCACTGCCCTAGAGAATATAGCCTGCCAACCCCCAGTATGCCTAGCACATAAAAAAATTTTACTGAGTACTCACCCTGGGCAGTTACGCGGACCTGAAGAAAGAAGAGGATCTGACCGGGGCATCATAATGGTGAGTACACAGTTTTTTTTTTTTTTATATATACCTGAGTATAAGCCAAGTGGGGAATTTTCAGCACAAAAGTTATACGGTAAGTTTTTAGATGTGGCCGTCTGAAAAAGGTCACAAATTTTGTCGCAACCGCTGTGAAAAGTAATTTTTTGCACAAATAAACGCCAGTCCACAGCTGGTTTAGACAAGGGGTTTCTTAAAATTTTGAGATTTTTGTGTGACTTTTTTAGGCAAAAAAAAGTAATTTTTTTCCCTCATTAATCAACCACTAAAATAAATCAGGCAAACCCAAATACTCTCCAAATAGTCTCCATAACTAGATACATATTTCCGGACTTAAGATAAATGTTCCCCTCTATGTCTCTCCATCCTGCCGGCGGGCGCACGGCAGCGCGCGGGGGCAGCGCGCGGGGGGAGAAGGTGAGCACTGCTCACCCCCGCCCCTCCCCATAGGGATGTATGGCGCATGGCGCCATAATACAGGAAAAGATAGGACATGTCCTATCTTTTTCCCGGGTACGGAGCGGTACGGTGCCATACCGCTCCCGTAGGGCGCCGTGCCCCCATTGCCGTCTATGGGGGACGTATATTGGATATATATATGTACCCCTTGCGGCAGTATGATTGTAGCCTAAGATCTGAGGAAACGTTGGGAATCCTGCAACAGAGGGCAGTAACTAGAGTGAATGTTGCCTAACTCCTAAAAAAAAAAGTAGAAAATAGTAAAGAACAGCTGTACTTGACCATTTTCACTACTTCTCAACAGTTAAATAGGACCTTGTCAGGGCAATTTGGGACACTAAAAACATCTCCCAAATCGGCCTTTAGAAAGTGCCCATGTTCCCACGATTAAAATAAAAAAACATTAATACTTTCCTGGTTCTGGTGCCGCATCCTCACCTGTGCAGTCGAGCTTGCACAAGAAAGCTGGAGCGTACAGCTTCCGCTTCATTAAGTACTGCGCGGGCACAGGGAGCACAAGAGATGGGTCCATGCACCTAATCGGCATTAGTCTTTTGCTGCGGAAGATTTATAACTGTGATGATGAATTCTGGTGCAGCATAAGACTGTCGGTTCCTACTTTAGACCTATTTTTAGCTGGTGCGCCAGAATTTTGGGCACACAGACTATTTCCCACAAGCGATGCCCTTTATTGTGTGACCACGCCCCTTTCCAACGGCCACACCTCCTTAGACAAATCAGAAAATGTGTCTCAGGTTCCTGAAATAAGGTCTAAAGCCTTGAAAAATTTTAGACAGTTTTTTTTTACACAAAATCACCCGAATTGTGACGCAATTGCTTTCCCCCCAATGTAAAGGCTGCATGTGACTACACCCTGAACAGGCTGAATCAATTGGTAGAGATTTGTGAGTGGCAAAGAAAAAACGTACAAGCCATGTACATAAGCAGGAGTTCCCTGAAGACTGTTTTTGAGAAGATTGTTTTTTTTTCATTAAAGGAAACCTACCACTTAAAAGTGGTAGGTTTAGACACATATACATGGCACCAGCTCAGGGTGAGCTGGTGCCAGAGCATATTTTTGTTAGGGGAACAAAGCCCCTATCGCCGTTTTATAAGTTATATTAACTTATAACTCGGCGCACCGCACTTGGGCACGGCGCACCATGCGCGTGCCCGTGCGTGCGCCGGATTCTAAAAAAGAATTTGAAATTTTATGTTATGTATTTTTAATTCTTTTAATTAGGAACAGTTTGAATTGCCATTGTTAGTTAGTTCTTTTATGAAGTTTAACTGAATGCTGGTTTCATTTTCAATATGTTGTTACTTTGTTGGTATGATGGAGCATGCATTGAAAAATAATAATAATTATAATAATGAAACCAAATTACCAGTGAGACAAGTACACCAAAAAACTTCAGAAATATGCAAATAATCACAGATCAGACTGTGTCCTGTTAACAGCCCTTCACAAATGGGTGTGATAGTACACAAATAAAAAAATGCAACCTTGATATTTGCCTCACAATGGAAACAAGTCCTTTTTTCAGATGGTAATATATTGTACCCAGCTAAACAGTTCAGGTGTTTAGAGAAAATTGAATTTAGACCACCTGACTGTATATTACTTCTTAAACAATGTAAACATTTAGTAAGGTCCTTTACCATCACCTAGTAAATGCCTTTAAGAGAAAATAAAGTAAGTTATGAGATCTTGATCTTCCTTTTTTTTCATTCATCCCTGAAAGATAAAACTAACAAAAGATTAATGACAACAGATAACCTCCTCTGGGAGGCTTACATGAAGCTACTCTTCCTCTCCCCTCCTCTTACAGCCTTTTATAAAGTGACCCGTGTTTGCACATTTAAATAACTTCTCTTGAATTTTAATATACTGACTGGTCTGCTGACTCCAGTCCTCCAAACTATTTACAAATGTTTGATAGGAACTTGCATTCCTTAAAGAAACCTTTGTTGGACAATCCACAAAAGTGTATTTGTCAGTCATGAAATTTGCAAAATTGCTTTTTCCTTGAGACATGTCAAGACACTTGTAGATAGCAGTATACAAAGTTAAATAACTACTGCAAACATTTATGTAGCTCTATTGTCGGCAGACGCAATGTCATGGCATAATGCACTGCTCTATTGCGAGTGTGCCTTAACACAGAAATGGCCAGGTTCTCAGTTGTGGTCATCACAACTGACCACACAGTGGCCACACACAGACACACACACACATATATATATATATATATATATATATATATATACCTCACACCACCACTGGCCACACTGTGCCCCCACATATATCATATATATACCCCCACACCAACACTTACCACAATTTGTCCTCACATGCATCATACATATAACCCCACCCCACCTCTCAGCACATTATGCCCCATATATATATATACACACCTCACACCACAACTGACCAGTGTGCTCCCACATATATCATATATCTCACACCAGCACTTACCACACTGTGTCCCTACATATTATATATATATTTATACCACCCACTGATCACAATGTGCCCCCACATATATCATATACAGTGGGTTCAGAAAGTATTCAGACCCCTTTAGATGTTTCACCCATTGTTTAATGCAGCCAATTGGTAGGATCAAAAAGTTTTTTTTTTTTTGCTCAAAAATATACACTGCACCCCATCTTGACAGAAAAAAACTGCAATGTAGATATGTGTTATGCCTGCCCCTGTCTAGGGTCGCAGGTGTAATTTTGTGTAGCCCTCCACGCCACTCACCTCACAGGGTTCCAGCGGCATCTCCTGCGGTTCGTCTAGGAGGAGGGGACGCGCACGCCAGTTCTGTAAACTTTAAAGGGCCATTTAAAGCGCCAATAATTGGGGCTGGCCAGCCGCCTTCCCTGATAAATTTGCAGCCCCTTCCTGTGTTCCCTGATGGATCGTTGTGCCTCATAGCCTTAGAGAAAGCTTTTATGATGCCCTGTGCGATTATCCTGATTATCCTCGATTCTGTTCCTGACTTCGCTCCTGTGCTGCGCGTCCTGACCTTCTGCTACGTCCCCTACTCTGATCCTGTTCTGCCTGTCTTGACCTCCTGCCTGTCCCCGACCACGAGTTTGCCTTACGAATTTGTACTTTGCCTTGGCCGCCACCACGGACAAAGTCGTGCCTGTGGAACGACCTGGTGGTACCACGCGGCAACAAGTCCAACCTGCTTTGTGGTGGGCTCTGGTGCAAACCGGGTACCACCCTGGTCCAGGATCCACTACCCCTGATTCTGACCATATATTTTTGTGGAGTTATTAAACAAGAAGGACTGAAATATCACATGGTCATAAGCATTCAGCCCCTTTGCTCAGTATTGAGTGGAAGCAGCTATGGAGCTGGTGCAGCCAAGAATCTTCTTGGGAAGATGCAACAAGTCCCCCCCCCCCACCCCGGTTTTGGGTATCATCTGCCTCTTCCTTTCCTGTTCCCTCAGGTTGGATGGTGAACTTTGGTGAAAGCCATTTTCAAGTCTCTTTAGAGATGCTCCATTGGGTTTAGGTCCAGGCTCTGGCTAGGCTAGTCAGGGATAGTCACAGAGATGTTCTTTAGCCATTGTCTTGTTATTTTGTGCTTAGAGTCATTGTCTTGTTGGAAGCTGAACCTTTGGTCCAGAGCACTCTGGTAAAGGTTTTCATCCAGGATATAGCAATACTTGGCCGCATTTTATCTTACCTTCAACTGCAACCAGTCATCCTGTCCCTGTCCCCATAGTATCAGGCTCTCACCACCTTGTGTCACTGTTGGGATTATAATTGGGAGGACTTTATAAGACCTCACAGCTCACAGTGCGTGTCAGAGCACATAAGAATCATTGGGTCTAAGGAACTGACCAAGGAGCTCAGAGACAGAATTGTGGCAAGGCTCAGTTCTGGCCAAGATTACAATTTTTGCAGCAGTCAAGGTTCCTAAGAGCACAGTGGCATCCATAATCCTTAAATGGAAGAAGTTTGGGACAATCACAACTCTTGCTCAACCTGGCCATCCAGCCAAACTAAGCAATCATGGGAGAAGAGGGTTGGTGAGAGAGGTAAAGAAGAACCTCAAGATCCCTGTGGCTGAGCTCCAGAGACACTATCAGGAGAAGGGAGGAAATTCGTCAAAGTCAACTATCACTGCAGCCTCCACCAGTCGCGACCTTTTGTCAGAGTGTGCCGATGGAAGCCTCTCCTCAGGGAAACTGAAAGCTGAGCTCTGATTTATTGCCATGGACAACTAGAGCAGTTCTGTTCTTAGATACTTCTTATAAATTCCCCCCAATGACCCTAAGCACACAGCTAAAATAAAAAAAGCAGTGGCTAAAGAACTATAATTAGTTTAGTTATTTCCAGAGATCTCTGAATAAATCAGACAGAAATATTAATTTACTATAGTTTCAAGTTTTCTTAATTCAAAAACACTTGGACAAGGGTTCAACAGAGATGTGGTTTATTACCCTCTACCCAGGGTCATGACACATAAATGCTCCTTTATGGAGGAAGACAGAAGGAATAGTTGTTGGCCAAATGAGAGACTATTGAAGGTGCATGAACACCGGGAGACAAATCCTATCTATATGTTATGCCACACCATATACCAGTGGTGGCGAACCTATGGCACGGGTGCCAGAGGTGGCACTCAGAGCCCTTTCTGTGGGCACCCGGGCCATCGCCCCAGCACACCAGACAGGACTCAAAGAATCTTCCTGCAGTTCCAAGCAACTTAAAAGATGCTGCTTTCAGTCATATTTTAATACTTACTTGGCTGCTTGGGCCTGTAGGAAGAGGGAGAATGTGTGGTCAGGGCCAAATTATCTTTGGAGGTTCTCCTGCCGGCCACACAATTCTCCATGTACAGTGCAACTCTGGATAGAAGCTACATTGATGGAAATTGTCCCTCCTTTCCACTGTGCTGATGTCCTCAGGAGGCCAATATGATTGAAAGTTGTTGAAGAACAGGGAGCTTTTTGGTTGGCACCTCGCGATAAATAAGGGGGATTAGGGGTGGTTTTTTGGGCACTCGGCTATTAAAGGTTCGCCATCACTGCCATATACAATCCACTAATACCACTAATGACCACCCAAGTTGCTCCTTGTTCAGTTGTTACATTTGTCAGTATTACCTATTTCAATGAAGGTCTATGTTTCTTTACCGTAAGGCTCATTTAGACGTCCGTGTTTATTCTGTATTGTATCTATATCTGCTTTTTTACCACTATACAAGGCATTGGTTCGCCTCACCTGGAATATGCTGTCCAGTTCTGGGCACTGGTCCATATAAAGGATGCCCTGGAGCTGGAGAGGGTTCAACGTAGAGCCACAAAAATGATAAGGGGTATGGAGGGTCTTAGTTATGAGGAAAGATTAAAACAACTAGATTTATTTAGTCTGGAAAAGAGACGACTACGAGGGGACATGATTAATTTATATAAATATATGAATGGTCCATACAAAAAATATGGTGGTAAGTTGTTTCAGATTAAATCAAATCAAAAGACGAGGGGGCACTGTCTCCGTCTGGAGAAAACAAGGTTTAATCACCAGAGGCGACAGGGCTTTTTTACTATGAGAACAGTCAGTCTGTGGAATAGCCTGCCTCAGGCATTGGTCACAGCAGGGACAGCAGAGAGCTTCAAGGAGGGTCTAGATGCCTATATAACATTGATGGTTATGTTATATAGAATTGTTTCCCCTAAATCCCTTCCTCATCCAATCCCTACCCTTCCTTGGTTGAACTTGATGGACAAGTGTCTTTTTTCAACCGTATAAACTATGATATTATGAATATCATCCATTTTTTTCAAGAGTTTCTTATCTATGCCCTCACTACCAAGTTTTTTTGCCTGGCAACATTTGAGAAAAACAGACCCAATATAGATGTCATCCACGTGGCGTCCGTTTTTTGCAGATCCATTGACTTCTATAGAGGTCTGTGCAATTTATTTTAGGGTCAACACATCCCTGAAAAAAAAAAAGAAAGTGAACACCCCAACGACATCCATAGGTCTTTATGCTATCTGCAAACCCCCCCCCCCCCCCCAAAAAAAAAACCAATAGCATATGGAAGCTAAAAACATCCATCTGTATGAGCTCTAGCAATGCAAAAACTGGAATCTCCATTAAGTAGGATATTCATTTTCTTCAGGGATTTCCTAATTATACAGATACTAAACAGGTTTTACAAGACGCGCTGAATGGAGCTGTAGCTTTTATGCTATAATTTTAAATCCAGTAAGTGAAAAATGAAAGGCTTTCAAAAATTCTCCTCGGCTATTGACACCCTAAGGACGTCCACACATGTTGGGTATTACCTTCAGATTTACAGCCCGGCATTTCCATGTAGTGAATCCACAGAGTAGTACAGTATCCGTGTAGTATATGGGATTCATGAAAATCCCATATACACCTTGTGGTTTCTAAAGCCTAAAAAATGCTTTGGAATTAAACAATGGGGGGAAATTATTAGTTGTGGCGCAGGGTCTGTGTTTGTGATGCACAAATTATGCTATAATTTACAGCGGGATGTTAGATTGTGGCAAAAGGGGTTAATCAGTTGGCACAGGACAAGGTTTAGAACATTCATGAAGGTGAAATAGAACTCCATAGAGCAGCTTTTTTGCAACTCTAAGTTGGGAAACTAGAAGCACAAGGGAAAAAAACACCAACAAGTAACTGTTGAAAATTCAATAATAAATGCCCCCCTATGTGTGAACATAGAATTGGGTAAAAGAACAGTTGTTTGTAAGATGCGCTTTCCAGGGTTGGCTCCAGGGCTCAGAAGGCCCCTGGGCAACAGATTTTTATTGGGCCCCAGTCTCCTGTTCCCTAAAATATTTACAAGCTTATCATACCAAACAGCCCCCTTATGATTATTTTATATAAAACCTCCCTAACTCCCATGCAATCATTATGTAAAGCCTTATAAGGGTCCCCCCCCAGCAGCTCTTGGCCCTGGGCCACTGCCCAGGTATACACAGTGCAGACGCCGGCCCTAGCGCTATCCATGAAATGTAGGTAACTTTTAGAAATGCAGTGGACTGCGCATTTTGGGGATTGGACCAATCTACTTACCCTTTTACAAAATAAAGAATAGCTGAAAGCTGAGTAGTAGTGGCTTTCATGAACTCTAAACTCTCTCAAAGGCGGTTATTTATCATTGGTTTTCCTGGGATTTTTTTGGTGTAAAAAAAAACTCAAAAAAGTTGCATTGACGATTTTTGGGACTTTTAGTTACTCCAGTCCCCTGCTGGTCTATGTGCTGAGACTATTCATGCATTTTGAGACTTTTTCGGGACATTTTGAAAAAAAAATTTCCCAGACAGAAAGTAGACCATAAGAACATTTAGGCCCAAAGGCACTTTAAAGAATCTGATGGGCAGCGGAGCTACAAAAATAGACATAGAACTGTCTCAAGTAGCCACCTAATGATAAAAAAACCCAAAGACTCTACTGCCTCTTTGATACATGAGACTTGATGACGACCAGGTTAAGCAGCTACTCCTGAAAGCATGGAAAATGCCAGGTTCTACCTCATAGCTCCATCACAATGGGACAGATTTACTTACCCGGCCCATTCGCGATCCAGCGGCGCGTTCTCTGAACAGGATTCGGGTCCGGACGGGATTTATGAAGGTAGTTCCTCCGCCGTCCACCAGATGACGCTGCTGCGCTGAAATGCATCTGATCGCGCCGGAATACACCGAGCCGGACCAGGTGAAGGTAAGCGCCTCCCAAACGACACATTTTCGGTTATTAAATGCGGCGGTTTTTCCGAATACGTCGGGTTTTCGTTCAGCCACGCCCCCCCGATTTCGTCGCGTGTATGCCAGCGCCGATGCGCCACAATCCGATCGCGTGCGCCAAAATCCCGGGACAATTCAGGTACAAACGGCGCAAATCGGAAATATTCGGGTAACACGTCGGGAAAACGCGAATCGGGCCCTTAGTAAATGACCCCCAATGTGATAGGTTCAAAGTGCCTTCATAAGGTCTGTGGTTTGCCTGGACGAGCTTGTGGACCAGGTGCTCTGGCTCACGAACCACAGGACAGAAGCTCAGTAGTTGTAGTCAGTGCACAACTAAAGTGTGACCCTTGGTTATGCAAACTTGTCCTTAAATGTCATGTCATTAAATGATTTTATACCATAGTGAAGTGTAATGCAGCCTAACAAAAGCATTTATGTTGCATCTATACCTAGGAAAGATGAGTTAGGGGGTCTAACTGGCCGACTACCTGAGTTACAGAGCCCAGTAGGGTGATCAGTCCTACTGGGTCAATTAAGCAAGATCTCCAGGCTTTAAATTAGTAATGACCCAACTCCGGGACATTACTGTCAGGGTTTTGGGTCTGTGGACCCTCTGGACCACCGCGGGAGATGGTACTAGCCGACACCTGGGACCGGAGTCTAAGTGGCACCTGATCTTCACCAGAGCCCGTCGCAAAGTGGGATGGTCTTGCTGCAGTGTGGTGCCACCAGGTCATTCCACAGGTGCGACTAGCCCGCGTGGCTGCCAAGGAGGAATTGCAGGACACAGTCCGAGCCTGGGGATAACAGCGGGAGAACAGCGCTGGAAGGAACACTGGAACTCACGGCAGGAACACGGGAGCTAGCACATGGCACAGGAACAGACTGGAACACGGGAGGACTTTCACTTCACAGGAAATGGCTGTAGATCCGGCAGGGAATGATGGGAGACGTCAGATTATATAGCAGAGCCGGATTCAACCAGCGCCAATCACCAGGACGTTGGCCCTTTAAATCCTGGAGAGCCGGCACACGGGCGCGCGGCCTAATCTGGACAGGAGCCGGACCGTGGAGAGGTAAGTGCAGGCCTGGGGACGGGGCAGCGCCACACAGGAGGGCATGTGTGTGCCCCCAATCCGAGACACGGATTACGGGGGCACCCGTGACAATTACATATAGATATTGAGCAAATGTCATTTCAACTATACTAGGGCACATTTATTTACCTGGTGCCACGGAGTTCCTGAAAGTGCATTGTCCGTCCGGAATGCATTGTGCCACGATTCACTTGGATCGTGCGGTCCGCGGGGCCCTTAGTAAATGAGCCCCACTGTGTATTCATATAATATAATAATATGGTCCACAAAGCTAAGAGGACCTAAGTTAAGGGCCAGGAGTAGTACGCAAATTGCTAACAGGCCTTAACAGTCTAAAGCAAACTACTACTGAAATTTGTGTCAGCTCGGTTTCAGGAGATTCCAAATAGGAGAGATATAATATTCACGTGTAGCTGTACAGTGGTTGCCCTCCAGTCCGACACTGTATAGTGGACGATACTAAAGTCAGTAGTAGCAGCTTATCGTCAGGGAAAACATAGGATCGGACATGCTTAAATCATAGAAGCGCAACTCTTTTTCCCCCTACATCTGCAGAAATAAATGTGTGGTCCATTGTTCAAAATCAATGAAATATGCCCCAATTTTGATTGATTTCATGGAGTTTAGTGCATTCAGAGCTGGTTGTAATGTGTGAGCCATTAAAGATTTAATATGGTGTAATGGGGTTAGTTCTACCCCTAGGGGCTGCAGAAATCAATTGTAAACAAGTGAAAATGGAAGAAAGTAGAGACAACTAGTAATTACTGGACGAAGAGGAACATACAGTACCTATCCTTAGGACAGGTGGGGTTTGGGTGGGCGGTGTGAACACTTAATACCCTTACTAATCAGCTGTAAAGACCATAGTGTTTAGGCCAATGTCACAGATTGTATAGTGGCTCTTCTGGATATTACAGCTCGGGGCCATTTCACAGGACGTGTAGATGTGACACAGTTTGATTTCTCCTGAGCTTAACTCTGTGAATGTTATCAGTCATTAGAGAACCTGAGGTTGTGTGAACAAGGGCAGAACTTGACACATCGTTCAGTGAAAATAGGGGGGGGATTTAACCACATTATTCTTTGAGCAGTATGCATATAAACCCTGTAGGGGGTCATGTTGACCTCAGGCTGCATTCACACATTGTGGTAAAAACTGCATCGTTTTGATGTTGCTTTAGGTGCAGTTTCTTAATTTAACAGGTGAGGATTTGGAAGGATGGGTTTTCTCAAAGAGGCAGATGCCATGAAGTGATATCAAGGGACTTTATTGGTGTTTCGGGTCACAACGCATTACGGGGCTGGCAAATGTCCCTTTTTATTTGAGTGTAAGAGACTGAAATAGCGTAACATGTGCAGGAGTCCATGTCCTGAACCCCCTACTTAATGTCACATAATTTCAGTCTCTTAAAATTGAAAAATGGACATTTGCCAGCCCCGAAATGCGTTGTGACCCAAAACACCAATAAAGTCCCTCTATATCACTTGTTGTTTAAAGTCCCTATTCTTAGGGCAGGTGATTGATATCAGAGTGTGGGTTGAGGTACCAGGAGTAGGAATATCTCGCAGATCTTTGTGACTTTTGGGAGACATTTTGCTTAAAGAGTTGCTAATACATTAAAGACCTTGAAGGGAACCTGTCAGGATGATTTGGGACACTAAACCACCCACAGGTTCTTATGGACCGATGATTTAGTGTTCCATATGGCCTTGTATGATTTTTAAGTGTGTGTCTGAAAAAAATCTAACTTTATACTCACCTCCTTCCTTGTTCCATCGGACTTGAATGTTGCTGCTATAGTAGTACACCCTGGTCTCATCGCGAGAGGAGGTGCTAACGCAGGATCTTGAGATGTAAGGCCGATGTTCATCATCTGATGTCTCACATCACATTTTTTAAAATTTTCCTCCACGTACATTCTTCGTAGAGGTTAATTTGGGACCCAAAACAACAGATCCATTAGAACCTATAGTTGCTTTAGGGTGCCAAAATGACCTGTCAGCTCCTATTTAACTCCTCAAACGCCACATGTATTAATAAGGAAAGATCTGACCAGCAGAAAAAGACAAGACTTACCATACACATGCCCTATAGACATATTAGGGTACATTTACTAACCTGTCCCTGCGCAATCCCCGAGGTATCGTCCGACGATCCTGCACAGATGATCGTGCTCCCGATTTCCTGCATGTGTTGCCTTCCCTGCTCAGGTCCGCCGGAGTTCACCTTCTTCTTCCTGGTGTATGTAAGTGCTTGGTATTACGACACGATTTAAATGTTAAATCCCGCGGTTTGTCCGAATCAGTCGGATCGTCCAATGGTGCGCCCCCCCGATTTGTGCCGCGTGAAAGCCGGCGACACAATCCGTTTGCATGCGACACAATCCTGGCGTGATCCACCAAAAGTCGGAAACTACGAAAATGCGGCCGCAGGGGCGTTAGTAAATAAGCCCCATTCAATCCGTAATATAATGATGGTATGCTGGCTGTATTATCATGGCCTGGATGCTAGCCTACAAAATTGTTGGATTGGCCAGTGTTTTTTTAATCATTTTTTTTTTAATTGTTGCAATATTTGAATGAGGGCCCTTTAGCACTACCATACTGTGATTGTTACCTTTTGTTACTTTTGTTACTTTTGATGCAAAGGTGGCAACTAGAGATATAACTAGAATAAGCCCCATAGCAAACTTGTCTGGTTCCCCTCGTCACCCTTTTAAATACCTTTTCAAATATATGAAAACACCCATCATTTGGCTTAGCAACGCCCCCTGCTCCTCTACAGCCAATCCCGGGTGAGGGGAGTTATTCATATATTTGAAAAGGTCGTATGGAGGAGCTGTTTCCCAAAGGTGGACGAGTGCCTAGTCACACAGCAGATGCTAATGAAAGGTACAATATAACATATCTTTTTTTCTGTAAAACCTATTTTTTATACAAAAACACTTTGGGAGTGTATGTACTATGCTCTGTGGGGACTGGGGGAGAGCTAAAAATGGGTCTCCTGGTGACAGGTTCCCGTTAAGCGGTCGAGCAGTTCCGTGATCAATGGCATAGGGTAGTGGTTCTTCACTGTGATTTTTTTAAGGCTGTGATAGTCTATGCATAGACGGAGTAACCCATCGTTTTTGGCCACAAAGAAGAATCCTGCATGGAGAAGAGTACTTACGTATGAATCCCCTCTGCAGGTTCTCCTTCACGTAGGCAGACATAGCCGCAGCTTCAGGCACTGAAAGAGGATATACACGACCCCATGGAGGAGACATGCCAAGCAATAGCTTTATAGGGCATTAATAGGGGCGGTGTGGTGGCAAACTCTCCGCTTGCTTTTCCGAGAAGACATCGGCAAAGTCCCTATATGGAGCAGGGAGACCCACCAGTGGCTTGGAGGACATTGAAGGAGACTCGGTGGAGTAAAGGTACCTCCAAACAGCGTGACTGGCATTCTGGTCCCCAGCGGAGAACTTCCCCAGTCTGCCAGTTGAGCACAGGTGTATGGCCCTGGAACCCACGGAAGGCCCAGAAGAACAGACGACGTGGATTGGGGTAGCATGTAAAAAGAATGTCTCTCCTTGTTCAAGGCCCCACTTGCAGATATAGGGGCTCAGTGCTGTATCGGACCGGTTGTAGAGAATCTGCCCACTGACAGAGGAGATGACCAGTGGCTTCTTGAGACGGACCACAGCAAGATGATACTGAGAGACCAGGGCAGCATCCACGAAGTTTCCTGCAGAAGCGGAATCCAGGAAGGCAGAGACTTGAACCTAATTACTTATCCCGGAGCTGAGTAAGAGCTTTCAGCTTTGTTCTCACCTAGGGACGCTTCTCCCAAGAACCCTAGGTGCGTGGGTTTCCAACACGCTGAGGACCGAGTGGGCAAGTCTGAAGGAAATGTATCAGGCTGGCACAATGGAGCCAGAGGTTCTCCTGATGTCGCCTGGAATGCTCCTGGGGAGGCAGCCGAGCTCTATCCACCTGAATTGGTTCCTCTGCAGCTGAGACGGAAGATGGTTAACAAGGCCTTTGGAAAACAGGAGCCAGGTGGGGCAGACTTCGGGTCCTGACTTGTAGTCGTTCCAGATGCTGCTCCTCAGAGCGCTCAGCAAACCGGATGTCTATCTGAGTGGCCAAATAGATGAGACCACTCAGTGTAGACGGCAAGTCATGTGCAGACAGTGCGTCTTTAATCTGTCCTGACAGAACCATTTTAAAGTTTGCAACCAGAGCGGCTTCATTCCAGGCTAGCTCAGAAGCCAGGGTACTGAACTGAACCACATAGTCACCAACAAATCCCCTTGATGCAGGTTCAGCAGTGCGGTCTAAGCAGAAGACCCCCAGGCAGGTTCCTCAAAGACGGAATGCAGTGAGACTAGCCGTGACTGTATCGTTCCTGTCCCATAGGAAAGAAGGCTGATCAAGAAAGCCACCTTAGCCTTGTTCTGTGGCGAACTGGGAAGGCATTAGTTTTATATGTAGGGAGCACTGCATAATGAAGCCCCTGCATAA
This sequence comes from Engystomops pustulosus, assembly GCA_019512145.1. NCBI lineage: Eukaryota > Metazoa > Chordata > Amphibia > Anura > Leptodactylidae > Engystomops > Engystomops pustulosus. Next base: position 5,419,469 of record CM033643.1, on the reverse strand, counting down.
CTTGGCCTCAGTGTCATATTTGGAGGGCATGGAAAGACGCAGCCTGGGCTCAGCAGTAGGCGATGCCGCCGTAGTAATGGGAGTTACTGCAGGTACTGGAGGCCAACAATTGCTATAGGGTGGCATTGAGTTGTCCAAGTTGCTGGCCTTGCGTGGCAATCTGTTGTGACTGCTGGACCACGATGGTGGTAAGATCAGCCATTTCAGGTAGCAGAACTTTGGCGGGATCTATGGCTGGATCTTACTGTAAGGCACCAGGGGTAGTGGAACCACTGGACCACTGCGGACGATGACATAAGCCAACATCTGGGAGCGGATTCTATGTGGCACCCGGTTTTCAACAGAGTCCACTGCAAAGTGGGTTGGACTTGCTGTGGTACCACCAGGTCGCTCCACAGGAGCAACTTTCTCCGCAGTCGCGGCCAAGGCGTAGTGCAAAGTCGTGAGGCAGAAGCATTGGTTGGGAAAGGCAGAAGGTCGAGACAGTCAGCACGGGATTGGAGTCGGGGACATTGCGGTAGGTCAGGACAGGCAGCACAGGAGCAAAGTCAGGAGCGGAATCGAGGGCACAACAGGAAATCAGCCTGAACGCACGAGGCAAGGGATACAGCTTTCTCTTAGAGAAAGCATAGATCTGGCAGGGGAAATTTATCAGGACAGGCGGCTGGCCAGCACCAATTATCGGATCCTTGGCCTTTAAATTTTACAGAGCCGGCGCACACGCGCCCTAGGTGATGGGGACGGCTGTGCCATAGCTTGGGGACTGCAGGGACCGCGAGAGTGCAGCTGGAGCTAGGGAGGGTGAGTATCATGCCGGCTGGCTCTGGGGGCACACGGAGGCACATGGGTCGCAGAGGCACCTGTGAAAGTTGCAGATGGTTCTACCAAGTAAATTAGTTGCTGAATAACATTTCCCGTATGACTTTTTAAAGTTTTCATAATTTTTGAAATGTCTGGATAATTTATTTTTATGTCACATGGCTTACAAATCGAACAACGGTTTTCCATATTTTTCGTTTAGATTTCAGAATTGACCCTATATATCATTCCATTTTTAAATCTGCACCCCCTCAACCTATCAGAAACAGCTTTTAGAAAGATTGTTAACCCTTTGAGATCTTCATAGTAATTAAATCAAAATGTAAAATTTTGAAAGATCCGATTTTGTAGGTAATTGGGCAGATTTACTTACCTGGTCCTGTTGCGGTCCCGCAGTGCGTTGTCCGACGAGGATTCGGGTCTGCTGTGATTCACTAAGATCGTGCGCCCGAGTTCCTGCATCCGTCGCTTCTGCACCCAGGGTCCGCCGGAGTTCACCTTCTTCTTCCTGATGCTTTTAAGCATGTGTCTTGAGACACAATTCTAAATGTTAAATCCTGCGCGTTGTCCGATGGCCCGCCCCCCAATTTCTGTTGCGTGCAAGCCAGCGCCGATGTGCCAAAATACGATCACTTGCCCCAAAATCCCTGGGCAATTCGGCGCAAAACGGACATTGTCAGGAAACCCGGCGAAAATGCGTCCTACTGACCCTTAGTAAATGTTAATTTAGCCCTAAAATGTACACATTCACAAAAACTAAAAAGAGAAAACCCATTTTAAAATCTGTTAGGCAATTTCTCCCAAGTACGGAGACCCTCCCATGTGGACGTTACTTGTTTTATGGGTGCACAGCGAGGTGCAGCAGGGAAGGAGGGTCCTGCAGCAGCCAGTTTTACCCTGTAGAATTTAGTGTTTTTTAGTTGGTTCATGCCACAGTGTTTGGGCTATAAAATATTTGTTTTTCCGTTAATGTCATCATGTGAGGGCTTATTATTTTTTTTTTCCATTCAAGAAAAAACTTTATTGAATTTCAGGTAAAGGTACATACATGTTGGCATGACACGTAAGTGGTTAGAATACAGCGCCTTATAAGGCTTAATGCAGTAAAAGCCAAACAATCCTTTGGAAGGAATCATATAACAGAAACAAAGGAGATCGTAACATTAAATCATATAGTCATATACATAACTCAGTATTTTTTTTGGGGGGGGAAGGAAGAAGGGTGAGAGGGGAAGGTGGGGGTGCAGGAGAGTTGAGGGGTAAGCGGGGTTAAGGGTGTGGGGGCGGGGGTTTTACAGGGGGATCGGAGGCAGCCGGAGAGTAGGGTATGGGTAAGTACCATACATCAGGTTCAGTCTTGAAGTGCTCTGTATTCTGGAGAGGACAAGAATCTTTGCCAGTGTAACCAAGTGTTAGAAAAACGGGTGCGATCTGCAGGGGATTGGGCTATGAGTTCCTCCATTCTGTGCGTTGAAGAAACTTCTGCCAACCAGTCAGATATGGTGGGTGGGTGCTCTGAACGCCATTTTCTTGGGATGACAGTTTTGGCTGCTTGGAGTAGATGGCGAGTGAGGGACTTCTTGTATTTGTGCGGTGGCATATCAAACATGAACAGGAGGGTCGCTTCAGGAGAGCTTGGGATCGTGGTTCCAGTAATGTTTTCGATACAGGAGAGTATTGTGTTCCAGAAGTGGGTGAGCTTGGGGCAGGACCACCAGATGTGAGTCATGGTGCCTCCATTGGCTCCGCATCGCCAGCAGACATCCGGGACTTCTGGGTACCATAGGTGCAATTGTGCGGGAACCCTGTACCACCTTGATAGAATTTTGTAACTGGTCTCCTGATGTCTGGTGGCAATCGCAGACCTCTGAGAGAGGCAAAAACATTTTGACCATTGTGGTTGTGGTTGTTTCCCCAGCTCGGTCTCCCAAGCAGCGCAGAAGGGAGGGAGGGATGAGGAGGGTTTCGTTATTAATAGTTTGTAAATGAATGAAATGGCGTGAGGTGTGGGGTTAGCGTTCAAACACGCTTGTTCGAAATCTGAGAGGGGGCGCGACAGGTTGTTATGATTCTTAATAGAGTCGTAAAAGTGTTTGAGCTGGTTGTATTGAAGGTGATGTGTGGGAGTGGGCGTCTCGTGGGATAGTAGGAATTGTAGGGGCTGTAGTGTAGATCCTGCTAACACATGTGGGAACCTAATCGGTTTGTTATGAGGACGGCCAAGAAAGGGGGCTCTGGATTGCCCCGGCAGGAATGCGGGGTTGTCTATAATTGGGAGCAGGGGGCCTTTTAAGTCTATCAGGGAAAGGCTCTTTCCTGCTCTGTGTAGGGTTTGGATTGTGTGGGTTGTAGTGAAAGAGAGGGAAGAAGAGGCTCGGTTCGCTGAGTTGGAGGTCCAGGGGAGAGTTGTGAGGTCCCTGGGGGATATTCCTTGGGCTATCCCTACCCAAGATTTAGAGGATTTGGCGTGAAAAAAGTCTAAGACCCGGGAGAGTGCTGCTGCAAGGCAATCGGGTAGGCCAATGCCTCCCATGTCTTTAGGGCAAGTCAGTATGTCTCTCCGAAGTCTCGGGCGGCTATTGGACCAGAGGAAGGATCCGAAACATTTTCGAACTTTCTTCCAGAAGGCGAGGGGTATGAATATTGGTATGGTTTGTACGAGGTAGAGCAGGCGGGGAAGTAGGGTCATTTTAACCCCTTAACGCTGAAGCCACTTTTCACCTTCCTGACACGGCCCATTTTTTCAAATCTGCCCTGTGTCACTATAAGTGGTTATAACTTTGGAACGCTTTAACATATCCAGTTGATTTTGAAATTGTTTTTTCGTGACACATTGTACTTCATGTTGGTTGAGAAATGTAATCAATATGTTTAGTATTTATTAATGAAATAAATGGAAATTTGGCAAAAATTTTGAAAAAAACTATGTTTTCCAAATTCAAAATTTTCTACTTTTTGGAAAGTTGGTCATATCACTAAAATAACTTGATAACTAACATTTTCCATATGTCTGCTTTAACTTGGCATCATTTTTCAAACATCTCTTCCTTTATTTTGGATGTTAGGAGGCTTATAACTTTAGGTGCAATTTTTCAGATTTTCACAAAAATCATCAAAACCTACTTTTGGAGGGTCAATTTAGTTAGAAGTGACTTTATAAGGCCCACATGACAGGAAACCCCCACAAATGACACCATTTTAGAAACTACACCCCTCAAAATATTCAAAACAACCTTTGTGAATTTTGTTAACCCTATGAACGTTTCATGAGGGTGAAAGATAAATGAAAGTGAAATTACAGAAATGTAATTTTATCTGACTATAGATTCATTGAACACTAAAATTTGCACCTTCACAATGGGTTAAAAAGGAAAATGCATTTTACCATGTTTAGGGCAATTCCTCCTGAGTATGCCAATACCCATTTTGTCACTGTACCCTGCTGTACGGGCACATGGGGGCACTTGGAATGGAAAGAGCGTTGTTTTGTTTTTGGAGGGCAAATATGGATGAAAAGTTTTCATGTGACAGGATGCATTTGGAGAGCCATAGTGGTACCAAAACAGAGGAAAGCCCCAACAAGAGACACCATTTTGGAAAGTACACCCCTTGGAGAGTTTAGAAAGGTGTAATTTGTGTATTTGCCCCAACAGGTGTTTGATTCAATTAGGCCCCAAAAAGGAAAAAGGTGAAAATTTTCTCAAAAAAGTCACTTTTACCCTAAATATTTGTAAGCCACAAGGGATAAAAGATGAAACAACCCCCATAAATGTGTAGAACTACTTCTCCTAAGCACAGAACTGCACCACTTTTGCATATAAAGTGTTGTATGGGTACACAGTAGGGCTCAGAAGGGAAAGAGGGGCTTTGGCCTTTTAGAAGCCAGATTTGACAATCATCCTTTACATGTGTCAGGATGCATTTGGAGAGCCCTAGTGGTACCAAAACAGAGGGGAACCCCAACAAGTATCACCATTTTGGAAAGTGCACCCTTTGGAGAATTTAGCAAGGTGTAATATGTGTATTTTCCCCTACAGGTGTTTGCTTCAAATAGGTCCCTAAAAGGAAAAAGGTGAACATTTTCCCAAAAAAGTCACTTTTACGGCAAATTTTTGTATCCCATAAGGCATTAAAGATGAAACAACCCCAAAAAATGTGTACTAGCATTTCTCCCAAGTATAAAATTGCCCCACAAATGCAAATAAAATGTTGTATGGGTACGCAGTGAAGCTCAGAAGGGAAAGAGGGGCGTTGGCCTTTTAGAAGCCAAATTTGACATACATCCTTTACATGTGTCAGGATGCATTTAGAGAGCCGTAGTGGTACCAAAACAGAGGGGAACCCCAACAAGTTTCACCATTTTGGAAAGCACACCCTTTAGAGAATTTAGCAAGGTGTAATATGTGTATTTGTCCGTAAAGGTGTTTGATTTAATTAGGACTTAAATAGGAAAAAGGTAAAAATTTTCCTATAAAGGTCATTTTACCCCTAATTTTTTATAGCCACAAGGGATAAAAAAATTTAATAACCCCACAAAATGTGTAAAGCTATTTCTCTCGAGTGTAGAAGTACCCCACATGTGTATATAAAATGTTGTATGGGCGCACAGTAAAAGGAAAGGGGGATGTTTGCCTTTTAGAAGCCAAATTTGACAGAAATGTTTGACATGCATTTGGAGAACCCTAGTGGTATAAAACAGATAAGAATCCGAAAAGTGACCCTAATTTTTGAATGCACACCCCTTAGAGAATTTTGCAATGTGTAATATATGTGTATTTGCCCCTACAGGTGAATGATCCAATTAGGCCCTAAACATTAAAAAGGTGAAAATTTTCCTATAAATGTCACTTTACCCCTAATTTTTGTAAGCCACAAGGGATAATATATTAAATAACCCCAAAAAAGGTGTAAAACTATTTCTCCCGGGGTGCAATGTAAGTTATAACACACAATTATATTGTAAGGGAAATGCTTACAAAAGGCAGAGAGGCATTTTTGCACTACAGGTGTGACTGTTTTCTGCAACCTGTCTTGAGTGAAAATAAAGTCCCTGGTGACAGGTTCCCTTTTATAGCCTCTCTAGAATTGATAACACCAAATCCTTACCAAAAATTGACAATTTGTTTCCCTTTCTTTAGGATTTTTTTTTCTTTTCAACAGATGTAGTGTTTACACAAGTCATTTTGATTGCGTTCTTAAAAGCAATTAAAAGGCCTCTCCCCCAGTCTCATTGAGTTAACATTTAATGAAACATTAAAGGAAACCTACCATTTAGAATGGCAGGGGTAAGCTGTAAGTACCGAGCACCAGCTCAGGGTGAGCTGGTGCCGGTACTTACTTTCGTTAGTGTTATAAATTGCGGCTGTTCTGGTCTACAGTTTAAAAAGTTTTAAAACCGCGATACCACGGTACTAACGAAAGTAAGTACCGGCACCAGCTCACCCCTGCCATTCTAAATGGTAGGTTTCCTTTAAATAAAATAAGTTCTGCCATTAATGTTTCACCCACTGCGAACCAAAGCAGTCACAAGAGAGGAGCTCAGGCTGTCTGGGGTGACTCTCTCTAGCACATGTTGCTAGGGCACCCAAAGATGAAGCCAATGGGGCCACACTGAAGCAAAATGTGCAGGTTTTAGAGTTATTACGGAGAACACATGAAATCCCCCATTCCATGCATTACCTGGGATCCGTTGTGAGGTGATAAATGTAAGTGATCCTGAAACACAAAATAAGATGATGTCATGAAACTCCCTACAACACAGCCCTAGCCCTCCAACTATACGAAATGTTTCTCCCACTGCGAACCAAAGCAGCCACTACAGGACCGGCCCCGGCTGTCTGGGGAGACTCACTCTGCAACACCATGCTGAGACACCCAATTACACACAAAGTGGGTGCTAAAGAAGATGTGCACATCCCACACAGAGGAGACCATTACCTGTAACTGTCCTGTGTGTGAATCACCACACAGAGACACCAGCAATGGCCGCTCCAACTCTCTGCACCCACACGTGCAGGAGGAGTACACCAGGAAATGTGCCGTCATTTCCTGTAGAGGCTGGCCGCAGTGCACGCCGGGAATTGTAGTCTCCCGGTCACAGCGACATTTTGTGTAGACTGGGTTCTACAATAGATCGCATTCTAGTCTTAGGGAGTTGAGCTTCTTGCTTTATGCAGTCAGAAAAGTGTTACACGTGATAGACTAATATAGACATAGACTAAGGGTATAAAGGGAGCAATCTCTTCTTATTCTTAAAAACAACAATTTACAGAGCAGGATTGTGATGGATCTGGGGCTCATTGTGCTGTTCTCAGATCTGCAGTCTGTGTCATCCTCATCTTTACCACCATAAACCAGAATACACTCAAAAAGTGCTCGTGTAGCATCTGTATGTCATTCGTTTCACAGATCCATCAAAAAATCAGAATGGCAAATAGCGGTCACTGGCGTGTATCCCTGGAAGCGTCATATAATTATATTATGTAGCAACTGATCCACATATGTGGACAATAGAGATGCGCGGACCCCAACTTCTACTTAAGGGTTCGGTTAGACCCTGCACGACCCAGACATAGTGCGGGATAGGCTACTGTACATCCAGCCATGGCTGTGATAGCCCAACGGGACACAACTGGCCAATCAAAGCCTTGGATAGAGGCGTTATATGCCATATTGGCTGTTGGTCCCTGTATGAATATTATAACCCATACATGAACAGAATTCATCTCCTACATATGGTCCTAGAATCAAACTTCTTGGGGAATTGCTTTAACTCTAAAGTTTCAGGAAGTTTGGAGGACATTGTAGGCTCCTGAAATGGCTCATGTGTATTGTGAGCAGGAGCAGATGTATGGGGATTTCATGGGTAAAGGTCCTTCTGGATATAAAATTTGGCATGTGGTTTTGGTGGCCATAGGTCCCCTAGAAGGCTTGGGCCCCGGCTACCACCCAAACCACCTATATTATAATCCACTATGGAATCCAGCAATACGTCCACTCTAACAGGAAATTCGGGTCTGCTCATCTCTAGTGGACAGTACATGAACTCATGTATCAGATGGAAGGGCCTGGCCACAATCACGGGCAGGAATAGGACCTGCTCTGTTTTCTACAGCCTACAGATAGATCCATAAAAAACACGCCCCCTTTTTTTTTGGGGGGGGGGGGAGAGAATTTCTATGACAGCCTTGATCAGGACCCCACGGCTGTCCTTGGGCAATGCCTGTAAGATCCCGGGATCTTAAAGTCACAGGGTAGGCTGACTGAGCAAATACCCTGCAATACTTCAGATGATTGCTTGTTCATATCCGATGGTGGAAGTAGTAAAAGTGGAAAAGGTGGAAAAAGTTCTTAAATAAAAATAAATTCATAAAAATGCTCATATGCCCCATTAACAAATAAACATATACATATAATGTGAAAAAAGTCAAAATCATAACGCAAGCCCAACATATATAGCCAGGCTCGGACTGGCCTGCCGGGATACCGGTCAAATCTCCGGTGGGCCCTTATCATAAGTCACCATCTCCTGCCTGTGTCTGCTAGCAGGAACATTCAGCTGAGGCTGGAGGAGGGGGGCAGCAGGGGGGACTATGACGTCCTGCAGAAGGGAGAGACAGGTTCTCTGCTCTTCCCACAGCAGCGCTGGGGCAGTGAGTAAGACATTTCCTCCTCAGCCCCTGCGTCACTGCAGGAGAACATGGCCCCTGATTCATAGCTGCTGCCTGACTGGAGGAGCAGACAGTGAGCTGTCACTAATTACAGGCCAGAGGACGTGGGCCCCCTAGTTGTCACAGGGGGCCCCCTTCCTCCTGGTCATGACAGACATCAGGGGCCACCAATCAGCTAGCAGCAGCTGCTGGAGTGTCCTCCCCCTGGCACAGCACAGGCTGCCCTCATGTGCAGGAGCTCAGGATGGATGAGGAGCTGCTGATGGCTTCCAGCACAAGAAAAAGGTACAAAATAAAAGTGCATCACATTTACACACACACAGTGCACCTCATGACATCCCTGCAATGTGTACATACATATAGAATAACAGTGGACTCAAGAACTACAACTTCCAGCAGTTGAATGAGATGCTGAAAGTTGTAGTACTTTGACTGTATTAAGTATTAATGTAGAATAATCAGTGATGTCACATGTTAAGCTGACTGTGTTTAGAAATGGAATTAAAGCGCACGGGGTGGGGGGCGAAGAGGGATGCCTTTCTATGCAAACGCATGCGATGGGTAACCCGCACCCAGTGTCTTGTATTGTCCAAATGCTGAAGGAATCCAAGCGTTACATGTGACCGCAGCCTCAGTATTACCAGCATACCCCACGTTACGTGTGACCGCAGCCTCAGTATTACCAGCATACCCCGCGTTACGTGTGACTGCAGCCTCAGTATCACCAGCATACCCCGTGTTACGTGTGACTGCAGCCTCAGTATTACCAGCATACCCTGCGTTGCATGTGACTGCAGCCTCAGTATTACCAGCATACCCCACGTTACGTGTGACCGCAGTCTCAGTATTACCAGCATACCCTGCGTTACATGTGACTGCAGCCTCAGTATTACCAGCATACCCCGCGTTACATGTGACCGCAGCCTCAGTATTACCAGCATACCCCACATTACATGTGACCGCAGCCTCAGTATTACCAGCATACCCCACATTACATGTGACCGCAGCCTCAGTATTACCATCATACCCCGCGTTACGTGTGACTCCAGCCTCAGTATTACCAGCATACCCCGCGTTACATGTGACCACAGCCTCAGTATTACCAGTATACCCCGCGTTACGTGTGACCGCAGCCTCAGTAGTATTACCAGCATACCCCGCGTTACATATGACCACAGCCTCAGTATTAGCAACGAACCCCCCCCCACCTGTCATGGTGTCCAAATTGTAGATGCATCACCATTTCAATGCACACAAACATTTGAATAAAAAGTGATGAAAAGGGATAGGGCTTAACTTACCGATCAGTGGGGTCCCAGTGCTGAGACCCCGCAGATTAAGAAATACAAGACAACGGTGCTGATTGCCGATCACATCTGTTTCTATACAAACAAATATGTAATTGGTCGCGGGCGCCCCAGTGCGTTTTGAATCTGTTACAAATCGGAATCAAAACCCTAACATGTGAGAGCGCCCTGAGGCCTCTTGATGTATCTGCTGGAAAAATCAGCAGCCGCTGGGCAAAACCATCAGGTCCGTCCTGGTGTGGTTTTGTGTAAAAACAGCAAACAGTTTTTTCAAAATAATTCAGGTGCGCCCAACCTCCACCCCTTCACGCCCACAAGTCATGGAGGTGGCATAACTGCTTTTATAATCGCAAATTCTTTATACATCCCCCCCGGTATGTATGAAGAGGACTCAGCCTGTGAACCTTCTTCATATACAGGCAGTCCCTGGGTTATTTGCAAGATAGGTTCCTTAACTTTGTACTTAATTGTCCCAGTGACAATTAAATTTTCTAAATTTTTTGCTGTAATGAGACCAAGGATTATCAATAAATCTTCATTACAGACACCTTACAGCTGATTATTGCCATCTGGGACTATAGTAACATCCAGAGAGGTCACCAGAGGTCACAGTGCGCAGTGGGATCTGTCTATAACTAGGGGTCGTCTGTAAGTCGGGTGTTGTACCATGTGCAGTTCTTAAAGGACATCTATCACCAGATCAAGGATTGTAAACCAAGCACACGGACATACTGGTGTGTGCTCCCATGGCAGGTTCTGGCCTTCTTTTAGCTTCTTATTCCCTGTTTTAAGTCTTTTAAAATTATGCAACTGAGCCTGAAGGGCTCAGGATCCATAGGTGTTAAGGAGGCCTGTTTTCTGCAGGATTGTTTTACACGTCCTCATTCACTTCTATGGGCTCCTGCACATGGCTGTGATTATGCCTGAGCTGCAAATGACAGAGCAGGTCCTAACCATGTTTGCTGTTCAGGCTATTATTATGTACTTACATCCCGATGACAAGCAACCCTCAAACATCATTCCATGGGACCAGTGTTTGCATCCCAAGAGCTGCTCAAGTGTAGTGTGCAGTAATCGAGGCTGCGTTCACACGTTACGTTTTTTTTGTTGCAGAAATTTAAAGTTTGTCTCCTGAATGGCAAAAAGACCTGCATTCAAATGGAAGAGGAACAGATCGTCTTTCCTAAGCTTTGAAAACGCAACAAAAAACGCAATGTGTGAACATGGCCACAGGCCGCATTCACACCTTGCATTTGCAGCACGTTCAGAAACACAATGAAAATATACATGGGGGTGGCTTGCACGTATCCATGAAGCAGCTGGTGGGCCCCCAGAATTAATTTCACTGGTGGGCCCTTGGCACCCCAGTCCGACCCTGTATATAGCATTACCGCGTCCGTAACAAACCATGGAATTAAAAAAAAACTTAGGAAAAATAGTTAAAATCCCACCATAAATTGTGATTTTTAACCATTTAACCCCCCCCCCCCCCCCCAAACACAAAATGCAATAAAAAGTGATTTAAAAAAATTCTATTCCAGAATTATACTAGTGCAAAGTGTCAGGCTTCTGGGGTAATGAACCCGCAAATGATGACACAAGGGACCGGAGTTTTCGCCAGAGTCTCTTAGTGTATGTAAAGATCTTCTTCCGTTTAATATCTCAAATGCATAATATCACAGACAGAAGAGTCATCAAAGAGGCGTGAATAGTATCCTGCAAAGCTATTGGTCATCAGCACATTCTACAAAAAGTTAATTAATTGTGCTCATTTCTCAGGGACCTTGTACACAGATATTGTTTATACTAATTTCCTGAGAAGAAAGAGATAAACTGGCACCAAAAATCTAAATATTGAACTAAACATGAAGGACAGACTGGCTTCTCATTAAATGTCAAAGGGAATTAGCTAACAGGCGAGCAAACAGGTTACATAAAACGAAGTTTGAACTGGACAGTGCTTGAGCCCTGGCGTGGCCCTTGGCTAATACTTAAAATGGCAGACAGTCCCTTATTCTGGGATTTCTTAAGTCAAGATGGATATCCTGTGGTCCATGTCTGGTGGTCCGCATCCTGAGGTCTGTATCCTGTGGTCCGTGTCCGGGGGTCCGCGTCCTGAGGTCTGTATCCTGTGGTCCGTGTCCAGTGGTCCGCATCCTGAGGTCCGTATCCTGTGGTCCGTCTCCGGTGGTCCGCATCCTGAGGTCCGTATCCTGTAGTCCGTGTCCGGTGGTCCGTATATCCTGTGGTCCGTGTCCGGTGGTCCACATCCTGAATTCCGTATCCTGTGGTCCGTATCCGGTGGTCCGCGTCCTGTGGTCCGTATCCTGTGTTCCGTGTTCCGTGTCCGGTGGTCCGCATCCTGTGCTCCGCATCCTGTGGTCCGTGTTCGGTGGTCCGTATCCTGTGGTCCGTATCCTGTGGTCCGCGGTGGCAGCCAACTCCCGTGGCGGTCCAGAGGGTCCACAGACTCCTCCTAAAGAGACTCTCAGACGATACGCTCCTCGCTCACCGCGACAGTAAGATCCGGCCATGGATCCCGCCAAGGAGTCCAATCTTGCCAAGAAACCACATCGCCTTCTGGCTGAGCTCTCCAGTTTTGTTGACTGGCAGTCCCAGCAAATTGCTTATCATGGGGAACTGTTAGGCAAAGTTGCCTCCACACTTCAACAACTGATTGACTCCCAGCAACAAGCTTCAACATCCCCTCCTGTTCTCCCTCCATCCACCCAGACATCCCCTCCGGCAGCAGAACCAAGAATCAGACTTTCTATGCCTGGCAAATTTGATGGCAACTCCAAATTGTGCCGGAGTTTTGTTTCCTAGTGCTCACTACATATTGAACTGATACCATCCCAGTTTACCACCGAACGTTCCAAAGTGGCGTTTGTCCTCTGTCTACTCTCCGGGGAGGCCTGGCCTGGGCTGCTTCTCTATGGGACAAGGGCGACCCTGTCATGACCACCCTTGCTGCGTTCCCTGCTGAATTTCGGTCTGTGTTCAAGGAGCCTGCTAGAGCCTCCTCAGCAGAGGTGGCGCTGCTGAATTTGCGCCAAGGAAACTTCTCCGGCGAATATGCCGTCAAGTTCCGCACCACAGCTACTGAGCTTTCCTGGAATGATGCGCCTTGTTTGCAGCCTTCAAAAAAGGACTGTCTTCCCAGGTAAAAGACGCACTGGCTGCCCTTGATATTCCCCCTACTCTGAGTGGTCTAATCACTCTGGCCACTAGGATAGACATGCGGTTCACGGAGCGTGTTGGAGAACTGCTCCACGAACATTCTCAAGTCCTTCCTCCACACCTGCCGCCCCAGGGTTCCAAAAGCCGCCTCAGACTCCGGTGTTCCAAAAACCGCTCCAAACTCCAGCTGCGGAGTCGGAATTGGAATCTATGCAAGTCGACAGTACCCGTCTCACCGTTGAAGAACGTTCCCGACGTTTCCAGGAGAACCTTTGCCTTTACTGTGCCAGTCCCCAGCATCTCATCGGGACGTGTCCTATCCGTCCTTGTACGTCTGGGAGACATCAACACCTTGGAGTTCTTGGACAAACTTCCCTAGGAGAGAATACAGGATCTCTGCAATTTACAGTGCCCATACTCCTCTATGTTGGTGACAATGCACCACTGCAAGTCCCAGCATTCCTGGACTCTGGTTCTGCGGGGAATTTTGTGGATGCCGCCATGGTCTCCCGGCATCACATTCCAGTGGTTCCCCATTTATCCATATCTTCTGTTGATGGACAAATGTTGCCTGATCTGGTCCGGTACTGCACAAAGTCAGTGCTTCTCCAAGTCGGAGTTCATCATAGGGAGAGTCTTTTCTTCTACGTCTTGCCACGTTCCACCTCATCTCTTCTGCTAGGTCTCCCACGGCTACAACGCCATGCTCCGTACCATCATTACCAGTGCTTCTCTGCGTTCCTGCTGTCATCTCTGGTTGTGACTGTTTCCTGCATTTATTACCTTGGCTGCCACTGCGGGTCCCATACCAACTCCCGCGGCGGACCAGAGGGTCCACAGACTCCTCCCAAAGAGACTCTCAGACGGTACGCTTCTCGCTCACCGCGACAACTCCACAGGTGCGACTTGTCCGCGGTGGCAGCCAAGGTCGAGGTACACAAAAGGAGGTCAATACATGGGAATGAATCACAGGTGCAAGCTTTCTCTGAGGCATATAGCGCAAAGATCCGGCCGGGAATGCTGGGAAGAGCCGGGTTTTACCTGTTTCTGGGAAGTGGCTAGCGCCAATCAGCGATGCACGGGCCCTTTAAATCTGCAAGCGTGTGCAAACTCGAGGAGCCGAGGATGTGTATGTCCTGCCGGGATGGGAGCAGGAGAGGTGAGTGAGGATGGGGGAAGCGGGAGCCGCAGAGAGGGGCACAGGTGCGCCTGCGACCCAAGAATGGGGGTCGCAGGAACACCCGTGACAGTATCCCCCCCTTCGACCTCCTCCTCTTCTTAGTCTAGAGAAACCTTTGCTGGAGGCTACGGTCCAGAATGTTCTCCTCAGGCTCAAGGGATCTCTCCTCAGGCCCGAACCTCTTCCAGTCAACTATGAAGAACTGCTTACCTCTCTCTCCATGTCCAGAACCTCTTTAACCTCGTAGATGTCAGTGGAGTCAGCCTCTGGAGAAGGAGGAGGAGGTTGCTTAGAGAAGCGGTTCAAGATGACAGGTTTCAGGAGGGAGACATGGAAGGAGTTTGGGATGCGCATAGTGAGAAGAAGGCAGAGTTTATACACTACAGGATTTATGCACCTCACCACCTCGAAAAGGACCTAGTAATCGTGGACCAAGCTTGTAGCTAGGGATTTTCAACCGGACGTATCTGGAAGATAGCCACACCTTGTCACCCGGAGAGAAGAAAGGAGGAGACCTACGTCTTTTATCAGCCTGGATTTTGGTGTGGGCAGAGGCCTGAAGGAGAGACTGACAAGTCTGTTCCCGGAGTCCAGGGAGTTATAGGAAAACTCGGCCCAAGGCCACAGGTTGGACCAGTCATCCTGACGGGCAGAGACAAAACAGCCTAAAGTTTGGTTCACCTTCTCCATTTGACCATTCGACTGTGGGTGATAAGCTTAAGAAAAGTCTAGATTCACTTGCAGATGGTTACACAGGTTACGCAGCTGGATTGCCAGAACTTGGACACAAACTGAACCCTCCGATCGGACAGGATGGGGCACATTTACTTACCTGTCCAAGGAGTTCACCCGAAGTGCATTGCTCCGACGTTAATGCACTCTGGTCCCATTCACTAAGATTGCGTGTGACAAAATTCCCTTCTAAATACCTGTCCCAGCCACGCAATCCCCGAAAACACTGGGAAGTCCGACGGAAATGCGATTCGCGGACCCTTGGTAAATAAGCCCCAATGTGTGGAGGAAGTCCATGAAGCCAGAAGATGTGATGAAAGAACAAACTGGCAAGACGTGGAGCAGACAGAAGACTTGCAGGAGAAATAAAATGGGACATCTTGGAAAACCGGTCAGTCACCACCCAGATGAGGGTATTGCCAGAGGAAGGTGGAACATCCGTGACAAAGTCGATTGCCACCGTGGGTGACTGGGTATTGGCAACGGAAGCAGCAGGCCAGCCGGGTTGAGGTGAGATGGCTTATTATGGGCACAGGAAGTGCAGGCACCCACAAAATTCCGAACATCTTTGACCAGGACAGGCCACCAGTAGTAACGGTAGATAAGGGCCAGAGGCGAGCAATGTCCCCAAGACAATATCCTCTTTTGCAGTGCAGGTCGGACATACGTCTTGCCAGGGGAAGCTGCCGAAGATCCGGCAAAGCAGCAACAATCAATTGTTGAGGAGAAATAATATGCCAAGGGGCTGACTCTTCTCCAATGACATCAGATGCATGGGAAAGAGCCTTGATGTTCTTCTCCGCAGGACAGAAGTGGATTGGTAGGTTGAAACGTGAGAAAAAGAGTGACCAACAGGCTTGCCTAGGGTAGAGACGTTGGGCTGTCTGCAGATACAGGAGATTTTAATGGTCTGTATATACACAGACCGGATGGTGAGCTCCCTCCAGAAGATATCGCCATTCTTCCAAGGCAAGTTTGATGGTCAGAAGTTCTCTATCTCCTATGGAGTAATTCCTATCTGCAGAGGAAAAAGTCTAAGAGAAAAAGCCGCTAATGAGAGATCGGCCTTTAGGTTCTTTCTGGGTGAGCACCGGCCCTGCAGCCACAGAGGACGCATCAACTTCCAGATGAAAGGGCTTTTCTGTATCAGGCCTAGTAAGAACTGGTGCTGAGGCAAAGGCGGATGTCAAGCTTGAGAATGAATCTTCATCCCCCGAAGACCATAGACGGGGATTAGCGCCCTTCTTGGTGAGCGCCATGATGGGGGCTACAAGAGTGGAGAAAAGCGGAATAAACTGCCAGTAATAGTTTGCAAATCCCAGGAATCTGTGTGGCATGTACACTCTTCATACGGGCCATTGTAGAACAGCAGACAGCTTGGCAGGATCCATCTGGATACCTCTGGATCCTGTCCCGATCCAGCGGCGCATTCTCAGTCGAGGATTCGGGTCTTCCGGCGATTCACTAAGGTAGTGTGCCCCAAGTCCACCAGGTGTCGCTGCTGCGCTGAAGTCCGTCGGAGTTCGCAGGAGTTCACTATCCTATTCCCGGTGCAGGTAAGCGCGTGTCAAGTGACACATTTTTTTTTTAAATTCCACGCTTTTGCCGAATCCTTCGGGTTTTCTGACAGCCACACCCCCCCGATTTCCGTCGCGTGAAAGCCGATGCGCCACAATCTGATCACGTGCGCATAAATCCCGGGGCAATTCAGGGAAAGACGGCGCAAAACGGTAATATTCGGGAAACCCGACGAAAATGCACAAAACGGACCCTTAGTAAATGACCCCCAATATAGCCAAGGAAAGGAAGACTGTGCTGGTGAAGGCCAGAGTTTGGGGTTGGCACCCTTCTTGGTGAGCCTCACAATAGAAGACACCAGAGAGGAGAAGTGTTGGATGAACTTCCGGTAGTAATTCGCGAATCTCAGAAACCGTTGTATAGCGTATAGTTCTACAGGACGGGGCCACTGAAGAACCGCAGACAGCTTGGCAGGATCCATCTGGAGACCTCTGTTGGAGATAATATAGCCAAGGAAAGGAAGACTCCGCTGGTGAAATTGACATTTCTAAAGCTTGGCCTAGAGGCCGTTGGCCCGGAGATGTCCAAGAACCTGCTGTACATGGGACTGGTGGGACTCAAGGTCCAGGGAGAACACCACAATGTCATCAAGATAGACTACGACACACGTATACAGCAGATCCCCTAAGATGTCATTGACCAATTCTTGAAATACAGCTGGCGCATTACACAGTCCAAACGGCATCACCAAGTACTCGAAATGTCCACCTCAAGTGTTAAAAGCAGTCTTCCACTTGTCACCCTTGCGGATCCGTATGAGGTTGTAGGCTCCTCGTAGGTCCAGCTGGGAAAAAACCTTGGAGCCACGGAGGCGGTCAAAGGGCTCCGTAATCAACGGCAATGGATAGTGGTTCTTAACCGTGACCTTGTTAAGACCACGATAGTCAATGCAAGGTTGGAGTGACCCATCCTTCTTGGTCACAAAAAAGAAGCCTGCACCAGCCGGAGAGGAGGACTTACATATAAACCCTCTCTGTAGGTTTTCTTGTATATTCTTTCAACATAGCAGCGGTCTCAGGAACGGAGAGAGGATACACCCCACCCTGGCAGGAGATCCACACGGCAGTTGTAGGGACGGTGCAGGTGTGGTGGAAAAGTCTCTGCTTGCTTCTTGAAGAAGACATCATCAAAGTTCCGGTAACACGTTGGTAGGCCCTCCAAAGGCTTGGGAGTTACAGAGGAGCCCAAGACTGGTACCAGTAGAGGCGCCACCGTGCAATAAGACAGACACTCTGGTTCCCAATGCAGAATCTCCCCCGTCTTCCAGTTAAGGACAGGTGAGTGGAGCTGTAGCCACAGAAGACGCAGCAGAAGAGATGAGTTGGAGCGTGGCAGCATGTAGAAGGACAGTCTCTCTTTATGAAGAGCTCTGACCGGCAGGGAGATAGGCTCAGTGCACTGAGGATATAACCAGAGACTTCTCGAGGAAGACCACAGGGATGTGATGCAGGGAGACCAGGGCGGCATCCACGAAGTTCCCTGAAGAACCAGAGTCCAAGAAAGCAGAAATCTGAATCTGACTATGGGTGCCCGAAGCACAGGAATATTCAGGCGTGAAATACAGAAGCTATGTTCTCACCTGGGGATGCTTCTCCCAAGAACCCTAGGTGCTGGCGTTACCCATATGCTGGGAACGAACAGGACAAGCTCCAATCAAATGCTCCGGACTGGCACAATACAGGCAGAGGTCCTCCTGACGTTGTCTGGAACGTTCCTGGAGAGAGAGTCGGGGTCTGTCCACCTACATGGGTTCATCTGCAGACGGCACAGCCAGAGGCTGGAGCGGCTTTTGGAAGGCAGGTGCCAAGCAGTGCAAACGTTGAACCTAGACTTGCGGATGGTTAAGAAGTATTTCTTCAGCGCGCTCCTTAAACCGGACGTCAATCCGAGTGGCCAGAGTGATGAGTAGACGGCAGGTTACGCGCAGGCAATGCATCTCTGACTTAACCCGAAAGTCCCTTTTTGAAGGTTGCAGTCAGAGCTGCATCATTCCAAGAGAGTTCAGAGGCCAGGATGCAGAACTGAACTGCATATTCACCTACGGAAGAGTCCCCCTGACACAGGTTCAGCAACGCGGTCTCAGCTGAAGAGGCTTGTGCAGGTTCTTCAAAAATGTACTGGAATTCCACCAGGAATGCTGTGAGAATAGCCGTGACCGGTTTGTCTCTGTCCCAGAGAGGAGTAGCCGAGGCCAGGGGCTTCCCGGAGTGGAGACTGACAATGAATGCCACCTTGGACCGTTTAGTGACGAATTGAGATGACATAAGTTCTATGTGCAAGGAGCACTGAGTGATAAAGCCCCTGCACAACTTGGGGTCCCCATCGTACTTGGCAGGCATAGAGAGGCAGGTAGACAAGCCGAGGTAGCAAATATCTGTCGCTGATGCTGAGTGGCAATCAAATGCTGAAAGCAAGCAACATGTCCAAGCTGTTCTCCTTGAGAAGCAATCTTCTGGGACTGCTGGACCATAACGGTGATAAGATCAGCCAAATTCGGTAGTGGAACCTTGGTGGCGTCCATGGCCGTAGTGTTCCTCACTGTATGGGGGTAGTGGTCCTCACTGTATGGGGGTAGTGTTCCTCATTATATGGCGGTAGAGTTCCTCACTGTATGGCAGTATTGTTCCTCACTGTATGGCAGTAGTGTTCCTCACTGTATGGGGGAAGTGTTCCTCACTGTATGGCGGTAGTGTTCCTCACTGTATGGTGGTTGTGTCCCTCACTGTATGGGGGTAGTGTTCCTCATTGTATGGCGGTAGTGTCCCACACTATATGGGGGTAGTGTTCCTCACTGTATGGGGGTAGTGTTCCTCCTTATATGGCGGTAGAGTTCCTCACTGTATGGCAGTATTGTTCCTCACTGTATGGGAGTAGTGTTCCTCACTGCATGGTGGTAGTGTTCTTCACTGTATGACGGTAGTGTTCCTCATAGTATGGGAGTATTGTTCCTCACTGTATGGCGGTAGTGTTCCTCACTGTATGGTTGTATTCTTCACTGTATGGTGGTAGTGTTCCTCACTGTAAGGGGGTAGTGTTCCTCACTGTATGGGGGTAGTGTTCCTCACTGTTTGGCGGTAGTGTTCCTCACTGTATGAGGGTAGTGTTCCTCACTGGATGGGGGTAGTGTTCCGCACTGTATGGCGGTAGTGGTTCTCAATGTATGGGGGTAGTGTTCCTCAATGTATGGGAGGAGTGTTCCTCACTGTATGGCGGTAGTGTCCCTCACTGTATGGGGGTAGTGTTCCTCACTGTATGGCGGTAGTGTTCCTCACTGTATGGGGGTAGTGTTCCTCACTGTATGGCGGTAGTGCTCCTCACTGTATGGGAGGAGTGTTCCTCACTGTTTGGAGGTAGTGTTCCTCACTGTTTGGAGGTAGTGTTCCTCATTGTATGGCTGTATTCTTCATTGTATGGCGGTAGTGTTCCTCAATGTTTGGAGGTAGTGTTCCTCACTGTATGGAGGTAGTGTTCCTCACTGTATGGCTGTATTCTTCATTGTATGGCGGTAGTGTTCCTCACTGTATGGTGGTAGTGTCCCTCACTGCATGGGAGTAGTGTTCCTCACTGTATGGGGGTAGTGTTCCTCACTGTATGGCGGTAGTGTTCCTCACTGTATGGAGGTAGTGTTCCTCACTGTATGGGGGTAGTATTCCTCACTGTATGGGGGTAGTGTTCCTCACTGTATGGGGGTAGTGTTCCTCATTGTATGGCGGTAGTGTTCTTAACTGTATGGCGGTAGTGTTCCTCACTGTATGGGGGACAGCAACATCGTAGTAAAAAGTGAGTGTGAGGAAACTTCCCTAGAACTATATGATAGTCTACTAACTACATTACCAAAATGAGGACCAAAAGTTTTTGCTGTTAATGTGGTTATTGATTATTGGTTATTGGTAGAGATGGGCAAAATAATTCTAATGAATCAGAATTTGTTTAGAATTTCCGAAAAACTTCGATTCATCAATAATCCGAAGATTAAGGTGATTCGTGGTAAAGAATTTTGATTATTTTCCCCCCACTTATTAGCAAAATAGCCGAAAGCACAACGTGTTACATGGGGAAGAGAACTCTGGGAAGAAGAAAAGAACATGGCGGTACTGTTCCTCACTGTATGGGGGTAGTGTTCCTCACTGTATGGCGGTAGTGTTCCTCACTGTATGGGGGTAGTGTTCCTTACTGTATGGGGGTAGTGTTCCTCACTGTATGGTGGTAGTGTTCCTCACTGTATGGGGGTAGTTACACAGAAAGAAACAACTATCCAGATAATAAGTTTTCTAGGTCCTCTGTGTCTTTACACAGAACACTTGGATGGAGCGGCCCGGGCTGTATACGCTGCATGCGGTCCCTCGTCCCGGAGGAGCCTGTACAGCTATCCTGCCCTTACAGGGGTAATAGCTGAGGCTGTACAGCTATCCTGTCCTTACAGGGGTAATAGCTGAGGCTGTACAGCTATAACTCACCACAATACACAACATACTAGATACATAAGAGATAATAATCGTGTGATATAAGGTATAATAACTCACCACAATACCCGGCAGACAGGTGCAGGAGCAGCACAATGAGGGGGGACATCTTCCTCATCCTGGGTTGATTTTTGGAGGGACCCCGAGTCACAAAAAGTAGATTTCAACTCTGATTGGACAATAGTTTTAATTTCCTCCAATAGGAACAGCTGTTCAGTTACCGGGCAGAGTAAGGCTGCAGAAAGTGAAAGTAACATCTGGAGATTTCGTAGAAATTAGTTTTATAGAAAAGAGATAAGGCCTGGATCAGACATAGTCACATAGTCCCTCCTGGTAATCAGGGGATGTAAAGCCTCTGTTCACACTTACCTCAGATGTGGTCATCAGGTTCTGGTTACATTGTGATGTAGAGAATAACAGAATGAGCTCTGCTATTCCAGTATTCCAGAGTAACTCTGTGCAACAAATGAGGAAACGTCTGTCACATCGTGACCTTAGTGTAAACAGAGACGCACATTGGACTTTTACCTTTTATTAAATTTTTTAAGAGGGGTTAAACGAAAGGTTGTTTCAGGGTCACTACATTCCATTTAAAGGGAGAGGCCTCTTCAAAGATGTATATGTATACAGTACGTGACTAGTATATAGCAGTGATATGGCGGTAATATAATCACTAGATTCTATATAAAGGGAGATTCTGCTACAGAGATGTATACAGTACGTGACTAGTATAAAGCAGTGATATGGCGGTAATATAATCACTAGATTCTATATAAAAGGATCCTGTGGGCCCTGGCTCAACCCAATACAGAACCCCAGAGGTCCATCAGAAAACACCACCAGCAGCGCCACCTGGTGGACGGCGGAGGAACTACCTTATTAAATCCCGGCTGGACCCGAATCCAGCGCAGAGAACGCGCCGCTGGATCGCGAATGGACCGTGTAAGTAAATCTGCCCCACTGTGTCCTTACATATTTAAGTGACCCTCCAACTACATTTGAGTGCAAGTTTGGTAATAATAGTCATCATTCCTGATATTCTTTGTCCTGCTCCATGTTCCTCTTTAGGTCTTGCCTAAAACGGAAGATGCAAGGAAGCTGCCTGTAAGTGACAAAAAGGGGCGTGTCTGTGACTTACAGGCAGCTTCCCTGCAGTGATCTTCAGTTGTGTTGAGCAGAGTGAGCAGAGTGAAGATCCTTCCCAAAATGCCCAAAATGCCCAAAATGGTGGCACTTAGTAGTGGCAGTGTGCATGCAGTTACAGTGATTTAAATGCTGCCAGCAATTAAAACCCATGATCAGTATCAGTCCCATTTGTGTTCCAGTATTTCACAGTTCTGCTCACTAGTCCACAGCCATTTCAGATGAGACTCAACTGGGGAGGTGAATAAAGCAACAAAGGTACCTGAAGCAGAATGAATGGCCCCAGATATATCACAATATATATGTATATCACAAGGGCACCATACTTATCACAATTTGTAATTTAATGTAATGTAATATTTAGTTTTTCGAATGGAGAATCACTTTGGATATGTAGAACTATAGACCCCTCCCATTAATTCACCAACACCCCTGTAGCAAATAAACACAACAGTGAAGGAGATATTTTACTATATATTATGTAAAATATGATCTACTTTATAGATATGACAATTAGAGAATGAATGAGAACCAACTGAGACCATACATATGGCTGCCAGAGGGAGAAGTAGATTGACAAATTATTGGGGGCTATAATTATTGCAGCTACTGGGAGAAAGTGATTGACTGAATCATACAGTAGACTATATACAACTTCAACAAAATTTAATGGGGACTATATTTATGTGTAAAGTGTAAATTAACTGATTGTAAAACTACTATAATCTTCAGCTACCAGAGGGCGAAGTAGCCAAACTGTATTAAGAGTCTATTTATGGCTGCTAGAGCGCAAAAGAGACTGACTAAGAACCTATAAAAAATGATACAGCTGCCAAAGGGGGAAGGTGCCGGATGGCCTACTGGGGATGGGCAAGGGGGCAAAATGTTACTAACTACTTACTGGAGGAGTGGCAGAGACTTATCAAAAACCTAATATAAGCTACACATCTACAAAACTGCTAGAGGGGGAAGGAGCCTGACAAATAACTGGGACTATACTTACAGAGACTAAAAGTGGAAGGATCTAGATTGTGAGTAAAAGACTGACAGAATTAATGTACTGGGAATTTTAGCTAAAAAAATAAGAAAATTGTCTTGTTACTTGGCCACTAATCACACAATAGCACAAATTAACACTAGTGCTGAGGGGCCACGAAATAAAAAAAAAGGGTATAAATTTATATATTGGGTGAGGTGGATATTACTGTGTTTAGATATCGGAGATGGAGAAGGAGACTGATTTGAAATTTACTATGGCCTATAACAACAGCATCCAGAAGGGGAAGGAGACTGACTGGAAACTATGTTTACAGTTGGGTGGCATCTGACTGGGAAAGAGACTGGTTGGAGAAATGTTTACATAGTTATTCTGTGTAGAAGTAACAGTGATTTCTATGATGATTGGATGCCTCTGCGTGGAGCCAATCACAAGGATCCAATGCACCAGGAGGTTTTTCCATGCATACTGTGAATGTACACTACAGGCACGTTGTGAGACGGCCTCTATCCTCTGCAAGTTTTGGCTACTGCTTAAGGCATGCCCTAGGGTATCATTTTTTAAAGACGTCACACTTACATGACTGTTATGTTTGTAGGATCTTGTCTTCTCGATCTTCTTCACCTGATAAGTTCCTTTCCTATAGATTCCTGGAGGTTCAGTATTTGACATATAGGAATACTTTACATTCCGACGTGTGACGGAGCCCATTATTTGAGGACTAGTAGATGGCTTTAGGCTAGGAAGGTGACTTTCCCAGGAGCTATTGTCACATCCACAAATAGTAACATCAGACATCACTATTGTGTTTGTATGATCTTATCTCCCTGCATGGGGATGACTGACGCACCTCCTCCATACATGATGACATGTGTAGTATTTGGCATACTGGGAATACTTCACATTCCTCTGTGTGACAAAGACCATATTTTAAGGATTAGTTGATGGCATAAGACAGGGCTGCCCTCCTAGTTGTACTGCCATATCCACCATCAGTGACTATATCCTAAATTGGTAACACTGCCAGAGGGGGGAGAAGACTGACTCTGGTAACTTCTAGAGGACTATATAACCAGCTATTGAGATCGCCCGGAAACTTACAAGGTCCTAAACTTACTAATACCAGAAGGGAAAATTGACTGATAGCAGGGAAGTGACTGGTAAATAGCCAGATGGATTTATTATGAGGCTCCAGCCACTTGATAAATCCACTAGGAACCAGGGCTGTTGTAGGCCAGCAGGGAACTTCTATGCTATGTCTAACCTGGTGTAAAATTGCGCCAGAAGTGCCTTCCTTAACACCTCCACCTGAAGGTGGAGTCCGGGGGGAAATAGGTGCAATTCCTGGCTCAAGCCCTGAAATGTGACCCTATAATTTCAGCTGCCAGAAGGTGAAGAAGGCTGACCTGAGCCTCCAGTAGACTGCCAGAGTGCAATGGAGAAAGTTACTGAAACTAAAGTTACTGAGGACTTGCAGCGGTCTATGCCTACAGTTACTAGATGGTGATGGAGACTGACTTACTAAGGTCTGAACTTACAAATGCCCCAGAAAAAGAAGATTAACTGGGAACGTACTGGGGACTATATTCAGAGCCTCTAGAAGAGGACAATGAGTAACTGGGAATTACATAAAACTATTTTTACAGATGCCAGAGGGGGAAGGAGACTGACTGGGAACTTATTGTAAAGCATATTAACTCGGGTCTTACTGAAGTGTAGAAACTTACTACAGACTTTAGTGGTACCAAAAGAGGACTATAGGAGAGAGAAGAGACCAACACAGAGACTACAGATACAGGTGCCAGAGAAAGAAGGGAACTGTTTCAGCAAGTCAGTGGGGACCATATTTACAGCCATCACTTTAAGGGTTGCCAGATGGGGAAGGAGACTGATTAGTACATTTCAAGCGACCACACTGTTTCCATCAGGACAAAGAAACCGGCAGGGAATCTACTGAGAACTATACTTAGCGTTACCAGATTGGGAGGGGAAGTAGAGCATAAAAACGATTAGCACTGAAAAGTTTATTGACTTGACAAACTATATTTGACACATGTAAAATACCATGTGATATGAAAACATTATTGTAGTAATATCAGTCGAGTCCGGTGTGATGTACAGACCCTGGTGTGAGACTGGATAAATTCAGAGCAACCTGTTTTTTTTGGTGCACGCAACCCTTTTGTGGTGCAGGTCTCTGGCCTCCGTGCGACACAAGTTAGGGGGCGTGCCGTCGGATCCAACTGACTGGCGCTCAATCTTAGTGAATCGCGGCGCAGTGCATGATCGTCGGACAATGCACTTCCTGTGAACTCCTCCGGACGGGTAAGTAAATGGTCCCCACTATATCTGATGCAACTATTATGCATGTATAATACCATGTGATATGAAGACATGATTGTAGTAATATCAAGAGGAAATCAATGAGAAGAAAAAAGATTATAATTCTAGGTGCTCCTCCCATCACCTGCTTGATTTGCATACATAATAATCTAGCAATGAGGAAGCAAAGCAATTCTCCCAAAATAGATAATAATAAGGACAGAGACGCCCACAGTCGCCTTATGTAATCAGAAGTCAGAAGATCTTGCCTGGAGCTTGGGTGGTCACAGTCTCCAGACCGAGATACCAGAATCTCCAGGTGCCGTCTTGTTTTCTCTATGTGATTGTTATTTGACATATGTATCATGGAGGTCGGAGGTCATCACTCTACAGTATACTTCTGGTCAGTAGAGGGAAATGTGCAGGAAGTGCTCACAGATTGGTCACGGAGAGCACTCGACCCTTAGATAAGGAATGGAGAAGTAGGAGGCTCAACCTGGTGCTCCATCAGTTAGAGAGAACAGGACCTCGTTCTTGGAGAAGGTCCAAGCAGTCAACCCATAGAAGAGATTGTTATCCCCTATAGTGTGATCTATCTACTATATCATCTATCTACCTATTTACCCATCTACCTATTCAGCAGAACGTTGAGCGGTGTTCACACACACACTAGTATCTTGGTGGAGAGATAGAGAGTATCTAATAACAGTGGAGAGTATATCCGGTGCCGATCCCGGGGTCGATGGGGGAATGCCCTCCCGCCTATCTCCTTTCTAACCGGCATCTTCATGTGGATGTGACATAAAAACACAAGATGGAAAAATCTCCTTTAATTTCTGCCCAAAGGCAACGCGATTTCTCCCGCCGTCACACTAAGTCATCCCTGTTGTGTCTGTGTGATTTTATCTCCCTTATGCGGATGACTGATGGGTCTCCTCCTGTACGTGACATGAATACTTCACATTCCTGCGTGTGATGGAGACCATAATTTGAGGATTAGTAGGTGACTTTAGACATGTCTACCCTCCTAGGTGGTACTACCATATGCACGATTAGGGACTATATTCTGTATTACTGTACTGTATGTCCTTACAGTGTCGGACTGGCCCACCAGAGTACCAGGGGATCCTCCTGTGGGCCCTGGCTCAACCCAATACAGAACCCCAGAGGTCCATCAGAAAACACCACCAGCAGCGCCACCTGGTGGACGGCGGAGGAACTACCTTATTAAATCCCGGCTGGACCCGAATCCAGCGCAGAGAACGCGCCGCTGGATCGCGAATGGACCGTGTAAGTAAATCTGCCCCACTGTGTCCTTACATATTTAAGTGACCCTCCAACTACATTTGAGTGCAAGTTTGGTAATAATAGTCATCATTCCTGATATTCTTTGTCCTGCTCCATGTTCCTCTTTAGGTCTTGCCTAAAACGGAAGATGCAAGGAAGCTGCCTGTAAGTGACAAAAAGGGGCGTGTCTGTGACTTACAGGCAGCTTCCCTGCAGTGATCTTCAGTTGTGTTGAGCAGAGTGAGCAGAGTGAAGATCCTTCCCAAAATGCCCAAAATGCCCAAAATGGTGGCACTTAGTAGTGGCAGTGTGCATGCAGTTACAGTGATTTAAATGCTGCCAGCAATTAAAACCCATGATCAGTATCAGTCCCATTTGTGTTCCAGTATTTCAATTACCAGCATACCCCGCGTTACATGTGACCGCAGCCTCAGTATTACTAGTATACTACGTGTTACGTGTGACCACAACCTCAGTATTACCGGAATACCCCGCGTTACATGTGACCGCAGCCTCAGTATTACCAGCATACCCCGCGTTACGTGTGACTGCAGCCTCAGTATTACCAGCATACCCTGCGTTACGTGTGACTGCAGCCTCAGTATTACCAGCATACCCCGCGTTACGTGTGACCGCAGCCTCGCTATTACCAGCATACCCTGTGTTATGTGTGACCGCAGCCTCGCTATTACCAGCATACCCTGTGTTATGTGTGACCGCAGCCTCAGTATTACCAGCATACCCCGCGTTACGTGTGACCGCAGCCTCAGTATTACCAGTATACCCCGCGTTACGTGTGACCGCAGCCTCAGTATTACCACCATTCCCCGTGTTACATGTGACCGCAGTCTCAGTATTACTAGTATACTCCCTGTTATGTGTGACCACAGCCTCAGTATTACCAGCTTTCGAATTGCCGCTAAAAGGTGCTCCATTATCAGGACGTATAGGAGCGGGGAGAGAGGGCATCCCTGGCGGGTGCCATTGTGGATGGAGAAGGAGTCAGAGAGACTACCATTTATTTTGAGCCTAGCTGAGGGGTTGTGGTAGAGGGAGAGAATTTTGGTGGTAAAGTTTGGGCCTAGTCCTATGTTGGAGAGCGTCTGTTTAAGAGAGGGCCAGGAAATCCTATCAAAGGCCTTTTCGGCATCTAGGGATAGAATCATAGCAGGGATCTGGCGTGATTGCGCGTAGTGCATTATGTCTAGGGTTTTTAGAGTATTGTCTCGCCCCTCCCTGCCTGGCACAAATCCTACCTGGTCCTTCTTAATGAGGGTCTGCAATAATGGGTTAAGTCTGTTAGCTAGAAGTTTTGAAAAAATTTTTAGATCCACATTAAGGAGGGAAATAGGGCGGTAATTGGATCATAATTGTGGATCTTTACCCGGTTTAGGGATTATCGTAATGTGGGCAGATGTAGACTGGGCTGGGAAGGGGGAATCTGGGGAGACTGTATTAAAGGCTTTTACCAGTATGGGGTTCAGTTCTTTGGAGAAGTGTTTAAAGAATTTGCCTGTGTAACCATCAGGGCCAGGGCTTTTGCCTCCCGGGAGATTTTTAATTACCTGTGCAAGTTCTACAGGGGAAAAAGGTTCCTCCAATTCTGATATGGTGGTAGCGGAGAGTGTGGTAAACGGTGATTGGGAAGTTATGATTGGTGTGCAGGGAGTTAAGTCTTGGGTGCTATCTGGGAGGTTGTACAGAGATTTGTAAAAGGAAAGAAAAGTGTCCGATATTTCGGGGGTGGTGTGTACAACCTTGTTTTGGGCGGTTTTGATATTGGGGATAAAGGTCTGTGCTAAACGGTGCTTAAGGGCCCTAGCAAGCATGCGTCCACATTTATTTCCATACTCATAGAATTTGCTACGGCAGATTTGCAACATCCCCCCATAAGCTTTTTCCATTAGGCGCTTGACCTCTAACCTGGCTGCTTGCAGATCGCGCAGGATCGGGGTAGAGAGGGCCTGTTTATGGCGCAGTTCTAGAGAGGCGACTTTTTCTAGGGCTAAACGGAGTGTATGTGCTTTTTCTCGTTTAATACGAGCTCCATGTTTAATAAAGACCTGCCGAATGGATCCCTTAAGGGTTTCCCATTGTGTCAGGGCGGAGGTGTGGTCTAGTTCGTGGTCTATGTTAAATTGGGCAATGGTGCGAGTTACTTCGTCTGTGCAAGGTGGATCTAGGAGTAGGGATTCGTTGAGTCTCCACAGCCATTCCCTCTTATTAAGGAATGGGAGTTTGAGTGAACAGTAGACCGGGGCATGATCAGATAGAAGGATATTACCAATGGAGGAGGACACCAACCATTGGAGCGCTCCATGTTGGACTAGGAGATAGTCCAGTCTACTGTAGATTGCATGAGGGCCGGAGAAAAAACTGTAATCCCTGTCTGATGGGTGCTGTAGATGCCATGCGTCGCATAGTTGTAGATGTAGTAGAGAGCGTTTGAATTTCCTTAGGGCAGAGTAGGGTATGCTGGATTTACCTGTGGAGTTGTCCAATGTGGGGTCAAGGGTCAGGTTAAGGTCACCTCCTAATATTAGAGTGCCTTTTATAATATAGGTGATATTATCCATGAGTTGCGTGAGGAAGGGAATTTGGTTTTGGTTGGGGGCATATACGTTAAGGATTGAGAAAGGGTGTCCGCCAATGTCTAAGTTAAGGAGGATATACCTGCCGTTGGGGTCAGTGGTGCAATCTGTAATCGTGTGCGGGAGGGATTTATGTAGGCCAATCGCCACTCCACTGGAGCGAGAACGCGGGTTATTGGCGTAAAACCATGTGGTGTAATGTTTATGTTTGATTGTAGGGGCGTGATTGACTTTAAAATGAGTTTCTTGTAAACACAAAATCTGAGTGTTGTGTTTGTGAAAATGGTGAAATACCTGGGAGCGTTTCGGTGGGGAGTTCAGTCCCTGGGCGTTGAAAGAGGGGATCTTCAATTCGCCCATCTGCAAGGAGCGGGGGTGTTCGCTGAGGGTCACAGTTGTCCGGCTGCCACCGGAAATTGTTCGGGGGTTAGGAGACGGAAGGGTGCAAGGGGGAAGGGGGGAGGTAGGAAAAAGAATAAAGAGGTTAATACAGAAATATAAAGTTAACCAGCAGCACCTGTAATTGGGGCTGCAGCGGAAACTAATAAGCTAACAAGGGGTTCGGACTAGCAGCTACGGTTGACCAAGGTCCCTTAACCTATCAGGGGTGTGTGGTAACGAATTAAGTGGGCCGCTACCAACACCCCAGCACATGACTGAGTATGAGGTTGGGGCGCCATAGGGAAGGAGTTACTCTATTGAATTAGTTTGGAGAATGGGGGAGCTACCAAATTGACATCTACATAGCGCTCAGTGTGGGGGGATGTTTAAGGTGCTACGTATATTGCTGCCCATTGGGGGGGAGCTATAGCCCCATGGCCTCATAGGGTGAAAGGTCATGTTGTGAGCATGGGGAACCTCTTGGACCTCCGAAATCTTCAGAAATTTGCCGTTTCCGGGGCCCCCTCCTGCGGGGACCTAGGGGCGTGAGATTGGCCGAGGAGGTAAATAAAGGGGATACTGATGGGGGGAGGTATGTGAGCCACTGGCCAAGGGACACTGCAGGTAGGCGTAGCATCTGGAGGAATGGCTTCAAATCGTTAGGGGAGCGGAGGGTCACATCCTTCCCTCCAGAGCAAACGTGGAGGGCAAAGGGGAAGCCCCATCTGTATGGCAGATTATGTTCTTTCAACATGTCCAGTAGGGGTCGCACAGCGGCACGTTGTGCCAGGGTGTAGCGAGAGAGGTCTGGAAGGATCTTGATTGACGTTCCCTGGAAAGTGACTTGTTTCTGATTTCTCAGCTTTAGCAGGATCTGTTCTTTAAGGGAGTAGAAGTGGATGCGACATACTACGTCTCTTGGAATCTGTGCGTTCAGATCTAGAGGGCGAAGGGCTCGGTGCGCTCTGTCAATTTCTATGGGGGTGTTTGGGGGTCTCCCCAGAATTCCATTGAGGATTTCAGTGATGGTGGAAAACAAAGTTGCAGGTTGGACAGATTCAGGCAGGCCTTTAATTCGTAGGTTGTTGCGTCTGCTTCTGTTTTCTATATCATCCATGTGCTGTTGTAGCGCATGAAGTTGTGCGTGATGCTGTTGAATCATGTCTTGTATGGATTCTAAGCTCATAGCGGTAGAGGATTGAGCCTGTTCTAGGTCGTCGACCCTGGATGTCAAAGAAGTAACATCGGAACGCAAGCTGGCGAATTCCTGACGACACTCAGCCAGAATTTGAGAGGCAAATAGAGATATGTCCTCCTTAGTTGGGAGAGAGGAGAGTAGGGACTTGATGTCCTGAACTGTGGGGAGCCTGTCTTCCTGGGACCCTGATGTGGAGGTTCCTGCAATAAGGGAGCTGGGCTGGGTAATCTGGCCTCTACTCTGGCCTGCTTCATCTCCATAAGCCTGGGAGACAGGAGGGGCTAATGGTGGCTCAGAGGCTGTAGGGGAGGCTGTGGGGGCTTCAGAAATGGTAGCCCCTGTGGCTTGTGAGTGGTGCAATGTGGGGGTCAGGAGTGCAGGAATGGGAGAGGGGGGTGGATGGACCCCTCTATCAGAGATGGGTGTCTCAGCGTTACTCACTGTGCCCGAGTTGTCTGGGGGTGGTGGAGGTAGCCGGTTTGTCATGGTTGGCTGCCGATCAAGCGGGCATGATAGCGCTGGCTGTAATTGAGGCGGTTCCAGCCTCCGGGCTCTGTTCCTGGATCGTTGTCAGCAGGGGGCACTGGGCAGGATCCATGGCAGTTGGCTGCGGGTCTGCCGGTGTCTTCGCAGAGCTGCACGACGAGACGGTGTCCATGCCGGATACACCGGGAGCATCTCCGTAGGGGGGATCTCACGCCCGGTTCCCTTCCTGAGCGGGTCACTTGTCGGTTCCGCGCGATGCAGCAGGCAGACCTGCCCGGGACTGAGCTATCTGTCGGCGCGGTGAGGAGGCAGCAGCAGGCTCTGTTATATGCGGTCCGCTGCGTGGTCGGCCATCTTGGGACCGCGTGGTAACCACCGGACCAGACATCGGGGTTTGCGGTGGTTTCGCCCCGAAAAAATGACCGATCGAGGTCTTGGCTGGTGTCGGGAGCGCAGAGGGATTAGGTGGGACCTTTTTCAGTCCTCTTCCCATATTTTGGCTGGCCCAATATGGTTCTAAAGTGTCGGGGTGCCGGGGAGCTCTGTGGTGCGTGTCCTCACACGATCATGGCCAGGCCACGCCCCCCCGAGGGCTTATTATTTGCGGGATGAGATGCAGTTTTCAGTGGTACTATTTTGTGGTTGCCCTTTTGCAGAAAATCTTTCTAACTTTTTTTGTGTGTGTGTGTGTGGGGGGGGGGGGGGGGATTGTAGAAAAAACATAAATTATGAAATACATTTTTGTCTTTTTTTGGTGTTCACCATATACCCTATAAGTTTTGCTTACGTTTTACAAATTTTGTACAATAAAACCTGTGGGGAAAAAAATCTATAATTTTTGCATCCCCATTTTTCAATGGGCAGAACATTTTTAATTTTTGGTCTACATAGCTGGATGAGAGAGCTTGTTTTTTGTGGGACAATTGCTTTACAACAGTAACATTTTTATATTGATACGTTTTTTTAATTAATTTTTATTGCATTTTATGTGTCACAAAAAAAGGTAAAAATCATAATTTTTGGTGGGTTTTAAAATTTTTTTACAGCGTTCATTTCACAGATTTACTAATGATTTTGTTTAATTGTACAAGTCACAGATGTGGCGATACTACATATGATGATTTTCACTTTATTTTATATGTAAGCGTAATATATAACAGGGTTTTGGGGGCTTTTTTTTATTAATGTCTTAACACTTGCTCCTTGTAACACACACTGGGGCTCATTTACTAAGGGTCCGCGGTCCGCACTATCGTCGGAATATACAACGATTTCTGATGAACGCTGCATTTAGAAGGGATCGGATTTTGGCGCAGGCTTTCATGCTTTCATGTGACAGAAGTCGAGGGCGGGCCATCGGACAATCCGACTGATTCGGACTGAGTGCGAGATTTAACATTCAAAATTGTGTCGCAAGCCAAGTGCTTACAAGCACCGGAAAGAAGAAGGTGAACTCCGGTGGACCTCAGCTGGGAAGCGACACATGCAGGATCTCGGGCGCACAATGTTAGTGAATCACGGCAGCTCCGAATCCTCGTCGGACAACACACAGCAGGGATCACGATAGGACGGGTAAGTAAATGTGCTCCACTCTGACCACTGCTGTTACATGGGGATGTCAGCATTAGATTACCGCTGACACCCCGCGCTTCACAATACCTGTTCAGCATCGGGCAGAGCTGAACTGGCATCGGCTTCACGCCGTACTATTACAGTGTGGTTCACTATTAGTCGGACTCCGCACCTAATAGCTCTCCATGCCGTAACAATATGGCATGGAGCCGATGCCGGCTCAGCTCTGCACCGGTGCTGAACAGGTATTGTGAAGCGCGGGGTGTCAGCGGTAATCTAACCGACATTGTGAAGTGGCAAGTGGTTAAATTATAATCCTTTCTATTTTAAAAAACAGAAACTGCAAATACGGAAGCAATAACGCAGGTGGAAGCTGACCAAGACATATCAATGAGAACCGCAATGGAAAAATGTCACCTGAATCCCACGTGTGTCACGTGCCTCAGGGTGCGTTCACACGTTCAGTTTTTCAGATGCAGTTTTTGAAGCCATAAGCAGGTGTGGATCATAATGGGTGAGGACTTATCACTGAGAGAAGCTGCTCCTCTTCTGTTTACACTCCACTCCTGGTTTGGACATCAAAAACTGCATCTGAAAACCTGATTGTGTGAACGCACCCTGATGAGTAGGGGTGTGACCACACGTTCAGTTTTTCAGATGCAGTTTTTGACGCCCAAACCAGGAATGTCTGGTCTCAACCCATTATGATCCACACCTGCTTTTGGCTTCAAAAACTGCATCTGAAAAAACTGAACGTGTGCCATCACCCTGAGCGGAAGTAAAAGCGGTCATTTGCATTCTCGTGGGATTAAACATGTGGATCCTGATTGGCTGCTCCGGCCTCGATGGGGTTAATAGAGCTCCTGGTTGCAGCTGCCCCTGTAGGCTTGAGCAGGCTGGAGCTGAGTATGGAGCGGAGCTCGGTGTTGCGGATATGTTTGTCCTGGTGTCTTTTAGCGACTTCCATTCCTCTTCCGCTTCACAATTCTGAATTTGAGGTAAATCAAAATCTGGTGAAGGTTTGTGGGCAGGAGACCAGAGTCCGTTATTCCCGACCTGATCCATTGTCTTAAAGAGCCAGCGCTACAACTGATTACCAGGCAGAGGGCAGGAGTTACGGGGCCCCTGCCCGTAGCAGGACGGCAGCAATTACTATCACAATCTGCAACTATCTCCTGAGATCTCCCTGCGTACAGCAGCCTCTGTGTGCGCGGCCTACCCCACCCTATGCAGAGCATCGCATCCCCAGCTCCAGTCTTCTGTGTCATATGGTGGCTACAATGGGTGAGTAAGCTTCCTCCTTCTCCTGCTATGCCGCCATCTTGTATCACCAATGTAACCGCCGCCACTGATTGTTAACCCATGATATGCCAACAATGTAAACTATATTATGCTAAGTGGCAAGTTGTTTTGTATAGACTCTATGGGGGAGATTTTTTCATAAGTCTCTTAGAGAAGAATTGCCCATGGCAACCAATCAGAGCTCAGCTTTTATTTTCCCACAGTTTTACCTCAAACTTGATGATAAATCTCCCCTATATATCAATCTACTGAATCAATATCCTACACATTAATGGCAGTGGTTACATTGGCAAAACAAGATTGTGGTAAAGTGAGGGTGATGCTACACATGGCGTTTTGAACCCGTTTTTGGACTGTTTTAAACAGTCTGTTAAAAACAGCATGCGTTAAAACGCATATTTTAAAAACTCATCCGTTTTTGACAGGTTTTACCAATTATCTTAATTAAAACTGGTCAAAAACGGATGTGTTTTTGGACAGACTGCTTAAAAACGGGTTCAAAACGCCATTTGTACCATCACCCTAAGGGAGGAGGAAGCAGACACAACTGTTGCATCTGCTGGAAGACAATGGAGTTGGAGACGCTCTGCATAGTACACATACTGTACATTGGTGGCACAGGATGGGTACATTTTAAAAAAAAATATATATATATATGTGGCCGGGAGCGGGCTGCCTAAAACAATAAAGCTGTACTTACCTTCCGGTGCCCTCCGGTATCCAGCGCTGCTGTTGCTCCGGTCCGGGCGCCACGCCTATCCGTCCCTATACACAGCATTGTGTATGGGGGCCGGAAGCTTGTCGGTTCCGGCCGGAAGCTGAATGCAGCGCTGCTCTGGCGGCCATGTTTGTTTACATGGCGCCCGGAGCGACAGCAGCGCTGGATACCGGAGGGTACCGAAAGGTAAATACATCTTTATTGTTTAGGCAGCCCGCTCCCGGCCACATCGAGTTTTGAAAAAAAAACTATGACAACCCCTTTAACTGTGTGTATACACCTATATTGGTGGCAGTGGTTGTGTTGGTAATACAAAATGGTGGGTTAGCTGGGGAGTAGGAAGCCTACTAATCCGTTGCAGCCACCAGAAGACACTTAGAGCGCGTTCACACGTTGCGTTTTGAAGCGCATTATAGTGATGTATATGCGTTTCAAAATGCGATGTAGATGCAACCAAAGCGCAATGTGTGAAGAGGTGATTTGATCCCCCTGCATAGGTATCCTTGTATGCAGTGCCTGTGTACAGAGCTTACCTGTGTGTGTGTGTATGCGCGTGCATGTGCACATAAGAGAGGTTGTTTCAGCCGAGTTCTGTGTAATAGCCATTGTCCCCCTGGAGCTTGCAGAGCCTGGGGTGATGCCACAGGTGCCACTTGCTGTTAATCTTTAGGTCCCGGTCACACGTTCTGCTCACATTGCGTTCACAATGCGATGCTAGCGCACAGGGTCAGGCTTCGGCCCGATCGCATATGCGTTTGCAGGTAAACTCATGCAATCAATAACATGGACCCTGTGTCTTGCATTTAAACAACGCATATGCGATTGGTTCAAGGCCACCTCCTGTGCGCTAGCAACATGAAAGCAACGCGAGCGGAACATGTAACCGGGGCCTTATACTGCTAAATCATTTGGCTACTTAGGAATGTAGATTTCTCTCTGTACTCAGCAATCTGGTGTCAAAAGTGCATAAATCTATCTACATATATATTTATATTATTATTGATATAATATGAATATTATATCCCCCACGAGTCTGGAACCCCTTCCTTTATCTGGTACTAGAATCCGCTTCTTGTGGAATGGAGAATGTGTCCCCTCTGCTGCTTTCAATCTGCAGTTTCGGGACCCTTTGAAGGACCTTCCAAGGTCCTGAAATGGCGCTTGTGTAGTGAGAGCAGGAACAGATGTACAAGGATTTAATGGGTTAAGTGTGTGTGTACACAAGCAGTGGTGGTTAAGCTTGGAGTGCTGCCGATTTTGTATTACTCAACTGAAACTTGCTGTTTTTGGAGTGATGCCCTTTTTTTGTGTTTTTGAAGAGTGGTCTGCAAGCGTTTTGTACGACTAGCTCACTTTTTACCAAAAAGCTAAATTTCCAGAAACTGCTGTTGACTGTTTATGCCCATTCCCTGCTAACTGTTGTTCAATAAAGAACCGTGAGTTGATTTGCACAACGTCGCCTCCGTCTGATCCCTGGATACAGCTGTATCCCCACCACTGGCCCCCCATCCATTACCCAGGGACCTATCTTACAGACACCCCAGGGGTTGCCCCAGGGAGAACCAGTACCACAGCTTCTCCCTCCATATTTCTTGCATACACCACCTGCTGGAGACCTGCCAGGCTGTAGGACAGCCCTCCGGTCCCCATACCAAGCAACGTGACATCGGCGCGCCTTAGGCCGCAATTGCCAGCTGCTCCGGAATTCTGGGTCCTGGCTGCGCTTGGGCCCCAAGAAAAGGCAAGGCCCCCATGGGGGGGATGTTGCACATGTATACAGATCCCCCATAATGAATGACTACATGCAGTTCCCCATAATTCATACTGTGCCCTCTGTAGCAATATGTTATATGCTGTTGTGGCCTATAGGGGTCTCACCACTTCTGTGTGTACAGTAAAGCAGGTAGCAACTTGTTTGTAGACCGACACTAGGAAATTGACGTGTAATGGCAGCTTGTTGGATAAAGAGTCTGAGACCAACTCCAGTCTGTAAGGCCAATACAGGAAGAACAACCAACAGAACACCCTCTGTAATAAATACCATAAGGCACCCCTGAGGCTCATTTCCATAATTTTAAAATCCAGACACGAGACCGATGAAAGTATAATTTGTGGTTTTGTTCCCCCCCCCCCCATTAATGGACCTGACAAAGATTACATAGGGGGATATGGGGCTCTTAACAACCGGTCCATAATAGTTCTGACACTGAGTTGCCTTTTAAGAAGAAATACACCTGTGGCCTGCTTCTAAGGCTGCATTCACACATGCAGGTTTTTATAGCCAAAAGCAGGAGTGAATTGGGGGAAACATAGTCATTCTGCATGGAGACCAGTCTTATTATGTCAGGTTTATCAATGAGCATCAGAAACTGTGCTAAATCTGTTGTACTATAAGACTTTGTGCACGACATATGGAGAAAAGTTCCACAAACGGGTTAAGATTTGCAGCCTGTTTCACCTGAGTGGAGATGGGAGCGCTGCGCGCCCCTCCCATCTCTACTGGAGCTGAGCGGGAGGCTTGTTGCGGTGAGACACGGTGTGCTCACCGGACCCTGACCGTGCACAATGGATCTCTGTGGGGTCATATTAATGAGGCCGCTGTCTCACTCTGCTTGGCACTCTTTCTATGTTATGGGCTTGGTTCTGTTTGGAAAATAATTGCATAGAGATGTTACCAAATAGATTTGTAGTGCTATTTCTATGTAGTATTTTGGTTTGGGTCCTATATCTTTTGTAGCATCTTAGTTCCCCATGTCATATATTAAAGGGGTATTCTGGGAATATGAACGTATGATACAAAAACCCATAATGCTATAAATAAATGCAACAAAAATCGATCCCCTTATTCCCAGAACTGAGCTCAAATAGTTTGTTTTTATGATGCGTACAATTTTATGGCCTCTTTAAAGATGGGTGCCACATGATACTACAACTCCCATGGTTCCTCAGTACTCTGTAACAGCTCCTCCCTCTGATGATCTAAGACTGTCCCGTTCTGTTACCATAGTTATGATGTGTAATTGCCATCATTACCCCACTTAGAGGACTTCTTATTACAACACTGGCAATAATAGATCCATAGTAAACAGTGGCGTAACTAGAAGCTGATGGGCCCCAGTGCAAAGTGCCAGGCCCCGACTAAAATGTATGCTTTATAGTAATAGTCTTCTCATATGGGAAAGTGACACCATAAGGGGGGACCCTCTTGGGTCCGAGTGCGACCGCAACCTCTGCACCCCCTCAAGTTACGCCCCTGATTGTAAGCACCAACTACAGCCAAACCTAGTGATGATCACATGACCTGGCCAGGAAGGTGCAGGACAAGTGATCCGGACATGTGACCAGCGGCCATCTTCTGCCCTGTGTTTC
This sequence comes from Engystomops pustulosus, assembly GCA_019512145.1. Classification (NCBI taxonomy): domain Eukaryota; kingdom Metazoa; phylum Chordata; class Amphibia; order Anura; family Leptodactylidae; genus Engystomops; species Engystomops pustulosus. The sequence goes on along the minus strand of CM033643.1, from coordinate 5,381,174 downwards.
CTCCACTGGGACAAAATCCATAGACTGATTAAAGGGCCTGTAGCATTTTAATTCTCTATCATAGTGTATGTCCACAGTAAAGGGAAGCAAAATTGTACACTATTTGCATATTAGCTTATATTTTAAAGACCAATTTGACTATGAATTATACTAATTATCCTAGAATACCCCTTGAATTATGTTCTAGTTCTTAGAAATATAAAAAATAAAGCATTGCGGCCTTTGACTTCTGATATGGGAACAAATGTAAAAACAGAAATTGCTAGGACAGTGCTGCCAGATGATATTAAAAAATTTTTATTGGTTAAAAAAGAAAAATGCATGTTCGTCATGAGAGCGAACACTGTTCTATGCTGTCAACAGTAAATATGTTTTTCTTTTTTTCTTGTAGACCTCCAGAAATTTGCTTAAAGGTAGGTTTCGTTGTGCCTCGCTCGCCATTCTTTTTGGTGCATTATTAAAGACCCATTGGGAGTGTTGTCAATGTAACTTGCCCCAACTGAGGAAGTTATCGATTCTAATATCATGGATTCATTTAATATCCAAAGAAAATGCAATTTATGGATTCATTTAATGGTTTAAGTGAACCTAAATATGCATCTTCAATTGAATTGGCACTTTTTTTTTTTTCCCCTCGTAGGAGATCTACCATCAGATTTACTGATGGTAGGTTTCCCTCACCTTTCTTTTCTAGGGGTTGGAAATGATTTTTCTTTTAAGCCAGGGATGTCCATATTCACATAACAACCTTATAAAAAAATAAGCTTGAAGCACTTATTCACCCCTAAGTACCACCCAGCTGTCTGCAAGTCTCGTGGAAAGTCTGATAGCGTCATTTATTGCTGTCGTCCAGGTTGCAGAATGCAAAATACTTGCATCGTTTTTCAGTCCCGTGTTCAAATCGGTCTTCCTTGAGATTATGTTCTGTTATAGGTCAGGAGGTTGTCTTCATCTCTAGTAGCTCTTCTTTCTCTTCATCTACAAGTCGCTTCGGTCACCGTTGCCCCATAAGATTGTGAGACATCCCCCGCCTCCCCATGTCTTCGTCCCTCAGTCATATATAGTAGAACTAGAGCGGTCTTGGATGTCCTCGTCTCTCTATATATGCTTTTCCGTTAAATTTAAGCTTTATATTACAATCCCATAGCCCAGTAGTGTATGTCACGCTTTATGGTCTGATACAAATGAATATTGTAGATCATAATATTTAAAGGAAATCAATCAATTGTAAAAACACAAACGCCTAGAAATACTCACCTTTGCTCCTCTTCATCTTGATTCCGGTGCTGTCCTCCAGCCATGTTGGGAGAGGGAGGTGACATCATGCAAGAGGGTTAAATTCAAGCCCATCACATGATGTCACCTTCCTCTCCCATCCTCCTAGCATGGGAGAGGGAGGTTCGGGGGCGTACATAAGTAGCAGCCAGGAGCACCGGACATCTTGTCCCTATGCTCCGTGCTGCTAATTAAAAGTATCTTTTCTAGGTGATCCCGGAATGTCAAGACTAGCGGAGGACAGTACCAGGATCAAGATGAAGAGGAGCGCAGGTGAGTATTTCAAGGGGTTTTTGTAACTGGTTGATTTCCTTTAACAATGTATGGGTCAGCTGTGCACATAAAGTCTACAAACACGGCAACAGACTCTCTCCCCAGTGAACTTCTTAACTCTTAGGCGCAAAGTAAAATGCTTAGTTGCAAAAAAGTCAAAATAAGGATACATGTAAAAAAAAAGTTTCCATATTGTTTTGTCTGACTTGTCTACTCCACAGAGGTGGTCCCTGAAGATAATAGGACGGTGGGTGAGATGATTGAGAAAGCAAACAAAGGTGAGTCTCCTAATTGGACCCTGATGGCGTTGAGATCCGTCCCCTTTTGACTCTTGTCCCAGCCATTAATCTACCACAGTTAGTCTCCATCTCCGAGTTTACATTTTTCAAAGTACTAACCTGATTTCAGAGGTGGATTTGATTTGGCCTCGGCAGCCATTTTACATAAAATCCATATAAATTTTGAATAGAATTATGACCGTCAAATGTTTAAATATGGAGAATTTTTTTTAAAAAATGTTTCTTGATGGGTATTCTAGGAATGTGATGGGCTACACAGAGCTCCCCATATCCGAGGTCTCCTGCCATTGGCTGGTGGATAGGATCAGTTTGAAAATTTCATGCGAGCTTGTGTAACTATAGCCCTCAATCAATGATGGGTGAACCTGGTCTAAAGTGACCCCCCCCTTTCACAAACTATGTTTAGGTTCATATGGTATAATGATAACACATGGTGTGTGTATATATATATATATATATATATATATATAGACCCTACTCTAGCATTGTACTTGAAACCGGACAGTGAATTTTGCTTAGGGGAAGCAATGGTCCAATCCAAGGAACTGGGAAAATGATTACCTAGATTGGGGGGGGGGGGGGTAAGGAATATCAAGCCACTCTTTGGAGGACATGGATCTAGATCACAAGGCCTTCTGGTGACCAGAAGTATTTACAGAATATGATTAAGTAGATCTTGCCTACAATAGATGGAGCACTGCTTGAGATATGATCTGAATCTAATGCTCAGGTTTTGCTTGTAGACCCTCAACATCCACTTTTTGAAGGTGATGAAAGATTTAGGCTTGGTCGAAGTGCAAGAGAATGCTCAACATGTTTGTGGCCAAAGTCCTTTAATGGAACAGTTAACGTCCCATATATTATTTCGCCTGTGTTCAGTAAGTGCTCCCTGCTATATCTTGTTGGGGAAAGAAATTTAATTTCTTAACGAAAAAATTGATCTGATTTTTGTCTCTAGCAAATTTCGAGAAATCTTTGTTTGTTATGGCTATGAAGGAGTTTGAGACTATGACCTGTGTAAAGTTTGTCTATAGAACCACTGAATACGACTATGTCAATATCGAAAACCAAGCAAAGTAAGTTTGTTTTTGTTTTTTTTGGTTTTTTTTTTCAACATGTATTATGTGGGTACATGCCAAAATATAGAAAATGTACTATTGCCCGTTTTAAGACTTGCAATGTGATATTGTTCTCAGCTGTTGGTCTTATATTGGGAGACTTGGTGGCATGCAGAGCTTGGGCCTAAACATGCCCAACTGTATCAAGTATAACCTTATACAGCATGAACTCATGCATGCTCTGGGCTTCTACCACGAACACACCAGGAGAGACCGGGATAACTACATCGAAGTCATGTGGCAAAATATTCCACCAGGTGAGCACCAACATTTACCGATGGTAACGTAGACTCAATGTCGTATAAATGATTGCACTCGCCAAAGACCATTTTATTTATGTGCTGTGAATTGGGGTGCGAATAATTTTTACAAAATGATCTCAAAATGTAATTTTAAATGTTTTTTCATTTGGCACTACACAGCCTGTGGCATAAATTACTTAGAGGGGTTCTCCAGCAACATACATAGTTGGGGCTAACTTGCTGATTGGAGGTGGTCTCCCTACTAGGACCCCTACGCATCACAAGAGTGGGGGTCTGACGTAGCCCGAGATGGAAAGCGGCTTGTGCATTCACCTCCATGTCGCTGATGGAAATTTCTAATTGGGATTATGGACTCCTGTTCTCGTGATCCATGGGGGTCCCATCACTGAGGCTCCCTGCGATCTGCAGGTTAGCCCCTATATTGCTGGACCCCTTAATACTTAGTCTAAATTGTTAGAATTACAGTAAAACCAAATTTAGATTTCTTTAAGGCCTGGTCACTGTAGACCCTCTCTGAGCTCCATATGGGTTTGGTGGAACTGGTTATGGCTTTACCAATCATCCCACAATCCCTGGGTTGTGGTGCAGGGATGATGGAGCTGGTCACACAACTTTAAGCTGGTGGCTGACTTGACAACCATGAAGCCTGATATCTGTTCTTCAGATGCTTTGCAGACAAGCTGGCTCCAGCTTATAGTTCCCATGTTGCTCCAGTTCTTCCAGTTTAAAACCTGCGTCCAGCTGGATTTTTTTTTTTTAGGGTTTTAAATCGCCCACCTCAACCAATGAGTGTCCTCCTTAGACCAGTGGCTTCAAAGAAAGTGAAGTTCTCTGGAAAAGGGGAGAGCTTCTCATAGTACATGGAGGCCACTCATTGGCGGAATTAGGTCTTTTGACTTTCCCCCTTTCTGCCTGGAGCAACTATTCAAAAAATGTCAAAAGAAATTTCACAATTATGTCAATTATGCAGCTACACAAATAATGGTTTGAATAGTAGTGATGACCCATGAGGTCAAAATGTTTTATCAAGGGGATCGGTTGGTTGAAACAAAGAATTTACTCTTCTATTTCCTTGTGCAGTACATCATTTGCTTTTTAAATTGGATGATGGGAATATCCAGAACATGCCTTATGACTACAGTTCTATTATGCATTATAGCAAGTAAGTAAATATGGAATGTAGCATCGTACTTTGTAAATTAAAAAAAAAAAATGTATAAGCCGAGGCCCCTAATTTTTACCACTAAAACCTGGGAAAACCTATTGACTCAAGTATAAGCCGAGGTTGGGAAATGCATTGGTCACAGCCTCCCCAGTATATAGTCTGCCAGACCCTGCCCCATAGTATATAGCCAGCCCCCTGCCCCAGTATATGTGAGGTGAGGTATTGGTAATTCACTGCACTTTAGCCTTCGGCTACAATAATCAGCTATAACAGTTATCACAGGTGTCTGCAATGAAGATTTATTGTTAATCCTGGTTCTAATGACAACCCAACATTTTTAAAATCCAATTGTCACAGAGACCAAAAAAAATTTGGCTGGGGGTTACAATGATAAAGTATACAGTTCCGACTCGCATACAAATTCAACTTAAGAACAAACTCACAGACCCTATCTTGTATGTAACTGCCTGTATTTGAGTATATATGGTATATACACAATTTTCTTTGCATTAAATTAAGCACGGGTCAGAGTGTGCGGTTCAGGCTCCAAAATATCAGCACGGTGGAGTCCTCCGCTGATCAATGGATGTCCTACACGGGTCTAGGCACCAATATGTGCACTTACAATTTGCCTCCTGTTGCAAAACGTAGGTTTAAGCCTACTATAATTCACTGTAGGTGGCTACTTGCTACTCAATCAACTCTCGAAGGGAGATTAAAACCAGCCTGTCCATCCTAATAAATGGGCAGATGGCAGACCATCCTGATTCTGTTTGGTTTTATTGGACCCTGTTGGCTTTCTCTGTCTTGCTGCTGTTGTATGGCAGTGCTGAACCTGCAGCTCTTGTGCAAGCCTTGGCTTCTCCTACAATGTTGACCATTTAATTAGTCCCTGCATGGTGACCATTCGTCCCCCATAATGGCTCACCCTCTTGAAGTAACTTCACACATACAATTTAAGCCAATGCATTTTCTTTCTCTTACTTTTTCCTGTAGCTATGTTTACAGCAAAGAACCTGGCCTACCAAGCATGGTTCCCAAGCCTGACCCCTCTGTCGCTGTGGGACAATCAATAGGACTGGTTGATATGGATATTCGTAAGATTAACAGCCTATATAATTGTGGTGAGTTTTTGTCCAATATTTGCCCTAAAATGAAATCTGAGTGAATTGAACACTTACAAGCGTGGCTTTGTGGTTGTAGACTAACCTAGTGGTGGAGGTCGTGCGCTCCATCAGGTTTCTCCTAAATGTATCTTGTGCTTAAAAACTGAAACCAGCCAACAGATTTGATGTCCTCTCGTACCCTCAAGATGAGACAATGGTCTGATCAGTCGAAGTCTAACTGCTGGTACCCGAACAATTATAAAAATGGGGTTCCCTTTGCTCCTGATGGGTTGGAAGGTTGAGCATGAGTCCTGCTTCTCTGTCCAATATCTGGGGGATTGCCAGGAATGGATAAGCACTAGGCTAATCCTGGTGTGCCATAGAGAACTGTGCTGCTTGCGACTCCTGGAGACATTGAATGGAGTGCCAGGATTCATGCTCAACCATCCCCAGGTGTATCTACAGTGGTATCAGCCGCTATGGGGCCCACATTGGCAAGGGGCTCTATCATCCGACCTGAAGCTGCAGCAAAGAGGGATTTCTAATGCCCTCAGGTACACTTTAACTTAAGAGCTGATTTCAGAAGGAAGGAGGCCATGGAGATCACGGTGCTTGGAGTAAGTGTCCCTGGTTTATCATGCATGATTTTGATGGTACTTTAAGTAAACCTTGTCATGGGTTTGGATAGAGATGGTAAAAAATAAAACTAAATCCTATTTGCATTTCTCATACCCCCATGGCATTTGGATAACACTGACCAGGTCCTCCTAGAGATGGCCACATAGTTGTTAGTGTGGACCCATTTCATCCAGTAACTAGCTAAATAGGCAGGTCCAGAAGTGGCAGCTTGGGGCTAAGTGTCGCGGGACTCGCACTTACCTTCACCAGGTATAGGCCGGTGAACTTCAGTGCACTCCGGTGGGCCTCGGCAGACTTCAGCACAGGAGCGCCACCCGGTGGATGTCGGAGGGACTACCTTAGTGAATCCCGGCCAGACCCGAATCCACCGCAGAGAACGCGCCGCTGGATCGCGAATGGACCGGGTAAGTAAATCTGCCCCTATGTCAATAGTCACAAAATGGAGATTAAATAGTTTGATTTTATAATTCACTAAATTTTATTGGCTCTAAAGTAGGTAGTTATCACCAAGATGGTGGCCACCACAAACTACAAGTCCCATGATCCCTTAGTTCTAAGTAACTCCTCCCTCTTATGCTCTGCTCCCAGTGATGATGTAACAGACTGTCCTGCTCTGTTTACATAGTAATGAGGTGTAACTGCCATCACTGTACAATATATCACTGAGATGGCGTCTCACCACTACACCGGCCATACTGGATGCATTGCAACCAACCGACTAGAGCCAAAGTCCAGGCAGGTGCAGGACATGTGATGTTGACATGTGACCAGCGGCCATCTTCTTTCCTGTGTCTAATCAGTCAGTTGATTTCCTCCGTGCCGTAGCATTTTAATTCTTCATTACAGTCTATGTCCACAATATTTTGTCTGACAAGGGGAGAAAAATTTTAAATAAGTAATTTCATATTAGCTTCTATTTGTATATAAATTATGCAGATTCCTGGAATACCCCTTTAACCCCTTCCCGCCGCAGCCCTTTTTCGTTTTTGCGTTTTCATTTTTCACTCCCCACATTCAAAAATCTATAACTTTTTTTTTTTTTTTTTTTTTTCCATGTACAGAGCTGTGTGACGGCTTATTTTCTGCGTAACAAATTACACTTCAAAATGGTGGTATTTAATATTCCATGCCGTGTACTGGGAAGAGGGGAAAAAAAATTCCAAATGCAGTGAAATTGGTAAAAAAAAAACGCATTTGTGCCGTCTTCTTGTGGGCTTGGATATTACAGCTTTCACTGAGCACCACAAATGACATGTCTACTTTATTCTTTGGGTCGGTACGATTACGGGGATAACAAATTTATATAGGTTTTATAATGTTTTCATACATTTAAAAAAAAAAAATGAAAACCTGTACAAAATTTTTTTGCCATTTTTTGCCATCTTCTGGCGCTAATAACTTTTTCATACTTTGGTGTAAGGAGCTGTGGGTGGTGCCGTTTTTGCGGACTTTGATGACATTTACAATGTTATTTTTGGGACTGTACGACCTTTTGATCACTTTTTACCGAATTTTTTTCCATTACGGGGTTAAAAAACCATTTTTGGACGCGGCGATACCTTATATGTTATTTTTACTGTTTATATTTATATCGGTTCTAGGGAAAGGGGGTGATTTTGAATTTTTAGGCTTTTTTATAATTTTTTTAACTTTTTTTTTATTTTTACGATTTTTCAGACTCCCTAGGGTACTTTAACACTAGGGTGTCTTACTGTAGTATGGCAGTATATGATAGGATCGTACAGAGGTCAAAGCACTTCTGCAATTTGAAAAAAGTTCAAAAAGAAGAATTGGGGAAATTTAAGTCAAAGAATTATGTACTAAAAGGGGTTAATAAATTGTGATCTTTATTTTTAATTACATTTTTTACCATTGTATTAAGTATGTACCCCCACCTATGGTCTGTAGAGGAGAGTGTAATGATACAAGGAGGTACACTCAAAAGTATGTTGTAAAAATATCCTATGATTCTGGCTTCGTTTTTAAAATACTTGGTTTTGCATAGAATTTTAAATTTTTTTTTTTTTTCTGTAATGGGACCAAGGATTAGAAATAAAACCTCCATTAGACACATTACAGCTGATCTCTGCAGCCTGGGACTAAAATAACACCCAGAGACTCCACCAGAGGTCACAGTGGGCAGAGCGGTCCGTCTAAGCCGGGTGTCCTTAAGTAGGGCTCCACCTGTACACTGCTTAAAATTATCTCATTGGACCAGACTGCCGGGAAGACCCAATGGTATTTGTAACATCAGTGTAATAGAAGGGTCCTGCCCATATTGGAACTTGGGCACACTCTGGGAATCCACTGTCCCCCCAATGCACATTTCGGCTTGAATTGTAGTAATTAAAGGGGTGTTCCCATTTCAACAAGTAATTGGTATTCTTTGAATAATGAAAATTTATACAAATTTCCATATATACTTTTCTGTATCAATTCTTTACGGTTTTCTAGATCTCTGCTTGCTGTCCTTCTATAGAAAGCTTAAATTTTGACTTCCAGTGGACAGAAATCTGACCATTGTCACACAGGTGCAGGACCCGTTATAACACACAGCTCTGATTACTGATACTATGAGCCGTGAACCTGCGACCATGGCCAGATTTCTGTCCACTGGAAATGCACGTAGAAGCTTCCTATAGGAAGACAGTAAGCAGAGAGCTAGAAAATTGTAAGGAATTGATACAAAGTATATCGGAATTTTTTTTTTATTTTTCATCAAACTTACATTAATTTGACAGTGGGAATACCCCTTTAATTAAAAATAAAAATTGCATTTTCATTAACCCTTTTCATACATTGCTCCTTGACTAGCATTTACTCTCCTCCACATACGAGTTGGGTTTCTACCAAACAGTTCTGCTTTGATTCATCTGACCATACGATATTCTCCCAAATCAGCCCTGGATATGTACTGGCTTAAGTAGAGGGACACGTCTGGCACTGAAGGATCTGAGTCCCTGGAGGCTAGTGTGTTACTGACCGTAGCCTTTGTCCCAGCTTTCTGCAGGTCATTCAGTAGGTCCCTCTTGTAGTTCTGAGATTTTTCTTATGTTCTTGAGATCATTTTGAGTCCACGGGGTGAGATCTTGCATGGAGCCAGGTCCGTTTCAGCCACTGGGAAGGCAGGGCTGTGGTGCCATTAAAGATAAATCTAAGTACTCACCTTCCAGCACCCCCACAGCATGTCCCAGCTCCGTATGCTCATCTATGACGTCATACATATGACTCACATATATCAAATGTTCCCCTCAGAACCAAAACTGACCACACGGCGCCCCCAGATATATTTTATATACCCCTCACACCACAACTGACCAAACTTGACATCCCACATATATTGTATATGTCCCTCCTACCACATTGACCACACTGTCCCTCACCTATATCATATATACCCCTCTTACCACAACTGACCACACTGTGCCCCTCACCTACATCAGTTATACCCCTCTCACCACAAATGACCACACTGTGACCCCCACATATATCATATATACTCTCACACAAAAACTGACAACACTGTGCCCCCCTTACATATATTCTATATAACCTCCCACCAAAACTAACCACATTGTGCCCCCACATCTACCAGATATACCCCTCACACCACAACTGAGCACATTGTACCTCTCATGAATATCAAATATACCCCTCACACCACAAGAGACTACACTGTACCTCCACATATATCATATATACCCCACACACCACAACTAACCACACTGTGCCCGAAAATATATCACATATACCTGTCACACCACAACTGATCACACTGTGCCCCACATATATCATATATACCCCTCACACCACAACTGATCACACTGTGCCCCACATATATCATATATACCCCTCATACCACAACTGATCACACTGTGCCTCCTCATATGAAAGACCGTGTACCGATTCTCTGAATCAGGTAGAAGAGGGAGAAAACCAAAGTGCGCGACTCAGGTGTAGTATTAGAGGTACAGTTGTTGTAGCTACAGCTTTTAGGATGCTCACCTTTTGGCTATCTTGTAGCCTAGCATGTAGTGTATAGTATGATGCACTGAATGTGGGACCACGAGGATTAGGCGTCCGGTACTCTATCCCGCGGCTGGAGCAGATGAGTGATGGGAAGGCTGAGGAATCCACATCAACGGCGCGTCATCAATAGGAAAGCTCTTTATTGTAGTTATTACAAAGTGAACTACGCGTTTTGGCACTGTATTAGCGCCTTCGTCAGGTTCAGAATAAAAACATAAAGACGTTTAATATATCATATATACCCCTCACATCACAACTGATCAAACTGTGCTTCCACATATATCATATATACCCATCACACAACTGACCACACTGTGCCCCCACATTTATCATATATACCCCTCAAACCACAACTGACCACACTGTGCCCCCACAAATATCATATACACCCCTCACACCACAACTGACCACATTGTGTCCCCACAAATATCATATAAACCCCTCACACCACAACTGACCACACTGTGCCCCCACAAATATCATATACACCCCTCACACCACAACTGACCACGTTGTGTCCCCCAACATATATCATATATATCCCTCACACCACAACTGACCACACTGTACCCCCGCATATATACAATATATACCCCTCACACCACAACTGACCACACTGTGCCCCCACATATATCATATATACCCCTCACACCACAACTGACCACACTGTGCCCACACATATATCATATATACCCATCACACAACTGACCACACTGTGCCCCCCACATTTATCATATATACCCCTCACACCACAACTGATCACACTGTGCCCTACATATATCTTAAATACCCCTCACACAACTGACCACACTGTGCCCCCACATATATCATATATACCCCCACACCACAACTGACCACACTGTGCCCCCACATATATTATATATTCCCCTCACACCACAACTGACCACACTGTGCCCCCACATATATCATATAAACCCCTCACATTACAACTGACCACACTGTGCCCCCACATATATTATATATACCCCTAACACCACAAGTGACCACACTGAGCCCCCACATATATCATATATACCCCTAACATCACAACTTACCACACTGTGCCCCTACATATATTATATATACCCCTCACACAATCGATCACACTGTGCCCCCACATATATCATATATACCCCTCACACAACAATTGATCACACTGTGCCCCCACATATATTATATATACCCCTCTCATCACAACTGACCACATTGAGCCCTCCCATGTATTATATATATCCCTCACACCACAACTGACCACACTGTGCCGCCACTTATATCATATATACCTCTCACACAACAACTGACTACACTGTGCCCACACATATATCATATATACCAATCACACCACCACAGACCACACTGTACCCCCCATATATATCATATATACCCCTCACATCACAACTGACCACACTGTGCCCCCACATATATTATATATACACCTCTCATCACAACTGACCACATTGAGCCCCCACATATATTATATATACCCCTCACACCACGACTGACCACACTGTGCCCCCACATATATCATATATATCCCTCACAAAACTGACCACACTGTGCCCCCACATACATCATATATACCCCTTACATCACAACTGACCACACTGTGTCCCCACATATATCATATATACCCCTCACACCACAACTGACCACACTGTGCCCCCACATATATCATATATACCCCTCACACCACAACTGACCACACTGTGCATCCACATATATCAAATATACCCCTAACACCACAAGTAACAACACTGTGCCCCCACATATATCATATATACCCCTCACACCACAACTGAAAACACTGTTCCCCGACATATATCATAAATACCCCACACACAACTGATCAAACTGTGCCCCCTACGTATACAGATATCATATATACCACTCACAACACAACTGACCACACTGTGCCCCCACATATATCATATATACCCCCACATCACAACTGACCACACAGTGCCCCCACATATATCATATATTCCCCCCATATCACAACTGCCCATATGGAACCCCCACATATATCATATATACCCTAAACAACTGACCACACTGTGCCCCCGCATATATCATATAAACCCCTCACACAACTGACCACACTGTGCCCCCACATATATCATATATTCCCTTCACACAACTCACCACACTCTGCTCCCACATATTTTGTATACACCCCTCACACCACAATTGATCACACTGTGCACCCACATATATTATATATAACCCTAACATCACAACTGACAACACTGTGCCACCACATACATCATATATACTCCTTCAAATCACAACTGACCACACTGTGCGCCCACATATATCATATATACCTCTCACACCATAACTGATCACACTATGCCCCCACATATATTATATATACCCCTCACACCACAACTGACTACACTGTGGCCCCACATATATTATATGTACCCCTCACACAACTGACCACACTGTGCCCCCACATATATCATATAAACCCCTCACACAACTGACCATACTGTACCCCCACATATATCATATATACCCCTCACACAACTGACCACACTGTTCTCCCACATATTTTATATATACCCCTCACTCCACAACTGATCACACTGTGCCCCCAAGTATATTATATATACCCCTCACATAACAACTGATCACACTGTGCCCCCACATATATCATATATACCCCTCACATAACAACTGACCACACTGTGCGCCCACATATATCATATATAACCCTGACAATTAAACTGACCACACTGTGCCTGCTACATATATCATATATAGCCCTTCACACCACAACTGATCTCACTGTTCCCAACATTTATCATATATACCCCTCACACCACAACTGACCACACTGTGTCCCCAAATATATCATATGTACCCCTCACACCACAACTGACCACAATGTGTCCCCACATATATCACCAAAGATGGTAGGTGTTTGACATAAAGGGGTAGATTTACTTACTCGGTCCTGTTGCGATCCCGCGGTGTGGTGTTCGACGAGGATTCGGGTCTGCCGCGATTCACGAAGTTCCTGCATCCGTCGCTTCTGCGCCGAGGTTTGCCAGAGTTCATCTACTTCTTCCCGGTGCTTGTAAGTGTGTGTCTTGCGACACATTTCTAAATGTTAAATCCCGCGCGTTGTCCAATGGCCCACCACCCGATTTCTGTTGCGTGCAAACAAGCACCGATGGGCCAAAAACCGATCGCGTGCGGCAAAATCCTGGGGGAATCCAGTGCAAAACGGAAATCGTCGGGGAAACCCAACGAAAATGCGTCCAACGGACCCTTAGTAAATGAGCCCCATTGGGATGTTACGTGCCCTGCGGGCTATAACTTTTTTTTCTTTGTTTAGTTCAAAACCATATATTTAATTCCTCCCCTGTTTTCCTTACTTGCAAAAAATTTTTGTTTTTCTCAACTTATTTTGTTCCTCCAAAAATTTTTGTATTTCAGATCTGTGTAGGAAGAAGCTTTTTGCACCTGGATCTTTTGTGTTTGACTCCTCCTCATCGGAAACCATTGTGGAAACCTGCTTCTATCTCATCCAATCGACCTATAAGGTAAGTTTTTGACCCGTTCCTTGTTGTATTCCCTTGATGAGTCCTTTATGTGTAGGTGATGTCTTTACTTGCACCTCCAGGTTCTTCTGCAACTTGCTGAAATCAATCTCCCATCATCTCCTGATTGTATTCATGGCTACATTAAAATCTATGATGGAGTCAGTACTTCATCTCCTGTCTTCCTGAAAAAGACTTGTGGAAAAGTGGTAGTCCCACCTCTTACTTCATCTGGAAACCTTATCCTGATCGAGATTGGAAAAACCCAGCCATTTGCTCGGATGCGTTTTATAGCTATTTACGAAACAGGTAATTCTGTGGCTAATAATTTAACTTGAACCGATCCTTGTGTCTTCCATCCAAGTCTCAGTTTTTGATAATGCAAATGTTCATTTCACCTACAGCACCCCCTAGAGGTGAAATAAAGCATTACATGAGTCTCCATTAAAATTAACTAGTGGTCCTCCAGAGTGTTTAAGTTATTTCAACTACATATTTTTTTTAAATTATATTTTATCTAGTGAAATATGGAGCAACCATTATGACTGAGAATGAAATATTGAGTTCTCCAGGATTTCCAAGTTTTTATCCCAACAACGCGAACTTGTATTACAGCATCGTGGCACCAGTAGGAAACCGGGTAATCAGATGGAAATGTTTTATTTCAAAGCTTGTTAAAGGGGTGGTGTCAAGATTGGGCTTTAACCCCCTTTTCATTGAATGGGGTGTGACTGTATGAGGGCACGTTCCTCTGACCATCTGCACACCAATGGGACCGCCTAAGTTTTTACTGTCCTGTAGTCACCTTCTTGGACTTGTGACTATCTCATTTTGTGGATCATGGGAGAATTTTGGCTTCTGCACCTATTGTTATCGCAAATGTAACCCCTACGACGTGAATTGGGGGGGGCAGGGGGTAAATGTTAATCTTGACACAACCCTCTTACTAACGTATATCGAGCTCACCTGGATTTGCGTCTTTCAGGTGTCTTTAAACTTCACTTTCTTCAAGATGCCGCCTTCGCCAATGTGCTTCGTAGACCACTTGACTATTTATGATGGGCCAGCGATAAATTCCCAAGTCCTAGGCACCTTCTGCGGGGCCGTGGCAGCACCTACCTCATTCATCTCTACTGGAAATGTGGTGGTCCTCCACTTTCAGAGTGGGGATACTAAAGGTTATAATGGATTTATTGCAGATTATAAATTCGGTAAGTGATGATGGATTTGTTTCTGGAGCAATTGAGTTTTTTAAAAACAAGTTTCAATAAAGACCCATTAACTTTTTTTTTTTCTATTTTTCTCTTGCAGTGAATTCACGGTAAAGGAACTTTTTCTGAAATCCACCAATTGTCTAAGAACAGCAAAGACCACATCCTTCTGTACAGAATATGATCACCCTTGTGTGGCTAGTGATTATCACATGTGTGTCATGTTTAAACTTTGTTTTAATGTTCTAATTGGAGAATACATTTTGCTATCTGCATCTTTTCGATCCATTATTTCATCTTTTATTGCAAAAACTTTAAGTTTTTTTAACCAAATGGTGCTAGTATTGTCACACCTATCTTGTCTATCTTAAGCCCAGAGTAAGAGGAGTTTTCTCAGGAACCAGTATATGATAAATGTTATCCTTTTAAGATGGTTTCTCCCTGTTGCAATAGAACGGAGTAAAGGTGTGGTCCTATTGCAAAGGATCAGTCCCTGCTAAAGCTTCAAATATCTTGGGTAGAAATTGTTTAAATATTGGAATACACAAAACATGCACATGTTGAGCTCCAATGACCAGATGGAGTACACCAGGCGTAGAGATGTAGTCCACACTGATCTATTCTGCTGACAACATTGAAGACCAGTCTTGGAAGGACAGTTCTCAGGTACAGGAGTCTAGAACGAGTCGATTCTCGAATTTGCCACATGATCGTGCAAAAGGTCCAAACTGGGATCAAAATGGCTCCTAGGAAATGCATGAAAGTAATCTGTAAGGGTAGATCTAAGAAGAATCCACCGCTTGGAGAGCAGAACAATATTTATGTGAGGAACAGCAGCCACTTGTGGCCAAAAGTTTAAAATACACCAAGGTCCTGACCAGTGCTGCATTTATAGCGGTGATGGTGAACCTTTTTGAGTTCAAGAGCACAAAATGTGATTATAATAATTCTTTATTTATATAGCGCCTACAAATTCCACAGCACTGCACAAAGCATGTCAAATCGGTCCCTGTTCCCATGGGGCTCACAATCTAAACAACCTACCAGTATGTTTTTGGAGTGTGGGAGGAAACCAGAGGACCCAGAGGAAACCCACGCAAACACAGAGAGAACATGCAAACTCTGCAGATGTTGACCTGGGTGGGATTGGAACCCAGGACTCCAGCGCTGCAAGGCAGAAGTGCTACTCACTCAGCTACCATGCAACCCGAAGTGTCAACATGGCAAACGGTAGAGGCCCCCTGAACAGGAAGAATGATAGGGACCTGGAGCAAGTTCTCTAATAACTCCAAATCACCCCTAATCCCATCTTCTTACTATTCCTACAGTCTCTGGCTGCCTAAAATGGGTCACTTTAAAATAGCTCAGACTTCAGGAAGAAGCCATGTCTGTCAAACTCTATCCCTGGGAGAAAGCTTGTGTGTCCACAGGGAGGTCTCTGAGTGGCACCCGTGCTATAGGATCAACCTATTGTACAGCATTATAAAAATATATATCCTAAAGAGTATCCATTCATAATATGTCTGCCACAGACTCCGTATAAAGATGGATTTGTACCCAACACAC
Organism: Engystomops pustulosus; assembly: GCA_019512145.1. NCBI lineage: Eukaryota > Metazoa > Chordata > Amphibia > Anura > Leptodactylidae > Engystomops > Engystomops pustulosus. The sequence goes on along the minus strand of CM033643.1, from coordinate 5,364,682 downwards.
TTTTTCAATCACTCTCCATGTGTGTAGGCACATGCCAACCAAGCATACATCCACATTCACTCGTTTTTCCTACCTATAGTACTAAACTGACTAGTAAATAGATTTGTTAGGCTCTCTAACTGCTAAATAAAATGATAGGGACACTACAGTCAACCCCCGGTAACTCGGTGCAGCACAGCGGGCAGATGTTTTAAATTGTGACAGCCGCGAACCTTCCCGTTGGGTGGAGCGGGGCACGTTTTCATTTTGAATTGTGACAGCTCTGGGCTCCCCAGATCCAGCGCACGGACCAGATACAGAACAGTTCGTAGGCTGGATCTGGGGGACCCGGAGCTGTCACAATTCAAAATGAAAATGGGCCCCGCTCCGCCCAACGACCCCACCCACTGCATCCATAACTTAGGCCGATGCAGGCTTACTGACGTGTCTGCCTGCACCGGGTCTGCTGAGGTCTATGACCTGACAATTGACCTGGCAGCCGTCGCCTGCCCCGGATCTACGGATGAGAGAGCATGAAGAGGAGCGGAATAAGATAAGAATTTTATTTTGCTTAAATACATGGGGCCCTGTTTCTATTTGGGTGGAGGAATACGGGGGGTGGGCATTAATTATGGCTACTGGTGGATGCTGTTCAATGTTTTTATGCTTAGCAAGGGGAATGCACTTGTGTTAAGTCAATGGGATCACCGACAAGAGCTGAGAAAGCAACCTGGACCATTTTGGATCCTCCATTGGCTTGAGAGGAGGGAAAGTTGTCAAGTCCGACCGCTAGAAGTATAAAACGATTGTGGGTTCACTCAATAAAGAATATTTACACAATGGGGACTGAAGATGTGCTCATAGACTGCCTTCGGACTAAAAAGGTATGAAAAAATGTAAAATGTCTGAAAGCACCAAGGGCAGATGTGCCTTTACCTCAAACAGTACATAAAATAGGTAATAGATTATAGTTAATATAGGTCATTCAATAGTATATAGTACATATATAAACATATAGTTGCGCATGCAATATAATTAAAAATACATAATACAGACGGTCCCCTATTTAAGGACACCCGATTTACAGACGACCCCTAGTTACAGACAGACCCCTCTGCCCTCTGTGACCTCTGTTGAAGGTCTCTGGATGTTACTATTTTCCCAGATTGCAATAATCAGCTTAAAAGTGTCTGTAATGAAGCTTTATTTATAATCATTGGTCCCATTACATCAAAAAATTTAGAAACTCCAATTGTCACTTGGGCAAAAAAAAAAAATTTGTCTGGATCTACAATTATAAAATATACAATTGGACTTATATACAAATTCAGCTTAAGAACAAACCTACGGACCCTATCTTGTATGTAACCCGGGGACTGCCTGTACAATAAAATAGATGAAAAATATCATAAGCGAGTCCCAAAAAGTTTTCACAAATGAGTATCAAAAAGGTTCTGTTGTAAATCTGTGTTCATCCACCAAAAGCAAAATATAGGATGCAAATGTCTGTATTAAATGCAATATCTACATAGATGTGTACAGGCTCCTTTCCAATAACCACTCCAGTGATGTAACGGTATATTGTGTTTGCTAACTGTGTAAGAAGACAAAGGGATGTTTAGGAAACCCTTATTCAAGTGTGCTAGCACAACTGAAAACAGTTGTGATTAGAGAAGCTATAAAATTGACCTTCCTTTGAGCTGGTTGAGAATCTGGGGCATCACATTTGTTTGTTCTATGAAACTCTCACAATGGCCAGAAAAAAAACAAACTTTCATGTGAAACTCGACAGTCTATTCTTGTTATTAGAAATTATGGCCATTACATGCAACAAATTGCCAAGAAACTGAAGATTTCCTACAACGGTGTGCAACATCCCCCACCGGGGCCTAGCCTTTGCGTGGGGCCTAGAGACAGCCGGGGCCCGGAATACCTAAGTGGCTGGCGGTTGCAGTCTAGGTACGCTAGTGTCACGGTGCTTGGTATGGGAACCGGAGGGCTGTCCTACAGCCTGGCAGGTCTCCAGCAGGGTGGTGTTGGCAAGAAATGATGAGGGAGAGGCTGCTGTAGCGGATCTCCCTGGGGCAACCCTTTGGGGTCTGGAGGATGAGTCCCTGTGTAGTGGATAGGGTGCCCGTGCCCGCAGACGTTGAACAAAAGTAACTTACAGTTCTTTATTGGAACCGACAGGAACAGTAGTAACGTGCCTTGACAAATAGTAGGATGCTGGAGATGCAGTTGGAGGGAGCCACAGGAGTAGATCATCAGTCTGGATGAAAGGGCAGGCTGGGAGATAGCTGTGTCCTAGTAGGATGCTTCAGCTTGTCCTGGGTTGCTTCAGATATCACCCTTGAAGGTAGGATGATACCCCTTTCTCTCACTAACTAGCTCCTCAGAGCTGTTCAGCTAGCGAGCTGAGCTCTGGCTGTACTCTGACCAACTGGTCCGATCTGGTCTGGCTTACTGCACTGACTGACTGACTCTGACTCTTATGAGTCTTTAATCCACTCCCTGGTCTGACTGAGCTCTAGAACTTTCCTGACCAGATTCTTGTTACTCCCACTGGTCAGGTGGTGGTTACTCCTCCAATTGCATCCCAGCTTACAGATACAAGATATGAACACAGGTGATTGACTAACACCTATTAAATCACATAAAGAATTAACTCCTGCCTTCCCAGGCAGGATCTACCGCTGCAGTGTTCCCCTGTGTTATGTATTGACCTGCTGTGGAGTTGATCAGACCCTACACAGGCTGCAAGCTACATGGTGGGGTGTATTCACAACAACCCCTCTGCCTTGCATCGGCAGGGGTGTTGCAGGTGTGTACTACTTCCTTCAGAGGAGAGCACAAACAGGCTCCAAGCAGAGTACAAAGAGAAGTGGGAGGCCCTGCTGCACAACTAAGCTTTAAAACAAGTACATTAGTCTCTTGTTTGAGATACCAATTTTATAAATCTTTGTTGTGTCTTAAAATATTTTTAAAAAATTAAAAATCGTTCGAGAAAATAATAATTTCTAGGAACTTCGGTGTACAGAGCTCTGTAAGGCGTTATTATTTGTGGTACCAGCTGATGTTTTCATTGATACCATGGCCCACGTTTACTAAGAACAGTGCAGTGTGTACTAGATGCAGTGTCCTGTGTAGTGTACAGGGGGCGCCAGATTCAGGATTTGTAGCGCATGTTCTTCATGAATCTGGCGCCCCCTGCACTGCTCGGACAGAGTGCACTACTTTTTTTTGGTGCACCTTTATAATGGGGCGTGAAACATATTTCAGATTTGTCGGCTGCACATCCATGATGCGAATCTCCCGTTCCACCACATCCCAAAGATGCTCTATTGGATTGAGATCTGGTGACTGTGGAGGCCATTTGAGTACAGTGACCTCATTGTCATGTTCAAGAAACCAGTCTGAGATGATTCCAGCTTTATGACATGGCGCATTATCCTGCTGAAAGTAGCCATCAGATGTTACAGGGTACATTGTGCTCATAAAGGGATGGACATGGTCAGCAACAATACTCAGGTAGGCTGTGGCGTTGCAACGATGCTCAATTGGTACCAAGGGGCTCAAAGAGTGCCAAGAAAATATTCCCCACACCATGATGTGGTATATTCTGACCCCTTGGATTGTATTCCTTGTTATCCTTTTGTCTTTTAATTTGGTACTTTGTTAAACCCTAGGTTTTTGAATCGGCTTTGTCTATTCTTCTTTTCCATTTCTGTTGTTATAAATTTAAGCAGCAAACATGGTGGTTTTGAGTAATAAGGTAGAGATGGTCTGGTGGGTTCAGCTCTAAGGCTCACAGTCTGAAATTATCTTCTGTTCCCAGTCTGCCTCTTATAGTATAACAAGCTCAAATTGCACTCTGGTCTTGTTCAGTGTGGCCTCAACTCCATATCTTGTGAACTGTATTGAGGGTTTAGCTAACCTTGTTTTCTGTGAAGTAAACCAAGTTTAGGCTTTGTCAATCAGCCCAGCAACATTGCTAGTCTAGCCCTTACTATAGGATAGTTCTTTACATTACAAATCATTTTCTGAATGTCCTGGGTAACTTGTTTGGTGTACCCTTGACATAGGCTTTGTAAGTAAGAACAAAAGAAAAAGAAAAAAAGAGTGGTCTAGCCAAAAGTAGAGCTTTCCTTTCTACCTTCTTCACAAAACCAGTTTTCAAGAAATATTCTGAAGTCCTTATTAGAGATGAGCGAGCACTAAAATGCTCGGGTGCTCGTTATTCGAGACGAACTTTTCCAGATGCTCGAGTGCTCAGCCACACCTGACAACAGTTTGTGATATAGAAAACCTAATGTAGCTGAGTTGCAATAATATGTATTACCTGGTTATGGAAGGAAGTGGACATGATTTTAAAAATATGTTCACCTGCCCAACGTACATTGCTACTAGAGATGAGCGAGTATTTCCCCTGCTCGAGATCGAGCATTTAATAAAAAAAACACAGTGAAGAACAATGAAAAATAGAATAAAAACAGTGAACACAGTGAACACAGAATCATTTAAGTGAAAAACACAGTGAAAAACACAGTGAAGAATAGATTACAGATGTTCGGCACATCTGCTTACTTGTCGGAAGATACGCGCGGAACGGTGCGAACAAAATAATATGTAAAGAACAATATATATGTGTGAAGAACACATTTAAGAACACGGTGAGCAGGACAGAGACACCGGGGAGCAGCACAGAGACACCGGGGAGCAGCACAGAGACGAGACACCGGGGAAGCGGCAGCACGGAGACATCGGGGAGCAGCACGGAGACATAGGGAGGAGCAGCACGGAGACATCGGGGAGCAGGGAGACATCGGGCAGCAGGGAGACATAGGGCAGCAGGGAGACATGGGGCAGCACGGAGACATCGGGCAGCAGAGAGACATCAGGCAGCACGGAGACATGGGGCAGCACGGAGACATGGGGCAGCAGGGAGACATCGGGAAGCACGGAGACATCGGGAAGCACAGAGACATGGGGCAGCACGGAGACATCGGGCAGCAGGGAGACATCGGGAAGCACGGAGACATGGGGCAGCACGGAGACATTGGGCAGCATGGAGACATGGGGCAGCACGGAGAGATCGGGCAACAGGGAGACATGGGGCAGCACGGAGACATGGGGCAGCACGGAGACATCGGGCAGCAGGGAGACATCGGGCAGCAGGGAGACATGGGGCAGCAGGGAGACATGGGGCAGCACGGAGACATCAGGCAGCACGGAGACATCGGGCAGCACGGAGACATCGGGCAGCACAGAGACATCGGGCAGCACAGAGACATCGGGTAGCACAGAGACATCGGGCAGCACAGAGACATCGGGCAGCGGCAGCACGAGGAGATTGGGCAGCACGGAGAGATCTGGCAGCAGGGAGACATCAGGCAGCAAGGAGACATCGGGCAGCAGAGAGACATCAGGCAGCACGGAGACATCGGGAAGCACGGAGACATCGGAAAGCACAGAGACATGGGGCAGCACGGAGACATCGGGCAGCAGGGAGACATCGGGAAGCACGGAGACATGGGGCAGCACGGAGACAATGGGCAGCACGGAGACATGGGGCAGCACGGAAAGATCGGGCAGCAGGGAGACATGGGGCAGCACGGAGACATGGGGCAGCACGGAGACATCGGGCAGCAGGGAGATATCGGGCAGCAGGGAGACATCGGGCAGCACGGAGAGATCGGGGAGACTTCAGTGGAAGAAGAGCAGCGGATTCCGGGACAGCGTATCTCCTGACAAGTAAGCAGATGTGCCGAACATCTGCAATCTATTCTTCACTGTGTTTTTCACTTAAATGATCCTGTGTAGAGATGAGCGAGCACTAAAATGCTCGGGTGCTCGTTATTCGAGACGAACTTTTCCAGATGCTCGAGTGCTCGTCTCGAATAAAGTGCCCCATTGAAGTCAATGGGAGACCCGAGCATTTTTCAAAGGGACCATGGCTCAGGAATAAAATGTGTTATTTAATTGAAAAAGAATGTCTTCTGATAAGTGATCAGATGTATGCAAACATCTGCAATCTTTTCTTCACTGTTCCGTGTGTATATTATCTCCCGACAAGTTAACAGATGTGAAGAACAGTGAAGAATAGAATAAAAACAGTGAACACAGGATGATTTAAGTGAAAAACGCAGTGAAAAACACAGTGAAGAACAGATTATAGATCTTCTGCACATCTGCTTACTTGTCGGGGTGATACGCTGTCCCGGGATCCAACATGAAGTGTGAAGTGCTGAGATAGAAAATGGCTGGGTTTTATAGGGCTGTGTGACATCACATAAGCCTGCCGGTGGCTGATTGGCTTACAGGTCTGCAGATGTCATCGGGGGTGTTCCTTTCTCCTTCCCAGAGTTCTCTGCCCCATGTAACAAGTTGTTCTCGCGCCCCTTTAGCAGAAACATGAGGGGAAAAAAACCAACTTCGTTCCCGCGAATCAGCATAAACTTCGGCTTCGTGGCGAATCAAATTTTTCCTGAAATTCTAACCGAAGTTAGAATCATTAGAATCGATTCGCCCATCTCTACCAATAATCAATAACCACATTTACATTAATAACTTGTGGTCCTCATTTTGTTAGTGGAGTTAGTAGACTATTTTATAGCTCTAGGGAATTTCCTCACACTCACTTTTTACGATGTTGCTTCAGGTCATTGAGGTTGGTGAAGTCATTTAGGCTCCGTTATCTTAAGGTTCCAACAAAGCTTTACGATTGGGCTGAGGTCTGGACGGTTGTCTGGGACCTTGCCACTCCTTCAGTCTTTTCTTTTAAGTAATTGTCTTAAATTTTGTTACGTAACCCAGTTTTGGCCTTGTTACATCACCAGGTTTTGGCCTTGTTACATCACCAGGTTTTTGGCCTTGTTACATCACCAGGTTTTGGCCAAGCTTTAGCTGTTGACTTGATGCCGTCACATCCGACTATGGAATACATCAACATATAGAAAAATTCATGGTCAACTCATTGGGGGACATTTATCAGGGTTTGTACAAGCCCTGAAATAATCGCAACTCCTATCGCACCACCGGGAATTATGATTATTTCCCCCCATCTCCATCTCCAAGCCAAGCGGAGTGATCAGTGTCAGAGTAGGCCCCACGTTTCTGCGTTCATGCCCCGTGTCTGCGCACTAGCCGTAGCTTGTGCCTGTCAAGTCTGAGTGGTCAAAAATAATAGTGCAGAATTGTATACAAGCGCAGCCGGGCGCCTCTTCATATATCCAAGCGTCGGAGGGGCAAGGATTACATCATATAAAGAGATCACACTTTAAGACTGCGCTTTTATCTCCTAGATTGACTAAATTGTGACTAAAAGAATTACAGAATTTATATGGCCACATCAAAAACCATCCGTGCATAGAGGGGGATTTATTAGAAGTCTCTTAGAGCATGGCTGTTCTAGTTGCTCATAGCAACCAATCAGAGCTCAGCTTTCATTTTCCCACAACTGTTTACAACATTTAAGTTGACCTCTGATTGGTTTCCTTTGACAACTAATACAGTTTGACCTCAGACACTTCTGATAAATCTCCCCCTTATTCTTTATTTATCCCCAACCCAATAGGAAATCCAAACTTCACCACTCCAGCTCTTTTTGCCAGAAAATATAGATATTATTTAAGAGAACAACCATGAGAGAATAAAATCTTTTCTACATAAGTCTGCTGTCATTTTACCATTTCGCCACCCATAAAAAATGGAATTAAAAGTGATCAAATTGTCGTACAGTTTTCAAAATAGCATTGACACCTTAATGACATGTGACGCATATGAGCCCAACACCCGCAGCTAACACCTGCTATCAGTGCAGGTCATAATTCTTAAAGCCAATGACACGGCACTTAAATGACACCAGTACATGGGCTGCTGACGGCCTCTTTTACACATCCTCTAATCCACTCTTTTACAGTAGTATTGCATTAAATTGTACTTTGTAATTGCTCAGACCCCAAGGGTCTAGAGATACAGTAAAAGAATTAAACAAATAAAAACCTAATATGTAAACCCCCCTTTCTCCAAGAAACCAACTAAAAATAAATAAACCTAAAGGTATCCCAAAATTCCTGATCTATCAAACAATAAAAATGGTTATTCCTGGCGGTGAGCCCCCGTAACGGAAAAAGCCTCCTTTTTTGACATTTCACATAATAACACAATAACACAAAAATTTTAATAAAATGTGAACATAACGTTGTACTGTCCCCAATATGGTGACAATGAAAAGATCACCTCACCCTGCAAAAAAAAATTCCACCTTAAAAATGTCTCAATTGTATTTTTGGCAATTCCATAACATTTGGGATATCTTTCCAGCTTCCGAGTTTTAAGCTGCATTTACATTACTTGCGGCCACACATACGTCCCCCATAGATGGCAATGGCCACACGTGCGGCACCATACCACTCCGTACACGGGGAAAAGATAAGACATGTCCTATCCCCGTTTTACAGCCCGTACGCAATGCATTGCTATGGAGAGGGGAGGGGTCACCACCTCTATTCCCATCGCGGCAGACGTATGCCCATGTGTCAGTGGAAATGCAGCCTAAGGCTACATTCACATTGACGTGTGTATGCCGTACCATAGCACGGTAGGCACATGTCGTAACATAGAGGAACATTGCGCACGCCGCTGTATTCCGGACAAAGATAGGACATGTCCTATGTTTCTCACTTAATGGTATGGTGCCGCATGTGTGGCTGCCGTCCGCCCATTGCCGTGTATGAGGGACGTATGTACGCCGTATACACGTCGGCTGTATATACGTCCTCAATACATTTGTGTAAATGTAGCCTAAGACGGTTTGTACTGCAGATAAGAAGCTTTGTAATCAGAAAAATAATAAAGATATTGGTTTTTGAATGTAGGAAGTATAACTCCGTACATGGGGAAAAGATAAGGCATGTCCTATCTTTCCCGTTTAACAGCCCATACACAATGCATTGCTATGGAGAGGGTGGGGTCACCTCTCCATCACGGCGGACGTATGCCCATGCATCAATGTAAATGCAGCCTAAGGCTAAATTCACATAATGTATGCCCGCCATATCGCAGTATGATGGGCATACATCAGCACTGAGGAGAGGAGGAGGGGCAGAGCTCTGCTCACCGCCGCCCCTCTCCATAGAGGAACATAGGAACCGGCGCCATATTCCATCAAAGATAGGACATGTCCTATCTATGGGCTAGAAAACGGTATGGTGCCGCACGTGTGCTTCACCGAACCACTCCTGTACGGCGTCGAGGCCATTGCGATGTATGGGGGATGTATATACGCCATATAAACGTCCCCCATACATTCGTTTGAATGTAGCCTAAGGCTATATTCACACTGCCGTTGCCCGCCCGTACCGTACCGTAGCGGGCAACGGCAGTGTACGGGGAGAGGAGGAGGAGGTGAGCGCAGCTCACCCCCGCCCCTGTCCATAGGAAGTAATGGCGCACGGCCCCGTATTACTGGTAAAGATAGGACAGGTCCTATCTATTTCCCGGGTACGGAGCGGTATGGTGCCGCACGTGTGCTGCACCGTACCGCTCCCGTAGGGCGTCGTGCGCCCATTGCCGTCTATGGAGGACGTATATCGGCCGTATATACGTCCTCCATACGGTCGTGTGAATGTAGCCTAAGACTGTAAAAACTTGAGATGGTTCCACCAGGAGGTACGATTTGTTTTCCAGATAAGAAGCTTTGTAATCAGAAAAATAATAAAGATTTGTAGGAAGTATAAGTCTGAAAGGCGATAACTAAAAATGGCCTGAGGGGATAAATGGGGGGAAATGTCATTATTCAGGGTCAACATTTATGCTGGATGGCAGTGAAGTCACAAGGAGGAAGATGTTGACATTTTTATTTCTGTGAACACAAAAAAGAAAGCCCAATATTCTGAGGAAGATGCAGGCAAATTCTACCTAAAATATAGGTCATAGCCAGACCATGGATATGGACACAGAAGTAATATATCTAGTTCCGTTTTTCATTAGTAAGTTGTTTCACCAAGCAGTGTCTCACCCCTATGCTGACATCGGGTGTAAAGAGATACTAGGGGAGATTTATTAATCTGTCCACAACAGAATTCTGTCGTACTTTGCACGAAAAACTGTCTGCGCCACATTTATAAAAGGTTTTAGACAGTTTTCTTGCTCTCCTACGACTAGCTCGACAAAAGGGGCGTGGCCTATGAAAAGGGGGCACGACAAAAAAACGTCTGTGCGCCAAAAATACTGCCCGGCAGAATTTTATTCTAGTTTTCTGATGTAAAATAAGCCAATTCATAGGAGGTGCAGAGTATGACTAGACAGTCTTATTGTAGGACACATTTATAAGACTGTCAAGTCTAACTCTGCACTGTCTAACCTTGGGACGCTTTTTATATATTTGCCCCAATATTTTTAGGTGTCAGGTCATGCTTTACAGCAGGTGACTGCGCTCCTGATACTGCCCCCCCATATTGCTACAGGTGGTGCTGCCTAAGGCAAAAGGCTCAACTCGATTCATGGATGGGGCACCCTTGGTGGTGGCAATCCACCTTGCGCGGTATGTGAAAATTGGGATGTGTGATGGCCAGATTTTATAGATTGACCACACTGTTGGGGATGGGGTTTTGTGAATCATAGTAAAATATTCCCCCATATATAACAAACTTCCTTCAATATAATAAACCTCTTTAATATATAACATATGTACTGCACCTCCTATGTATAATGTCTCCCCAACAAATGATCTTATATATATCCCCACATAATAAACAATCTTCTATACTGATATATTAATATATATATATATATATATACAGGCAGTCCCCGGGTTACGTACAAGATAGGGTCTGGAGGTTTGTACTTAAGTTGAATTTGTATGTAAGTCGAAACTGTATATTTTATAATTGTAGATCTCCAGACGAAAAATTGGTCCCAGGACATGGATTAAACATTTTTGCGTGTTAAGGGACCAAGGTGATTACTAATAAACTTCATTACAGACACCTTACAGCTGATCCATTGGCGTCCATGGGACTATAATAACATCCAGAACTCACCAGAGGTCACAGGGTACTGCTGTACTAGGGTTGTCTGTAACTCGGGTGTCCTTAAGTAGGGGACCCGCCTGTATTATATATAGTCTATATATATATATAATATATAAAATCATATACCCAATATATGATACATGACCCTTATCTAATTATTGTATCCAACTATTTAATGGCTCCCAGGTCATTTTATTTAGTGACACCCAATCAGCAATTTTATACAGAATGCCTGCCAATGAATTATATATTTTGCTACATAATCCCCACCTCTGTGTATTATTAGTGCCTTCAAGATCATTGCACCCTATACCTAGGATCATGCCAGTATCATATTATATATATATATATATATAGTTTGGGACCATCTTAAAAATATTAACTCTACCTACCAGTGACAGAGGCCGATTCTCCCATGTTTAATCTTTGTGGTCACATACTGCATAACAGGGGTCAAATTAAGGGATACAGATTTGGAGACCTCTTTATGAATAACTATCCCCAGGTAGACAAATTGATCAACCACCATCAGACTTGAAGACTGTGAAGTCAGAACAGAGTCAAATTCATCCATCCTAAGGAGGGCAGATTTATGCCAGTTGACCTTTAGCCCTGAAAAGCTCCCAAACTCATTCACCACTGCCAGTATGGCGTCAAGCGAGGGGCCCGGGGCAGCCAGGTAGACAGTCAGATCATCTGCATAAAGAGACAATTTTTTTCAGTAATACCCGCAACGTTCCACCCCTCAATTGCTGTGCTAGAGTCACTTTGTTATAGGACACCATGCACACCCTACACTTCACACTTTCCAGCATGAACTGTATGAATTCATATGTTCCGTAAATTTCAACAAGGCATGATAAAAAATACCTAAAATTAGCACATTTATTAATTCCGTTAAACCTGTTCTAGATATTAGTGTGTAATCCATGCAGATGGCTGTGAAGATATTTGGGTGGACCCCTATGTTGAAAATAATAGGGGTGTTTTTTTCCCTATGATAAATATCTGGTCTGCGATTGGTTCCTATCCCTCATATCAGTATTATAGCATCTCCTGTCCTCCACATTGGACTAGCAGAAGACAGAAAGCTGTCATACCTGATCATGGAGCTCAGTGTCGTGTTGCTCTTCCTGGCCGGCTGCTCACTTAGTTGGGCAAAGCCAATATTGGTGAGTGTGGATCCTCCCGTCTCTCAGCTGTCATTTCCTTTGGAGATGTAGATAGACCTGTATTCAGCACTCGCTTCCTTTTCCCATCCTAAATCTGTCTTTCTCTTCTTACAGGTACAAGGACTTCATAACATCCTAAATCTGTCTTTCTCTTCTTACAGGTACAAGGACTTCATAAGAACGGTAAGTAAACTTTTTATCATTTTTCTATGCAAAGTGTCAATTTTGGGGGAAGTCTTTGAATTCTTCGATTGCACATGTTATGGAGGATAAAGAGTAGATAAGTCCTAGCACCAGGGGTGTAACTTGAGGGGGTGCGGAGGTTGCGGTTGCACCAGTGCCCCAAAAGTTTAGGGGGCCCTTATGGTGCACTTTCCCATATGAGAAGACTATTACTATAAACCATACATTATAGTCGGGGGCCTGGCACTTTGCACTGGGGCCCATCAGCTTCTAGTTACGCCACTGCCTAGCACAATGCACTAGCGGTAGAGTAGGGAGAGATTTATGTGGTCGCAGATTTACAAATTGAGAGTTTAAATCTTCAGCTTTGGTTCTCAGAGATATCAGGAGTTTAGATCATGGTTTATAGGGGTGAAAAAGACACATGTCCGTCAAGTTCAACCAAGGAAGGAACCTGCTTGCTGACATTTATATATCTAGAGGGCAAGACATCCATGGTCTACCAGATGTCCTAAGATTTTTTATAACTAATTCTCTCTACCGCAAATATTCTCTCTCACGTTCTATCCATAGTTGTGTTCGTCTCCTGAAGGTCATATACTAGTTTACCAGCCAGACCATAGTTTCAACATTTTGGAGACCTTGTGGGTTGTGTGTTTTACTATCTGTTGTAGTTTTTGTATTTTGCTTCTTGATGGTTAGTGATAACAGTCAGACTGTCTCACAAGACCTCAAGATGATCCTCCAGTGGGACGAGCTCTAACCCAATGGTGGACCTTAGAGGTCCTAAAATAGACATCCAAATTTGAAGTCTACTTTGGTTTGCTTCCTGGTGGTGGATGGAGGGTTGCCTCAAGGACCACAAGTCCAGCGCTATTAGTACATGATATTGATCTGGATACTATCTGTCACGCTTGCAGCCACTGCTTAGATTTGCGTCATACACCTCAGGTCCTCTTCCTGTTTAATTACATGTTGTGTATTTGTCAAATAGCCATTAGAGATAGCGAGGAAACAGAAGGAGCTAATTCCTGTATACCTGTGTGGTATAACACTATAGTTTACAGTAGGGGAATTTCAAGAAATTTTGACAATTAATAATGGTTAGAATCAATAACATTAACATTTTTGTAAATTGTCTTTTTTGTATTATGTGTTAGATCCAAAATGTAACACAGTGCGGGAAATTTATCAGAACTCTGACCGGTCTGTTTTGCCTGTTTTTGTGTCAAAAAAAGTTCGTAATTGCTTTATTTTTGCACAAAAATCGGGCAACTATGGACTTGTGACTTTTTGGAATAAAAAACACAAACGTCAGACCCATCAGTGTTTTGATAAATCCCCCCAAAGATCTAAATCCATGTCTATTCTTCTGACTAAATCGTAGCCAGTAATAGTATTATTTACATGTCCATCAGTTACTCATATTGGGGGACATAAATCGGGGCTTCTAGGACAGTTTGTAGGGTGGAGGCAATGAAACAATTGCAATTTTTGAGCATTGCAAAAAATTGGGATTATTTTTGTAGCCCCCATGTGGGCGTGTAGGGGGCGGCCGCCGGCAGAGAGGCTCTGGCATATCATACATTTCCCCCCATTGTGTTTTTTATTTGTTTCCTCATCCTCTACCATTACAAATGTATTGCAAGCTTTCTCTGCATCTACTTGACGCTTCTCTGTCCTATGTCCCTTATTCTTCAGTTTATGAAAAGGACAACAGGACAATGTTGGAAATAATGACGGCTGCAAACAAAGGTGAGATTTCTGCTTTGTCCTCAAATGAAATTGTTACCTTTTATTGAGAATCATTACAGTTTTGACCATTCTTGGAAAAGTTAGAAAATATCATTCATATATAAAACATGCTAAACCAATATGTGGATTTACACCCCATTTATATTGATGTCCTATTTTTACCTCTGGTCAGCTGACTGGTGGCGCAATGGCGGTACCACTATTTAATAATCCATCTATTTGCAGCTAAGTGCCAGTAAATTGGACTAAAAGTAAATTAGGCTGAACTGCAATACCAAGCACAGCCATTAGGAAATGCATGGCGGCTGTCCCCAACTGTCACCGACCATCTACCACTAGGATGAAGGATTGTAAACCAAGCAAACTGACACTCTGTCAGGATCTGCACTTTGGCATCTTATTCTCTGTTTTTTTTTTTTACAGAAAAAAAATAATTTTACAATTATGCAAATGAGCCTGAGGGGCTCCAGGCTCCATAGGTTTTAATGGAGCCTGCAGCCCCTCAAGCTAATTTGCATAATTTATATATCCTTTTATGTTTAAAAAAAACATAAGAAGCTTAAAGAAGAGTGGGTCCTGCCAGAGGGGACACAAGTATGTCAGTATGCTTGGTTTACAATCCTTCATCCTGGTGGTAGATGTCCTTTAAGTACACCCGACTTTCAGATGACCCCTAGTTAGAGACGAGCCTCTCTACCTACTGTGACCTCTGGTGAAGCTCTCATGTAAGGTGTCCGTAAGGAAGTTTTATTGATAATCCTTATTCCCATGAGAGCACAAAATTTTGATAATCCAAATAAAAAATTTTGTTTCTGAGTTAAAACGATAAAATATTCCTGTTGCGACTAAGATACAAATTCAACTTAAAAACAAACCTAAAGAACATATGTTGTCTTAACTTGGGGTTTGCCTGTACAACTATGCCTGGTAAATAATGATAAGCACCACACCAGGGTAACATTATAGCCTATCCTAGGAATAGGTTATCAGTAGGGCTAGGCAATATCCCATATACCTATGAGGAAATGAGGAGAAATGTGACACCACATATTGTGTCATCTACATAAAGATTATACTATATGTGTATCCAGTCTGTGATGATAATGAGATGGTGACCCAGAAGTGATCTCTACAGAACAGGAAGTAAGGTTAAAACTTTTAATATAAATAGGGACATGAACAATCTAAACAAAACAAATCCCACAAATTCTTCAACAATATTTGTTGTACAATAACTTATTTTCTAAAAATCTGCTACATTGACCATAGAAAACTACGGTCTAAAGATAACCCAAAGCTATCTATAGGAAACTGTTGAGGGCGTGCTCTGTGACCTGTGCAAGGGTTACTATACAGGGAGGGGGAGGACCAGAGCTATGACATCAAATATCTCAAATGGGGAATCTTGTTTCATCTATATAAAGAATAAATTATTGTATTGTATTGTTCTGTCAATGATGATAATTAGGTGGCTGCAGAAAAGTGATCTCTACAGAACAGGAAGTAAGGTCTTTTAATTGAGATAAGGACATGGGCAATGTCTTTAATATGTGTTATATGTTATTTGCATTTCAACAATAAGTCGTTTTATGAAAACTTTCTTACTAGAAATAAACGTTTTAATTCATTGTATATTTTTTCCGCTCAGACATTGCTCACTCCCTCGTGAAGGGTGACGTTAAAACCAAGCATAGGCGCAGTGCTAAACTATGCCCCACGTGCATGTGGCCAAAATCGTCAGATGGAAAAGTTCGGATCCCGTATGTCATCGCCCCTGAATACAGTAAGTGATCTTTGTTGTAGTTGTGACCTGTCTAAGGCTTTGCGTGACCCTCAATGTTTTCGTAGACTGATTCCCCTCTCGCAGTTCGTGGGCCCTTGTAATGATGGAGCAGACATGGACTGATTTGAGGCCCGGTCCAGATCCTATGCTCACTGGTCTCAAGAGAATGATGTAAATATTTCATGCCAATTCTTCTGTTTCCAGGTGATTACGAAGTATCATACTTCAATCTGACCATGAAGGAATTCGAGACAACAACCTGTTTAGAGTTTGTCAAAAGAACCAATGAAGAAGACTATTTCAGTCTAGAGTCCGGAAATGGGTATGAAACCTGATTACTTTTGCCTTTGCTGGTTACCGTGTCTTTACTATCGATTGGGAAGTAAATAATCCGGATATCCACACTGAGAAAATGTTGAGTAGATGTTCTTTTGGCCAACAGAAATTCCTCCCGAAACACATGCATACTTGGCTTATTCGAGTTTGCACAAGTGTCCGTATTTGAGGGAGGGGGGTAAACCTTCTTGCTGGTGGTGGCATTGGGACCAAGGGGTTAGAACACCAGAAGTGACAGGGGTTTTTAACTATGAGAGCTGCCTATATGTGGAATAGCCTGCCTCAGGCGCTGGCCACAGCAGGGACAGCAGAGAGCTTCAAGAAGGGTCTAGATGCCTTTTTACACCTAAATAACATTAATGGTTATGTTATATAGAAATGTTTCCCCTAAACCCCTTCCTATAATAAACTATGATACTATTTTACTGATAATTTATTGAGGCTTTATTCTTTTTTAGGTGTTGGTCGTATCTTGGGAAGGTTGGAGGTAAACAGACGATCAGCGTAGCCATGCCCTCCTGTATAAAATACAGCCTCATACAGCATGAATTTATGCACATGTTGGGCTTCTACCATGAAGTTACCAGGAATGACCGAGACCAGTATATCAACATCTACTGGCAAAATATAGAACAGAGTGAGTATATTCTATATAAGCCAGATAAGAGTGCAACCAAAATCCTATTACCGAACATATTCTGTCCACTTAACGGGGTCATGATTAGAGACGAGTGAATCATTCAACATTCACTTTTTTTTTGTAAGATCCGAATCGGGTCGGAATCTATTTGGTTCTAAACTGACGTCGCTTTAATTCCCTGGGATTGGTATATAACCTCCTTGACTCTTGTCAAACAAACTTTTGTAATAATCTCGTCAATTTTCTACAAATTGTTTAATCTTTTAACTTTAACGAAAACGAATAACGAATAAGGTGCAAGCGGACAAATACTGAAATCATCTAAAAGTCAGTTGAAATCAATGTACATTTTGGTAGATTCTTTAGACCTCCGTTATTATCTTATATACAAGATTCGGCAATGTCTAAGAATCGCCACGTTCGTACTGAATTTTTTTGACTGGATGAATAGATTTGCTCATCTCTAGTCCTGATAATATTTTGTCTGGTGCACCCTTCTGCAGAATTGGTCTTTTCCCTCATCAGCCATAAAATGACCACAGATAGAGGGTCATGTGATCTCTGACTGACCATGAGCAATCACCAGTTACAGATCACATGACTCCCCATCTGCAGCCATTTTATGGACAGGAATGTCCGGCTGATGAGGTAAAAGACAGGAGGCTTCACTTTACGTATCAGGAAAGCGGAGCAGAACTATTACTAGATGTAAATTGGTAAATTACCTCATATCCTGCCTCCCCACACTTACACACTCATTACAAAACCATGAGGTAAAGTGGCCCACCTCTTTAAGGTTAAAAACGTGAACATCATAAAGATCTAAAAACTAGCCATAAATTTCAGGTAGCTTTCAGTTATCGCATCTGGTAAACAGGATGTTGTTATATACATTTAATGGCCGGTGAGTCCGGTTGAAATTGAGAATTTTGCTTCATACAAATCTTATAGGTGCTGCATGGCCAGAGTAAGATAAAAAAAATCCCTTTAAGGAGCAATCATTTTAAACCATTGCTACTAAGTATAACAAGAAGATAAACTGTAATCACATCTCCATGTTGTTTCTCCCAAATCAGAGAATCATGGACTTTTTGACTTGGATAACGGGGACACCTTCAACCTGCCCTACGACTACAACTCCGTCATGCATTATACCTCGTAAGTAATTCACAAAAGATGTAGATTCATGTTCTGCATCGTGTGCATGAAAGATACAGGAATGGTCATTATAGTTCCTAGAGGTCTATGGGGAGGGAAGTGGAGAGGGGTCATGGGAGCGAGATCTCCAGCCGGCAGCCGAGGGAGAACCAAAAATCACACAGAGCCTATAGATGGGAAAACTGCTAGAAAGTACAAGTCATGTAATGGTCAGGGATAACGTTACTGCTTATTTGCACATTTAGTAAAGCCCCTGCGCCAGTTTTTTGTCCGACTTTGCACATTATTTACCGTGAAAACTGCTTATACATGTATTTTTGAAGTGTTGGCGACAAATTTGTGTCACAGCTGCACTACACCTATCATGACACAAAATTCGCCACTGAAGGGGGCACTCCGGTGTACAGTCGGGCCGCACACTACATTTGTTACGTTGGGTCCGACAGAATTGTGATGCACGTCCCATGTAATAGGTGCATCAAAAAAAGTTGTTGCGCTCTGTCAGAGCAGTTAAATCCCGCGCTAAGTCCGAATCAGTCGGATCGGCACGCCCCCAAATTTGTGTTGCATGAAAGCAGTGCAACTGTGCCAAAATCCGATCACGTGCGACACATTCCCAGCACAGACACTTGTTAAATACCTGTCCAAGCCGTGTAATTCTCGAAAACGTTGAAAAGTCAGACAAAAGTGCAATCCGTGACCCTTAGTATGCTAGGGTTTATTCCCCTATATTACTGATTTATGCAAAGTTTATCTCTCAAATACATCTGTCCGTGGTTCATCCTCTATCACTGATATACAGTATATATTACATAACTTTACCTTCTTGCATATATTCAGCAATGATGTGTAGGAGAGGCAGTCGTTCCATGTTACCCAATGACTTACCTTACACCTTTCACAGGTCGGATTACAGCATTGTCCCTGGGCAGCCATCAGTACTTGCAAAATCCGACCCTAAAATGTCTATCGGTCAACAAATAGGAATGACTAACATAGATGTGATGAAGGTCAACATTGCCTATAATTGCAGTAAGTACTTTTTATTTCAAGAAATGAAAAAAAAAAAATACTTTTTTTAACAAGTAAAAATTTTTTTATTGCATTTATTAATCTGTTTACAAATTAATAAATCTTAATTTCTGCCCACAACAGCCTGAAAATGATCTGCACAATATTTATCAAAGGTTATAGACAATTTGTAGACAGTTTTTACCTCTACTATGAGAAAGGGGTGTGGCCTAATAAAGGAAGATGTAGCTTTGTCAGAAAAAATGCATGTGAGAAATTTTTGGCAGGTTTTACTTATATAAATGAAAACAAATTATAGAAAAAGTAAAGTTAGACCAGACAGTTTTATGTTACGCCAGATTTATTACCCAGCATCTAACACTGTGATAAATCTTGTGTGGAATGAGAATGTAAAGGTTTTGATAACTCTATCACATTGCCGGCAGTTCTGCTGTTCCGTATAGAAATACTCCTGGCTGTGTTGGATCTCTCTGTTCTCGCCAATTTTTTTCTCAGTGTTAGACACAGAGACAATGGAAAGGAGACTAAGTCTTCCAACAGGACGGATAACACAGGTTGTACAGCCGCAGCGTTTGGCCAAGGAGGAGGGAGGGGGAAATCACACAGTCTACAGAGATGGTGCAGTCCTAAACTTGGTACAACTTTTCCTGCAAAGTCAGCAGTGAACACAGAACTTATTATCCCACAACTTACCATAGAGAACTCTAAGAGACAGTAAGAGGAAGCGGGCGACAGGGGGTCCTACTGGGACTTAGGGTGCAGCAATGATCTCCTTATCAATGTAATAACTAACTTATCAAACTGTCCTTTATTTCATGACCAATAATGGGTTTTTTTTTATTTTTTTCAGATTTGTGCAGAAAAAAGTTTTTGGACTCCGGAACTTTCACCTTTACATCAGCAAACCAAGAAGCATCCAGCTGCCTTTATCTCATCCAGTCTTCTGTTAAGGTGCATACTAAATATATTCTTGGAAAAAAAAATTGGTGCAGCCTTAAAGGAAACCTACCACCAGGATGAAGGATTGTAAACCCAGTACACTGACAT
This sequence comes from Engystomops pustulosus, assembly GCA_019512145.1. Classification (NCBI taxonomy): domain Eukaryota; kingdom Metazoa; phylum Chordata; class Amphibia; order Anura; family Leptodactylidae; genus Engystomops; species Engystomops pustulosus. Next base: position 5,344,564 of record CM033643.1, on the reverse strand, counting down.
TCTGGTGTGCACCACCTCTGGCAGGATCCCTGGTTTTTAAGAACCAGTTCCAACCCCTGGGGCACCTATGGAATCCATAGAACCTAATTTGCATAATTTTAAAACCCTTAAAAAAAAGCAACTAAGGAATAAGAATCCAAAAGAAGAGCAGATCCTGCCAGAGAGGGCACACACCAGTATGTCAGTGTACTTGGTTCACACTTGATCCTGGTGATAGATGTCCTTTAAAGAGACCCTCTGGTCCCCTACTTAAGTACAACCGATTTATAGACAACCCCTAGTTACAGACGGACCCCTCTGCCCTTTGTGACCTCCGGTGAAGCTCTCTGAATGTTACTTTAGTCCCAATCTGCAATGATCAGATGCAAGGTGTCTGTAATGAAGCTTTATTGATAATCCTTATTCCCACTACAGCAAAAACCTTTGAAGATCCAATTGTCATTGGGACAGAATCTGTTTTACAATTATAAAATATACAGTTCCAACTTACATACAAATTCAATATAAGAACAAACCTAAAGAATCTTGTATGTACTGTATGTTTATGGGACCGCCTGTAGATCCCCGCAGGAGTGTACAATTATTTTTTTAACAAAACTGTCTGTGTGGCATTGACTCCCATGATCTATAGGTGTTTTTGAGGGCCACCCCTACTTTGACTATTGGCTATGTCTTCAGGGTCACCTCCTGAACTATACACAATTGTATAGTGTGAACAGAGCCTAAAGGCCTCCATAAACATTGGAAGGAAATTGGCAAAAATTCCCTGATTATTGAATTCCCTGATTATTGTCATCCATTATTGGCTTGCTGACCCCAACCCACCTCTCCTCAGGCAGCAGATGTTGAAGCAGATATAGGTCAGGTCATAGTTGACATTCAGCTCCTCAGTGAGGATGGACTGGCTCTAATTACACATGCAGACTCAGCCGAGCCAATGATACATAAGTATGATGTAGCGGAAGAGACGGAGCTGGTCAAACTCTTCTCTATGTATGGGGTCCATGACTGTGTTGCTTTCTTCTCTTCCATCACAGGTTCTCCTGCAGCTCAGCGACGTTAACATCCCATCATCTCCAGACTGTAAAGACGCCTACATAAAGGTCTATGATGGAGTCAGTAAATCTTCTCCAGTCTTCCTGGACAAGACATGTGGAAAGGTGTCACTGCCTCCTCTGGTTTCATCTGAAGACCATCTTCTCATAGAGATTGTCAACAACAAACCATCAGCCGAGATCACATTTAAAGCTTCCTATAATTCAGGTAATGGATTCACCCAGACTTGTCTACTTCGTTACCAATGGCCGTGCCTTGTGGTGGTGATGGAAATGTCTAGTGATGGTTTCCTTTGAAGATTTACTGACCGTCCATTCGTTTTTTTTATCTAGCGAGATTCGGAAAGACCCATGTGACAGATTTTGGAGCGGTGATGTCTCCATTATTTCCCGGTATTTATCCACGCAATGTGGACGCCTTCTACAGCATCATCGCCCCTAAAGGATATAAGGTAAGACGCCCGCCTTCTACAGCATCATCGCCCCTAAAGGATATAAGGTAAGACGCCACAACTCACAATCCAATCCTTCTCAGTGTGAAGTATATGACGCTCAGGGAACTCACAATCCAATCCTTCTCAGTGTGACGTATATGACGCTCAGGGATAGCTTATTACTTATTGCTATCCTCTATATTCTGTAGATTGATGTCAGAGCTTATTACTTATTGCTATCCTCTATATTCTGTAGATTGATATCAGAGCAGGCTTCAAACCTAGATCAGGGATGAACCAACTCTCATCATCCTTTTCTACGTACATTAGCTCCTATCATCCCTTTTCTATGTACATTAGCTCCTATCATCCATGTTCCTATTCTCCTAATCTACTTTTGGATGAAATATCTGCTTCTATATGGCGAGGAAGATGGCTCTACTTTTGGCTATAATATCTGCTTCTATATGGCGAGGAAGATGGCCAAAAGATCAATAAGCTGCCCGATAACATGTGTTCTATGGAGAGGGGAGGGGGAGTAGTGAGTCACAGCAGCTAGGATGAGCCATGGAAGGGTGGAAGTCTGGGTTTTATGTAACACTATATACGACTCTGTAGTCTGTATTTCCAGTTTTGCAGAATTCTCTGATCTGTTAGGTGAGGACCTAGCTGCTGTGACTCACTACTCCCCCTCCGTCTAGTGATGGTTTCCTTTGAAAATTTTGACCGTCCATCCGTTTTTTATCTAGCGAGATTCGGAAGACCCATGTGACAGATAATGGAGCGGTGATGTCTCCATTATTCCTGGTATTTATCCACGCAATGTGGGACGCCTTCTACAGCATCATCGCCCCTAAAGGATATAAGGTAAGACGCCACAACTCACAATCCAATCCTTCTCAGTGTGAAGTATATGACGCCAGGGATTGCTTATTATTATGCTATCCTCTATATTCTGTAGATTGATATCAGAGCAGGCTTAAACCTAGATCAGGGATCAACCAACTCTCATCATCCTTTTCTACGTACATTAGCTCCATCATCCATGTTCCATCTCCTAGTCTACTTTGGCATAATATCTGCTTCTATATGGCGAGGAGATGGCCACAAAAGATCAATAAGCTGCCCGATAACATGTGTTCTAGAGATGAGGGAGGGGCGAAGTGGGGGCTGTTTTTGTAAACACTATATATGACTCTGTAGTCTGTATTTCCAGTTTTGCAGAATTCTCCTAATCTTTAGGTGAGGACCTAGCTGCTGTGACTCACTACTCCCCCTCCCTCATCTCAGAACACATGTTATCGGGCAGCTTATTGATCTTTTGGTGGCCATCTCCTCGCCATATAGAAAGCAGATATTATGCCAAAGTAGACTAGGAGATAGGAACATGGATGATGGAGCTATGTACGTAGAAAAGGATGATGAGAGTTGGTTGATCCCTGATCTAGGTTTAAGCCTGCTCTGATATCAATCTACAGAATATAGAGGATAGCATAATAATAAGCAATCCCTGGCGTCATATACTTCACACTGAGAAGGATTGGATTGTGAGTTGTGGCGTCTTACCTTATATCCTTTAGGGGCGATGATGCTGTAGAAGGCGTCCCACATTGCGTGGATAAATACCAGGAATAATGGAGACATCACCGCTCCATTATCTGTCACATGGGTCTCCGAATCTCGCTAGATAAAAAACGGATGGACGGTCAAAATTTTCAAAGGAACCATCACTAGACGACTTCCACCCTTCCATGGCTCATTTTATACATTTTCTTTCCAGGTGTCTTTAAACATTGATTTCTTTTGGATGAGTTCTTCATCTGACTGCACCGAAGAGTATTTAATAATTAGAGAGTCAATGACCTCACCGATTGTGGCCACTTACTGTGGATATTTATATCCCATACCCATGACTCTCTAATTATTAAATACTCTTCGGTGCAGTCAGATGAAGAACTCATCCAAAAGAAATCAATGTTTAAAGACACCTGGAAAGAAAATGTATAAAATGAGCCATGGAAGGGTGGAAGTCTGGGTTTTATGTAACACTATATACGACTCTGTAGTCTGTATTTCCAGTTTTGCAGAATTCTCCTAATCTTTAGGTGAGGACCTAGCTGCTGTGACTCACTACTCCCCCTCCCTCATCTCAGAACACATGTTATCGGGCAGCTTATTGATCTTTTGGTGGCCATCTCCTCGCCATATAGAAGCAGATATTATAGCCAAAGTAGATTAGGAGGATAGGAACATGGATGATAGGAGCTAATGTACGTAGAAAAGGATGATGAGAGTTGGTTGATCCCTGATCTAGGTTTGATCTGCTCTGATATCAATCTACAGAATATAGAGGATAGCAATAAGTAATAAGCAATCCCTGAGCGTCATATACTTCACACTGAGAAGGATTGGATTGTGAGTTGTGGCGTCTTACCTTATATCCTTTAGGGGCGATGATGCTGTAGAAGGCGTCCACATTGCGTGGATAAATACCAGGAAATAATGGAGACATCACCGCTCCATTATCTGTCACATGGGTCTTCCGAATCTCGCTAGATAAAAAACGGATGGACGGTCATAAATTTTCAAAGGAACCATCACTAGACACCTCACCGATTGTGGCCACTTACTGTGGATATTTATATCCCATACCTCAGATGGTATCTAGTGGAAACACACTGATTCTACAGTTTCACAGCAGTCCCTCTCCTTACCATAATGGATTTCATGCATTCTATAACTTTGGTAAGTACTGCCCAGATATGTGTATCACCAAGATGTGCAGATACTGTCCTCACAGACTTGGGCTATATTCCCACGAATGTATTGGGATGTATATACGGCATATAGACGTCCCCCATACATCGCAATGGCCTCACGGCGCCGTACAGGAGTGTTACCGTTCCGTAGCCCGTAGAAAGATAGGACATGTCCTATCTTTCTCCGGAATACGGCAGCGCTGTGCACCATATGGTGCACCTATGGATAGGGACGGGGGTGAGCGGCCTCCTCTCCCCGGCGCCGCAACGTGCCCGCAGTGTGAATACAACCGTCTGAGTGTAGCTGTTCTGCAACGTTTTTATCGGGCTAGCACACGGCTCGATTGTTTTCAATGGAAAATATGGTCACCCATTTGATTGACCGTATATTCGACTGAACCGTAATTTGTCCGGGTGGCCGCTCGTCTTTCAAAGGAGAGTGGAAATGTTCGGAGATCTGACTCCCCGTCCCTTTGCCACCCAGCCTTATGTTACTTTCAGATTCCGACCCCGATGAGCACACAGTCGTGAGCAGGTAGCCTCAACGTGTATTCTTGTACCCAAAAATGGGTCTTCTTGCTCTCAACTCCCCCCACAAGTACGTTCTAGACTTATCCTTTCTGCTTCAATGAGATATTTTATTTTAGTAAAAACTTTAGATATCATTATTATGAAAATTAGATTTTTCTGCACTGGGGGGTGGAGTTGTCACTACTGCTGCACTTGTTCTCTCCTGGGTCTATTCTGCTCATCAGTCTTATTGAAGTGAAGGGGCAATGCTAGAAGTAGAGGAGGCACTTGGGATACCATGACCCGAATGGCACAGCCCCTTCTATTAGCTATTAGTGAGGATTCTGGGAGGTAGGTTCCAGTGGATCTGATATAAATAACCTATTCCAAAGATATCTGATCAATAGTTGTCTTGAGATTTTTAATGGGTACTGGTTCTGATTTAAGCGCACCCAATTGTGCACTGAGTGTGACTGGCAAAGCCACAAGGGAAGAAATGTATCCAAATTATCTCAAATATGTAAACAGGGTCTTAATGAGTCACTTAAAAAGATTTCGGACCCTATCCCTTGGTTATGGACTATAGGTCATAAGTAATAAAAATCGATCAGGGACCAGAAATTATAAATCCAAATCACTGATAATTGTGATTTCATTATATCTATTTGTGATCAGTATTTGGGAACTGAGGACACAGGACAATGGAGGGGATGGCAATGGGTGACAATCAGAATGTAACTGATGGACGCTTTGGTGGATTTTTGGGTTATATACCACACAATTAAATGGAGAATGTATTCCCTCTCTTGCAGTGCCGAGCAGCTGATCTACAGGACGACACAAAGACTGACCGATCGTTCTAAGAAAGACAGGATTTGGATGAAGAAATAGTTAATTTCTTTGAATACACTGATAATTTATTAATCTTATTTAACCTCTTGAAGACTCCTTCATTTTTTACCTTAAAGAGGATCTTTCACCACCTCCATCAAGTCCAACCCAAGGAGCAGTTGTAGTTTTTCTTCTAGCTCTCACCATTCCCAAGAAAACTATGTCATCATAGTTGGCTCCTTACTGTCAGATGGGCGGAGCAAGGCTTGTGGTCGTGACCACCCACCTGACAGTAGAAAACCTGTTTAGGTATTGGGACTACCCTGAATCTATGATAACTAGTCTCTACTTTCAGATGGGAGATTAAAATAATTGCATAATTTGCATAGAAACAGGGCTAGAAGAAAAATTACAACTATGACAGAATCAGTGGAACAGCACCAACAAAAGGAGGCAAAGATCTGAAATAGGTAAAGGTGGCGACGTCTTCTTTAAAGGAAATCTACCACCTGGATGAGTGATTGTAAACCCAGCACACTGAAATACTGGTGTGCACCCCGTCTGGCTGGATCTGCTCTTCTTTTAGCTTCATAAGCCCTTGTTTTCAAATGAAAAGGTTTTTTAAATTATGCAAATGAACCCGAGGGGCTCCAGACTCCATTGACATCTAAGGAGCCGGAGCCCCTCAGACGCATTTGTATAACTTTTAAAATATTTTTCTAGTAAAAACATTGTTCTAAGAAGCTAAAAGAACAGCAGATCCTGCCAGAGAGGACACACACCAGTATGTCAGTGTGCTGGGTTTATGATCCCTCATCCTGGTGGTTGATGTCCTTTTTTTACCCCATTAAACGTCTAGCCCCCCAGGTGGGGTATGAAATGTCCTTTCTAGAATCACCTCTTTTATGTGAAATCTTTAAACCTTTAAAAACTATCCCTCCAAACCAGACAAATGTGACTCTTCTCACCTCATTTTCACATTAGATCTAGTTCAGTTTCAAGGGTAGTGTCACTTCAGAAGTCCCTACCTTATGTTCTATAGCACCTAGAAACATGCTTTGTGTGTCACGTTGAAGTTAAGGATCTCATCTTTCAGATTGGGTTTATGGCTTTGTGAGCTACAGAAGTAGAGATACAGGCAGCTAAAGACATAGTTGGAAATGTGAACTGCAGATAAAGATCCAATTCCCGCCTTACAGAACCATTAGCTCGGTGGAGATTCTCTTTACTATGACACAAAAAGCTTGTTTCAAGGAACTATAGAACCAAAGATAGGAGCTTCTGAAGTGAAGCTACTCCTGCAACCAGCAAACTTGACTCATCTTATGTTAAAAAGAGTCATATTTGCCTGACTTTGGGGAAGATTATTTTATAGGTAAACGTGTTTTCACAAAAAGGAGGGAATACAGAAAGTATGTTTCATGTCCTACCTGAGGGGACTAGTAGTTTAGTGGGGTATAACCTGTTAATGGGTTCCCTTTAAGGGCCTAAAGAATTTTAGGATTTTAACTTCTCTGCATTCTGGTAGTCATAGCTATTTAGAGATTTTAGCTTAACTTGCTATAGTTGTATGAATTCTGTTTTTTATGGTTCTTTCTTTATGTGCTATACTTACCTTAACATATATATATATATATATATATATATATATATATATATATATATATACATAGAACAGGTTGTTACAGCTCAGGTGATACTCATGTGTAGTATTGTAGCTGTTATATGATATATGTGAACAAATATATATTAAGAAATACTAAATAAATATATACATGGCAAATTAGATTGTGTCTCCATGTTTTTATGTACTGATATTTAAGTCTTTAATTTTTATGATTCCGCATTCATTATTCCTTATAGAGCCCCATTATTATCATGGGGGTGGAGACTCAAAATGGGGTTTACATGACTATAAAAGCAAATGGAACCACATGGAAAGAGTTTTAGGAGGACTCGGCCTGTGAGGTCTCCACATAAGATGTAACCTAAAGCTGCAAGGCCACAATGCAACATCTGTACCATTTCCCCAATTACAATATATTGTATATAGGGACAGGCCGGCTACAAGGCTCTGAGTCCAAAGCCTCGCTTGCACACCCTTAAAGGGGTTTGTCCGCAAACTAAAGTTAGGCTCTATCCTCGGGATAGGGCCTAACTTGCTGATCAGTGGGGTTGTCAGTGCTGAGAGCCCCACAGATCGCGAAAAACAACGGGTCCGTGCTTGGCAATTTCCCTCAGCTCTGTAGGGATTAATATAGCAAAGCGGTCATGTGCTGCCATCCGCCCCATTAGTCTGACGGAGCAACAAAGGGGTCTGACGGATCCCTCTTTTTCGCGATACAAACTCATATCCAGAGATGACCGAGACTTCATGGTGGACACATTCCTGCATACTGAGGTCTTATCACAGAAGTTGGCGCCATCTTTTGGTGTAGTCACAGACGCCATCTTTAGAGCAAAGCATTTTCACAGTAGTTGTAGACAATTATCTGACCACATGATGAATGGTTAATAAATGTATTTTGAGAACACAAGTGACCTACTAAGCATAGTCTAGTCATTTACCCCATCAGATAATGAGTACATTGTGCTTAGCTTCCAATTAAGTTGATAAATACATTAAAAGGGGTATTTTCATCTCAGATGAGAAATCTATAGGAAACTGATCTATCTCCAGAACAAAGATCTATTGACCTGCCGCTGCTTGGATGGAGCGGTGATGGGTCTTACCTCAAGCTCTCGTGTTAAGTCAATGGGATCGCCAACAATAGCTGAGAAAGCAACCTGGACCATTTTGGATCCTCCATTGGCTTTAGAGGTGGGAAAGTTGTAAAGTCCGACCACTAGAAGTATAAAACGATTGTGGGTTCACTCAGTAAAGAATATTTACACAATGGGGTCTGAAGATGTGCTCATGGACTGCCTTCGGTATAGGAGACTAAAAAGGTATGAAAAAATGTAAAATGTCTGAAAGCACCAAGGGCAGATGTCCCTTTACCTCAAACAGTACATAAAATAGATAATAGAATATAGTTAATATAGGTCATATAATAGTATATAGTACATATATAAACATATAGTTGCACATGCAATATAATTAAAAATACATAATACAATAAAATAGGTTAAAAATATCATAAGCGAGCCCCAAAAAGTTTTCACAAACGTGTATCAAAAAGTTTCTGGTGTAAATCTGTATTCGTCCACCAAAAGCAGAATATAGGATGCAAATGTCTGGTTTTTAATGCAATTTCTACATAGGTGTGTACAGGGTCATTTCCAACAACCACCACTCCAGTGATGTAATGGTACTTTGGGGCAGATTTACTTACCTGGTCCTGTCGCGGTGCATTGTGAGACGAGGATTCGGGTCTGCCGCGATTCACTTAGGTCGCTTCTGCGCTGAGGTCCGCCGGAGCTCGCCTTCTTCTTCCTGATGCTTGTAAGTGCGTGTCTTGCGATACATTTCTAAATGTTAAATTCCTTGCGTTGTCCGACGGCACGCCCCCCAATTTCTGTCGCGTGCAAGCCGGCGCCAAAATTTCGGGGGCAATTCGGCGCAAAATGGAAATCGTCGGGAAACCCCACGAAAATGCGCCGTGCGGACCCTTAGTAAATGAGCCCCTTTGTGCTATCTGTGTAAGAAGGCAAATGGATGTTTAGAAAACCCTTGTTCAAGTATGCTAGCACAGCTGAAAACAGTTGTGATTAAAGAAGCTATAAAACCGACTTTCCTTTGAGGTGGTTGAGAATCTGGAGCATCACATTTGTTTGTTCTACGAAACTGGCATAAAAAACTAACTTTGTGAAACTCAACATTCTATTCTCGTTATTAGAAATTATGGCCATTCCATGCAACAAATTGCCAAGAAACTGAAGATTTCCTACAACAGTGTGCACTACTCCCTTCAGAGGAGAGCACAAACAGGCTCCAACCAGAGTAGAAAGAGAAGTGTGAGGCCCCGCTGCACAACTAAGCCTTAAAATAAGTACATTACAGTCTCTTGTTTGAGAAACCAAACCTTTTTTTATTGGTGTACATATATAAAGTTTAGCTAATTTGACATTTGGTTTGGTGTTGTGTTTGTAAATCATTGATTGGCATATGTCTAGCTTCTTATATGGTTGTTTAATTGTGCAGGGGGTCCTTGGTTTGACTACTCTTGTTTGAGAAACTGATGCCTCACAAGTCCTCAACTAGCAGCTTCATCAAATAGTACCGCCAAATTGCACTGTCAACCCCTACACTGAAGAGGCAACCCCAGGATGCGGCCTACAGGGCAGAATGGCAAAGAAAAAGCCATATCTGAGAATGGCTAATAAAGGAAACAATTAATATGGGCAAAAGAACAGACACTGGACAGAGGAAGATTGGAAAGTGTTATTGACAAATCTAAGTTTGAGATGTTTGGATCACGCAGAACATTTGTGAGATGAAGAACAACTTAGAAGATGTCTGACGCCATCTGTCTAACATGGTGGAGGTCATGTGATGGTCTGCGGTTGCTTTGCTGCTGGTGAAGTGGTAGATTTGTACCTGGTCCAAGGGATTTTGAATAAGGAAGGGCATCACTCCAATTTGCAACCCCATCCCATACCCTGTAAACAGAGCTTGATTGGAGCCAATTTCATCCTACAACAAGACTATGGTCCAAAGCCCCTCCAAATCATACATGAACTCTTTAGGGAAGAAGCAGCAGCTGGTATCCAACTGTAATGGAGCGGCTGCCCAGTCACCAGATCTCAACCCCATTGGGCTGCTGCGGGAGCAGCTTGACCGTATGGTACGTAGAAGGTGCCCATCAAGCCAATCCAACTTTTTGGAGGGGCTTCAGGAGTCATGGAGTGAAATTTCTCCAGATTACCTCAACAAATTAACAGCTAGAAGCCAAAGGTCTGCAATACTGTAAATACAGCACGAGGAGCATTCTCTGATGAAAGCAAAGGAAATTATTATTTCAAATGAAAACAATATAGATTTGGACTATATTTTCTATTAATTTTGCAACTCATTGAAAAACTAAAAGTATGAGTTTTCATGGAAAACACAAGATTGTCTGGGTGACTCCAAAATTTTGAGCGGTAGTGTGTATACCTATATTATATATGAAATATATACATTAAATGTCGATGCCCAGATTAGAACATTGCTTTAAGTTTAATGTAGGAAGTAGGGGAGACCTCCGGAAGTAATTGTGGGTTTGCAAGAAGAAAACTGGACAGAAAAATGGTAAATGTTATAGTAAAGTCAAGCAACAGAAAAATGTAACGGTAAGGGGTTAATCACAAAACATAATGAAATATAATAAAGTTTTATGCTTCAAAAAGAAGAAAATTGAGAAAAAAATGTTAAATGTTAAAGAAGAGTCAAGCAACAAAAAAATATGTAACGGTAAGGGGTTAATCACAAAACATAATAAAATATAATAAAGTTGTATGCTTCAAAAAGAAGAAAAAAATGACAGAAAAAAGTGCCGATACTTAAACTTTTAAAGTTATGTTGGGGGAAAAAAAGATGCCGCAAGAATGTCAACTTCAGCAAGCGAGTAATAAAGTTTATTCGAATAAAAAAAAGAATGCGGAATGTGATTGGATAATCCGGCGGCGCGCGGCAGTGACATAGTAATTAGGCGCATGTCATCGCTGTGTGTGCAGGATGTTTAGGAAACCGAATCGGAATCTGCGGGTGCGGAAAGCGGCGTCCAGCGATGAAGAGGAGGAAGATGAGGAGCAGGAGAAGGTGGAGAGGCCGCGGAGAACCGGAAGGAGAGGACTGACCTGCGGGACCAGGAAGAAGAAAGAGGAGGCGGACAGTGAGGAGGAAGAGGGGGATGAGGAGGAACAGCCGGAACAGCCTGCCCGCAGCGCCGGCCCTCACAGCGCTCTCAGCTTCACTGCAGAAAAGGAAGGTGAGAGGCCTTTACTGTATCCATGGAAACCTTAAAGGGGTTTTCCAGGGAATCTCAAAACCTGGCAGATTAAATCCCCTTCCCCGGCCACAGTTTTTGCCATGGGTCACATGACCCGCTTCAGTCTGTCAAAGGCCTTAAACCAGGGGACAACAAGGAAGTGACATTACGTGGTTTGAGGTTTCCAGGGAAACGCATGCGCGTTCGGGCCGAGGACCTCCCCCTGTGCGCTAGCATCGCGTTATGACGGACGCTTAGCGGTACGTGTGACCGCGGCCTCACAGTGATGGCGAACCTTTTAGAGACTGAGTGCCCAAATTACAACCAAACCCTATTATTTAAATGCAAAGTGCCAACATGGCAATTTAAGCAGTAACATGTTGGTACCTGTTTTGTCACAGCTTTTAATTGTATCGGCATCTTGAGGACACCAATTGACAGTTGACAGAAAGAGAAATTAAGATTATCATTGTAACTTCCTTCCAGGGTCTCCCTGAACAGGAAGAATTGCGGGGTGCAGAGGAAAAGCTCCAGTAATAATGCAGTTTTGCCTGCACCTCCTGTAGTCCCAGACAGCTAAGGATGTGTAGCTTTAAAATAGCCCTGATCACAGCACATCCTGGGTGGCTAGGGGCATCAGGAGGAGGTTTTGAGTTCTGTCTGGAAACTCTAGGCTGGGGTGATGGCCTGGGTGCCCACAGAGAGGCCTCCGAGTGCCACCTCTGGCACCAGTGCCATAGGTTCGCCACCACTGCTCTATAAGGTTTCCCACTATTCTATTATTGATGGCACAGGCAGTACCTGGGTTACGCACATGATAGGTTCTTTGAGTTTGTTCTTAAGTTGAATTTGCATGTAAGTCAGAACTGTATATTTTATCACTGTAACCCGGCTAAAAAAATTTTTGGTCTCTGTGACAATTGGATTTTAAAAATGTTGGGTTGTCATGAGAACCAGGAGTAATAATAAAGCTTCATTACATACACCTTTGGTAAAATGTTATATCTGTTTATTGTAGCCTAGGACTAAAGTACAGTAATTACCAACATCCAGAGGTCTGTTTGTAACTAGGAGTCATCTGTAAGTCGGGTGTTCTTAAGTAGGGGTCCGCCTATTCCATAGGCCGGATCCCAACAAGGCTCCATTCACACCTGCGTCTGGGCTTTCCAATACATTCAATGGAAGGTTAATAAAAAGTTTCCCAGACCTTCTGTTCCTCATAGACTTCCCCTGACCTTCCGTCATGAAGGGCATAAACAAAAAAAAGACTTGGCTGCTGCTCTATTTCCCCCTGTTAATAACACCAGTGGTGGGACCGGCCTTGTACACTTTCTCCATTCATCTGATGGTAAAGCCGGGGGTTACATTTCTATACATCGAGTCTCTTAGAGCCTGTGATTTGCTCTTCTCTGATGTTACCTGTCATATCTTCAGCCTTCATCACTCATTTGCTTTGTCATTACAGGTGAAGATGATTCCTTTAAGATCAGGAAGCCCACCATCAATGCTGTCATATTTAAGGTTCAGAAAAAGTCTGATGATGTGGAACCCAGTAGGAAACCTCCAGAGAAAGGTAAAGACTGGACATAATGGCTCCTAGAAACTGATGCAATGAGATGCGGGAGGGCAGAATCCTTCCACCTATGACATTTATACTGCACATGAGTATCTGGATTTTTGCAAGTTCTGTATATTTTTACTGAAGATCTGTAAATTCAAACAACTTTATTAAAATGTAGGTGCAGACAGCAGTCCAGAATCAGAACAGAACGAGCAGGAAACTTTGGATGAATTGGAGAAGGAAGAATATTCTGATCCGGAGAGCAACAGTCCATCCTCATCACCTTCACAGCAAACGCCTGCAGCAGGTCAGTTGTAACTATTGTATGCAGACATTGGGGGATATCCAAAAAGATTTTTATTTAAGTGGACCTCTTTTAGCTGGGTTAATTCCACTAAATATTGTCAGACATTGGGGGGACATTTATCATGACTAGTACGCTCGTTTTTGTTTTTTTTTGTTTTGTTTTTTTTTTGTGTATAAGCCCTGAAATACTCGCAATTCTTGGCCAGCTCCACAGCAGGTCAATGTGAAGATCTACCCCAGGCAGGGCCCGGCATACAATTGCATTGCAGCCAAGCCGCCCGCCAGATACATCAGGAGCACCTACAAAATTGCCTCCATATTTTAAACAAAATAGCTGACAAAAATGTTTACCTATGACAACCTAGAAAACCTACAAAAAAAAAAACCTGAACAATATTGACCAAAATAGTGTAAAATATATTAACTTTTTATTATAATTTAATAATAATTACAGATATGGACATGACACTCCATGAAGAAGACCCAGAACTGCCATACAGCAAGCTTTGACATAGACATAGTGGCAGATACTGCATGTATGCAGGACAGTGCAGCTCTGAGGTCTGAGCCTCCTGATGTATCAACCGTGGCAGGGGGGGGATTCGGCTTCGATCATATCATAAATTTCCTCCCCAATCTTCTTAAAACATTCAAAGGGTTCCTGGTGGCAAAACAGGGGACATTAAACCACCCTTATTCCCTTATATACTAGTGGTTTGCAGTTCCAAACTTTTCAAAGCCCATCAGCCGATCTGGGCCTTTTAATTAATACTTTAAGGGGTTGTATGGGATTAATGAAAAAAAATATATAAATATCTACTACTTTCTTCCAGTGGCAACATTTTTGTTGTAATACTGCACATAACCTGTAGACAGTTCGGCTTTTATTTTTTGCCAGAATCGGGGACTTGGGACATGCACATTGTACAGATCTACCTGTGGCAGTACACAAATTTATTTCCTAAGGTTAGGGTATTGGTGGGAATCACTTAAAAGGGATAGGTGGGCTAGTTAGCTGGTTCTGGCTACCTCCTATCAGAATCAACACACAGATCAGGTTCTCAAATACAGCTCTGTCCTGTGCAGCAACTGAGCAGCGTTACTGCAGCTTGACTTCACTTGAATGGTTACTGAGCTGCAATTCTTAAGTACAGCCACTACAATGCGAATTTGAGCTGGACTTCCTGATTCCTGAGCCAAGGGGCAGGGGATCACTAGGGAGCCCAAATGTCGGCAACACTTCTGGACTGATCTTACGGTAACCAGAAAACCAATTTAACAATATCTAACATTCAAGGGAAAGATCAATTGAATGTTTCATAACGAGCATCTGGTTTATCACCAGGATCTCCTCTTGCAGATATTCATGGGGGGACTTTCTTCTTTACAAGTGGTTAGGCAGTAGATGTGCACATGGCTTCTCTTAACTGATGGTTTGTCAAAGTTGCATCCATTCTATACTGTAGCGTAATAAGTGATTTATTAGTCATCAGAGGAGAGAGATCGGTGCTGGAAATGTATGAAGCTTGTGGGGCTTTGTTTAGATTGAATGCAATTGTAGTAAAATTTCAGATGTGAGAAGTATTACATAATAGAAATATAATAATAATTCTTTATATAGCGCACACAGATTACGCAGCGCTGCACAAACATGTCAAATACAGATGATATACTCTATTACCCATGTGACGCATGTAAAACCTTTGTGACCAATGTTTCTTAACCTTTTGTTCAGCACAGATGAAATCCCAGACGCTAAACAGATCCGAGCAGCTCGCAACCGCAGGAAATTGGCCCGAGCCCAGGGAGATTACATATCGCTTGATGTCTCTCATGAACAGTCAGATTCCAGCCAATCAGAAAGTGATGACGAGCTTGACGATCACGAGAAGAGGATCACATTTGCCCCCGGGATGAAAACCCTGAAAGATCAGATGGCTGAGGAAATGTGTAAGATTCTTCTATCCTTCTAAGACTGAGATTTAAAGGGCATCTACCACCAGGATGATGGACTGTATGCAAATGAGTTTGAGGGGCTCCTGTTTCCATAGGTGTTAATGGAGCCTGGAGCCCATAAGACTCATTTGCATACAACCCTTCATCCAGGTGGTGACGTCCTTTACAGGAACACTCCAGTCAAAGCTAATCCATTGAACATGGTGCAGGGCCTTCAGGTAGGAGCAGGACTCCTTTTACATTTCTATTCCTAGAACCCTACAAGGTAGAGTTCAATGAATCAGTTTTTTTTTTTTTTTTGTTTGTTAAATTTATATCCTAGACACCGGTTGGAGGTAAAAGTATGACTGCTGGGACCCTCAATGATCACAAGATTAGGGGTTACTGAGTACCCTTTGTGAATTTAATCCACTTACACAGGGGATTCAGATAACCATCTTCTCATGTTCTGTGGGGATTCCACCATTTGGACCATCTGTAGTAAGACCTCCTATCATTTGGATTCTAACTTATAACCTAAATGTGTGTTTTCTAGCCTCCAGCAGCGAGTCAGACAGGGACAATGAAGAACTAGATGACATCCAGGACAAGTGGGAGGAGCAGCAAATAAGAAAAGCCATCAGGCGTCCACAGGTGTGTAAGCTGTATCATGGCATCTTTCGCATAAACTTTGAGCGTGGGTTTGGACATGAACTAGAAATCCTCTCGCGCAGATTGACCAGCTTGCCCCCATTTCCCTTGAAAGGTAATGAGCAAAATGTGCTGTCACTGGCCTAATCACCGGCTGTTTGACTGCATACAATCTGAGATTGAGCACCTATCCAATGGCCAAGTCATGAGTGTAAATCCTGGTATAACCATTTAAAGGGATGTATTTTTGCAGTGATATGTCCTATACCAGATGTCAAGCGATGGTTTATGCTGGTGAATAATGTGGCGATTATATAATAACATTCAGTACAGATACGGCCTCACAGTGAGATCTCGCATAGCACACGGCCGGGTGGAGAATAGAGGGAGAGTGAACGCTCCTCACCCCTCCATTGAAAGTCGATCAGCTACATGACATGTCCTACATTTTGCAAGTGGCCGTCCCCACTTCGGGCACGTTTCTGTGAGACACCATGTGACCAGGTGCCATAGAGCTTTAGGGGGCTGAGATCCGGCTGCAAATTGTGCGGCTGTATCACTGGCCACTATGCAGTCATATACATGTGACCTTCTAACTCTCCAATGCCAAATGCTTTCTTTCTATAAACCTCTTGTACATTCCATAGCGTCATCTGCTGATTTTTATTTATTTTTTTTAAAATGTATTATATTTGTAGGTGGTGGACAACGATTTATTACAGGGCCGTAGCCCCCCACGTGTGAGAAAGCATGCAGAACCAAAGTTTTCTACTCCACTTGTGACCATAGAAGATATTAGAAAAAGGCTGAGAGCGAGGTACATTATTTCAAATATAATATTTGATTGGCTGGCGAGACCCCCTTTACTTTTATTGCTGACTGTTTTTGCACAGGAGGGTTCCCACTAGTCACAGATTTTCTTTTGTATAACTGAGAATTCATTACCAGTGACTTACACAGACAACTAGATATATTGTAGAGCTGGAGGGGTTCCCTATACTCTTTGAGCCACAAGTTCTTTATTGTCTTCAGAATCTCTTCCATGGAGGAGGTGCACAGAGCACACGTCATGGACAACGAAAAATACACCCATGACCTTGAAGATGCAAAGAGCGCGCTGCAGAAGCTGGAGACGTCAACGAGTGAGAGAAGCTACAAATTCTTCAAGGAGATGAAAGTTTTTGTGGAGAACTTTGTGGACTGTCTCAATGAGAAGGTAATGAAGGGTGTGAAGTAACTGCTGCCTGCACAACCTCTACTCTCATCCAGAGCTCTCTCCAAAATTATACTGTTACCCACAGTTTGCTTTCCAAAGTGAAAGCTATTAAAGGGAAATCTTCTCTTTTAACTGAGAAACCCTTGCCCTGTACAATACCTCTCAATGCAGCTAATCATTGGCCTCAGCGGTGCACATGACTACTGAGGCCAGTGTAGAAGAAGACATCACTAAAGCACCAATGTAAACACGTATGGGGTCTGGAAGTATTTATATAACTGGGGAAAAACCCTGAACATTTTAATTAGAAGTCAGATGTTGTGTGTTATGTGTGTAATTGGTGAGCAATGAAAACACCTACAGATATATGTATGTACTTGCAGAACTTTTCTGCATGAGAGAATCCATAAGCTTTAATTCAAAGAAACTAGAACTGCAGACACAGTAGATCTGGATAATAGTTCAGCATCCGAAGTGATGAGCACTTTGCCTGATGCAGGACTTGTGTAAAACTGCAATGTCTTCATTAGATCCAAGAGATTTATCAGCTGGAGTCAGAGATGTCTGAGATCCTGGAGAGTCGCAGCAGGACATTACTGAAGCGCAGGCAGGATGACCTCCAGCTTGAATCCACTGCCATCCAGAAACTGGCAGGTAGGTACATTAATATCCGGTGGTCCCCTGCCTGCTCACATCGTAGAAGCTTCATGGATTGTGTCTCTTACTTTCAGGAAGTGGAGGGGATAATGATGCAGATGACAAAACAAAGATGAACCTGCAGGACCTGGAGCTGCGCAGGTGATGTATTTAATATGCCGGGTGGTTGTTGGCAATAGACAGATTTTAGGTTATGTGTGGAGCTGGAAAGCTTAAAGGAAACCTACCATTTAGAATGGTAGGGGTAAGCTGTAAGTGCCGAGCACCAGCTGAGGGTGAGCTGGTGCCGGTACTTACTTTTGTTAGTGTTATAAACTGCGGTATCGCGGTTTTAACACTTTTTAAACTTTAGAGCAGGAGAGGCTTCGGCGATGCGTGCGCACGATCGTGCGCGTGCCTACATAGCAAATAGCGGAGATGTTGTGCGCAGCACCGAAGCCTCTCCTGCTCTAAAGTTTAAAAAGTGTTAAAACCGCGATACCGCGGTTTATAACACTAACAAAAGTAAGTACCGGCACCAGCTCACCCTCAGCTGGTGCTCGGTACTTACAGCTTACCCCTGCCATTCTAACTGGTAGGTTTCTTTTAATACGAGCATCAACCAACTCCATCTCCAGCGAGTGTTAGGCAGCGGTCGATCCGGGGTCACAGATTTAGGGTTACCTTTTCTTGACGAGATGAGAAGAGGTTACTATATACCAATATATTAATCTCGGGCAACCCCCTTTTAACGTGATTCAATTGTCCTCGATACAGGAGGAGAAGACGCCAGAAACGTGAGGATTCTGGCCAAAAAGATCACCACGAGGGAATGTCTAGTGACGATGAGCTGCCTCCTGACCAAGAAAGGGAATACCAGCAAAATCAAGGTAGCGGGGAGAGAGAATTTAGAGGAGCAATGCAACATAAATTTACTGGAAATCTACCAATAAAACCGGGACAATTCCTTAAAGAGATATTTGAGGATTGCTCTTTAGGTTCAGATCTGGGGTTTAGGTGCGACCAGCACAACTCGGACATATTGTCAGATTGGCGGCCGTGCAACTAATCCGGCAAATAGAAGCTACTATCTTTCGCCCTGATTGGCTGGAAGGCAAGGTGACTCACCTGGCCATTCACAGCTGCACGGCCTCCAATCTAGCAATATGCCCTGGCAGTGGGTGATGCACCCAAACCCCAGATCTTAACGTTAATGGTAATCACTGTCATGTCTGCTCTTAGATCTAGACTGTTCGCTGTAGGCATGTTACCAGAGCTCCTCCGTGCTGCAGCTTCACTGGCAGTTAAACGGTTTCCCCCTCCCTCTGCCTGATATTATCTTGCTGCAGTAAAGGAAGTTTTGGAACACGATGGGAAGGGTGAAGTCCTCTTGCACACTGTAACAGTCTGTGAATCTGCAGCATGGAGATCACCCCCCAGATCTCTTCAGACATAATTTTAAAAGTTGATTTTTGAAGGAAGGAGGCCATGGATAAGAATGTAAGAAGATTATCACAGTCACAGTGCAATCGGCTTGACCCGTAGTGCCCTTGTGTGCATGAGTGAAGCTGTGGTCTTACACCTTGACGAGATGTGTCCAAACCCCTAGACTGATTGGATGCTTTCACTCGCAATGATGACATAAAACATAAAATTATATTTGCAGCACATTTCATTTTATCCTACTGGGTTTTAAGGGTTTCTCCACCTTTGCTAGTTACCCCCCATTCACAGGATAGAGGATAACTAGCAATTGCAAGGATAATGACCTTCACATTGCATAGCAGACTTGCTTTTTGGCTGAATTTTGTTCCTTACTGTTCCCTTCTGCAGAGGACGTCCTCCTCCTGTGTAAGCCCATCTTCGATGACGTCAATGAGGACTTTTACCAGATAAAGAACGTCCTAGCGAAGTTTCACGAGTGGAGGGAGCGCTTCCCCGAGACGTATTACGATGCCTACATCAGCTTATGTATTCCCAAATTGCTGGGTCCTCTGGTGCGGAAGCAGTTAATAGACTGGAATCCTCTGCAGGTAGCGTGACATTGCCTCATACAGGAAGCCGGAGGGGTCAGATTTCAAGCAAATTACATAAAGATAATAAAATGCCAATAAAAAGCCTATGTCATGTACCTGTCCTCATCCAACAATGAAGGGAGTGTTCCTTACGGGGATGTTAGCAGTTTTGACTATCAAGCTCTGTGACCAGTGGAGATCTTTGTATCCCTACCTTTATGTTAGTGGCAGCAGGACTGTGAGTTTTAATTCCTGTTCTGCTGCTACTAACAACACGCACAAAGGTATCTTCACACAGATCTCCAGGGAAAATACTTAACACTGGCTGCAATCTGCATGATCAGTATTGTTGATAGATTATTTTAAATGATAGATTTTTGGTTTGTACCATGAGCTGCATTGGCTGACTCTGCTCTCCATGCCCTAGGACACAGCATTGCTGGAGCACATGCCATGGTATCGTGACCTGGATGATTTCTGCTTCAGCAAACACGAACAGGAAAACAATTTGGAGGACGACCCGGATCATAAAGTGCTGAACGCTGTCATAGAGAAGACTGTCATCCCCAAAGTGTCAGGTGACAAACATGTTATGATGACTTTGGATAGCAACAGTAATGTAGTTTATGTACACAGTGACTGCACCACCAGCTGAATAGTGAGTGCAGCTCTGGAGTATAATACAGGATGTAACTGAGGATCAGTACAGGATTTAAGTAATGTCAGTATATACACAGTGACTCACACAGACAGCAGAATAGGAGTGCAGTCTGGGGTATAATGCAGGATGTAACTCAGGATCAGACAGGATAAGTAATGTCATGTATGTACACAGTGACTGCACAGCAGCAATGTGAGTGCAGCTCTGGGGTATAATACAGGATGTAACTCAGGATCAGTACAGGATAGTAATATCATGTATTACACAGTGACTGCACCGCAGCAGAATAGTGAGTGCAGCTCTGGGGTATAATACAGGATGTAACTAGGACAGTACAGGATAAGTATGTCATGATGTACACAGTGACGCACCACAGCAGAATAGTGAGTGCAGCTCTGGGGTATAACAGGATGAACTCCGGATCAGTGCAGGATAAGTAATGTCATGTATGTACACAGTGACTGCAAGCAGCAGAATAGTGAGTGCAGCTCTGGTGTATAATACAGGATGTAACTCAGGGTCAGTACAGGATAAGTAATGTCATGTATGTACACAGTGACTGCACCAGCAGCAGAATGTGAGTGCAGCTCTGGAGTATATAACAGGATGTAACTCAGGGTCAGTACAGGATAAGTAATGTCATGTATGTACACAGTGACTGCACCAGCAGCAGAATAGTGAGAGCAGCTCTGGAGTATAATACAGGATGTAACGCAAGATCAATAATGTACTTGTTACTGGTATTTCAGGACTGGTTGAACGTGTGTGGGATCCTATGTCATCCACTCAAACTGTGAGACTGGTGGATTTCTGCAAAACGCATATATTGGGAGATGAGAGGAGTAAAGCTGTGCAGGTGAGGCCATATGTCTGCACCCCTGAGATGGCACCATGTAGCCTCCACACCTCGGTAGCTGATGATGGTCAATGTTCTTGTCTTCTGTGTTTCAGGGTTTTGTCACTTGTCTCGTTTCAAGATTAAAGAAATCCATTGAAGATGATGTATTTATCCCCCTCTACCCTAAAAGGTACGGCCAGATCTCTCTTAATTCGAGTGAATCAGACCGCCCCGTGTGAGACACTGCAGATGTGGCACCTGCACAGTAATACTGTAATACTGGATTGATGTTTGGCTGGAGTGTAATGGGGTAACTAAGCACGGATCATGTACATCAGCGCAATTTACCAGATTTAGGCGATCAGAGGTCCAGACTGTTACACTGTAACGCATGTCAGCTTAGAAAAGCATTTGTGAAGTTTGTGTATACATCTACTGGAGGATTATTTGGGTACAAGTCATACACTCCTCACGTGCAGCTCAGCTGCTATACCAAGCTCAGCCACTATACAGTGTACCTGGTATAAAGGGAGGAGACACTCCGATGATCCAACGGCTTTCCAGCTGCACAAGACTAGAGAGATAATTGATATATCCATAAAATATGTATATGAGACTGTTGTAAGTGCTGATCCCTATGCCCCATCCCATGCAGGCTCCCATTCACTTACACCACAGTTGTTTCTTCAAGCTGAATCTACTGTGTAGCTTACGCTGGCAGCAACCCTGCTATAAGTGGTGGGATGGGACACCTATGGATAGAGCATCACTATACATATACTGGAAAGCCCTTCTAAGGAAATCTGAGATTTATGATAAACCAGGGACCGTGACTGTGGTAATCTTCTTATATGTGTTATCCATGGCCTCCATCCTTCTAATATCAACATTTACAATTATGCTAATTGGGGGTTGTTACCAGAGCCCAAGCATGCTGCAGATTCACATGCTGTTACAGTGTGCAGGAGCACTTCCCACCATGTGCTGATAATTCATCTGCTGGAGTGAAATAACAGCAAGCAGAGGGAGGGGGGAAACCGGTGCAATTGGCAATAAAGCTGCAGCACGGAGGATCTCTAGTAACACGCCACAGCACAGTGTCTGCATCTATGAGCAGAATTGCTTTTTATGTTCGTATGTGGGGGTTTGGGTGCGTTCTGTGCAACCAAGACATATTGTCAGTAGCCCTCTGTGCTGTAGCTTCACAGGCTGTTACTCTTTCTCCCCCTCTGCTCCCTCAGCACTTCCCCCTCCCTCTGCCTTTTGTAATATCACACAGAAGAAGCAGAACAGTGTCCTACGCAGTGTAACATCCTGCAAATCGGAAGCATGGGGGCTCTTCTAACACTCCCAGGAGCCCTTTGGCTCATTATTATAATATTAAAAGTTGATTTTAGAAGGAAGGAGCTCATGGATAACACATATAAGAAGATCATCACAGTCCCGGTGCCTGGGTCTATGAGTAATGTCCCTGCTTTATCAGGGTGGATTATGATGGTAGATTTTCTTTAATATCATAGCTGATATGAAGATACATGAAGGTGAGGTTCAGGCTTTGGACTGGTTATTGACTGTAATACTCGGCTCTGGGGATGATCTATACTAGACTGATCTTTGACACTTTCTTTTTGTTGCAGATTATTAGAGGACAGGAATTCACCGCATAGCAAATTCCAAGAGAGACAGTTCTGGGCAGCGGTAAAAGTAAGTGATGTTGTTTGGTGCCGGTTCTGCTTATTTACCCATGGGGGATGTGTATTCATGTGTCAGTCATTAGTCTGGTGCAAGATAAGACTGGTGAGTTGTACATTACACCTCCCATTAGTTGGTTTAGTTCGCTAGTACATTTTATGCAGGACCACTCCCCTTTTTCAAGACAAGTCAGAAAACTGATTAAAAAAGGCCTAATACCCTCAAATGTGGCACACTGCATTTCAGGTGCAAACTACTCCAGTATCCTGGTGTAGACAATATAATGTGTATACATTACCTGTTACTATATAATGGGGTGATGCCTGGGGTGCCCTGTGTCCCCTGCTGGAATGAAGCGATGGTCTTGCATGTTCACCACTTATACATTGTGTGATGTAGAGGAGTCCTGTACTCTCCCTTGATGTATGGCTGCCGCCCCATTCTGATGCTACACGTGATCAGTTGGGTTTTGTCACCCCCTTTAATGTACAGGTGACATTAGACATCATGTGGTCACATCGTTCATGCAGGACATAGATCCCTGATACCATCAGTAGGGAACCTCTGCACTTGCCATGATTGACTTGCAAACATTTTTGTCTTTCCAGTTGTTTGGGAATATTCTATTATGGGATGGATTTCTCCAGGAAGAAACCCTCCAGGAGCTGAGCCTGGACAAGCTGCTGAATCGCTACCTCCTCCTGGTTCTCCTGAATGCAGAGCCGGGCCCCGAGCTACTGGACAAATGCTGCAAGGTAACACGTGATTGGATTATGTTTTCTCATTTCAGAGTTTCATGTTTCTGCCGTAAAGTGATGTTCACACATGGCATTTACATTTGCGCATTGAAATGCAATTAACCCCTAAGCGCTGTGCGTCCACAATATCGGACACAGAGCTAATGCCGGCCCAGCTCGAGATGTGAGCCGAGTTGGCATTGGGATACACGGGGTGCTAGCTGTAACAGTGAGCTCCGATCACGGGTATTTAAACTGCCTGCTGGAGGTCTCTGCCCCACAATCAGACCCGTCCCACTCCCCGTCTTACGGGGGCGCCGATTGTTCCTGTGGTAGCCCTGAGGTCATCTTTAAGGCAGTGTCAGTCTATGCATGTGCATAGGCTGACACTGCTAATACCCTGCAATACATGAGTATTGCAGAGTATTATCATAAACAAGCAATCAGATGATTGATTGTTCATGTCCCACGGTGGAAATAATCAAAGTAAAAAAATATGTTTTAATAAAAATCCCCATAACGCAAAAAAAAAGTCTTATTCTACGGACGCGGTGGGGTTTATGTTGTGATTTAAACTCATAGAATAAAGATGAATTGAATAAAAAAATGCAATAAAAAGTGATTAAAAAAAAAAAACAAAAAAAAAACATATGTACTCCAGAATGATTCTGTTGCAAAGTACAACATGTCCCACAAAAAACAATCCATCAACCAGCTCCATAGCCAAAAAAGTAACAATGTTATGCCACTTGGAAGACGGTGATACAAAAATGATATTTTTCCCGACATTAGGGTTTTATTTGGTAAATTTAGTATAACATCCGAAAAAATATTCATGTCTGGTATCCCCGTAATCGTATTGTCCCATAGAATAAAGATAACATGATTATTAGGATATACGGTGAACACACACACAAAAAAAAAGTTAAAAATCCAGTACAGAATTGATGCTTTTCTACTCATGACCTCAAAAGTTCCTAAATTTTCAACAATGGGGATACCAACCCCAAAATGGTAACACTGGAAAAAGTATCTCATCCCGCAAAAAAAAATGGTATCACATGGCCCAAATAACGGAAAAGCGAAAATTTTACAGCCTTCAAAAGGGGCCAATGAGGAAACTAAAATCCTGGCAGCTGCAGGGTGCTCCTTCCCTTCTGCACCTCGCTGTGCCCCCATAACACAAGTCACGGCCACATTTGGGGGGTCTCTGCACTCAGGAGAAATTGCAGAACAAATTTTATGGTGGATTTTCTCTTTTTATCTTTTGGAAATGTGTAAATTTTGGGGCTAAATGAAAGTCTAACCGACAAAATTTGACCATTCTAAATTTCACCTCCATTTCGATGTAATTACTATGAAGATCTCAAGGGGTTAACAATCTCCCTAAAAGCTGTTTCTGGTAGCTTGTGGGGTGCAGATTTGAAAATGGGTTGATGTATGTAGGGGGTTTAATGCCAAATATTAAAAATTTCATTCAAAACAGTATTTATCCCCAAAATAGTCGATTCTGAGAATTAGATTTGTACCGTATTTTTCGGACTATAAGGCGCATAAAAAATACTTTCTCAGAAATCAAAGATGCGCCTTATAGTCCAGTGCGCCTTATATATGAACTGTACTTACAGACAACAGCTGCCTTGAACTGTGCACAGGTCTGCCACCTGCTGGTCATTCATCCTTATAATCAGGTGCGCCTTATATATGAACTTAAGCCGCGTGACATCAAAATAAATTATCCAGACATTTCAAAAATTATGAAAATATAAAGTAGACAAATAGGAAATGTTATTCAGCAACTTATTTAGGTGGTAAATCTATCTGCCTGAAAACCCAAAGATTAAAGAAAAAAAAGCAGCCAAAATTTTCCACTAAAATGAAGTACATGTGAGGAAAAACTTCTTTCTGGATACAGTATGAAGCAGCCGCTCTATGGGTGTCAGTGGGTTAATCAGCGTTGTCTCCCTGCAGGTAGTCGGGGTCCTTCCTCAGAGCTGGTACAAGACGCTCAGTAATGGTGCGACCTTAACACAACTGGGAAACTTCAGCAAACACCTGGCGACCTGCGTCCACGCTCTGCACAAGCTGAGTGACAGGTGAGTGTCCGGGGAGTGCGGCCAATGTGCTTTTCAAGGGAGAGTTCTTAATTGGATTGCCAAAAGGCCCCCCTGATGCTACATTTAAAGGACTCCTGTCACCACTACCTGTTGGAGCAGCTCACAAGGATCCCATCCCAGCCTTTATCTAGTCATTTCATACATTAATCATTGTAAAATCATCTATTCTTTATTATGTAAATGAGGCTGGTCACATGGTCAGAGGCAGTGATGTTACCCCTCCCCTCTCCTCCCCTGCTCATGTCTGTGTGTAATGTATAGTAAAGCATTGCTGGTGTCTGTGCTTTATCTTCTGACATGCTCTCTCCTCCTAATATACAGGTGAGAGACACAGACATCAGCTACACAAGTACCTGACATGTTCTGCTATAACATGGCTGCATCCTGGAGCTGCTGTATCTCTCCTATATACACACACAGGCTGCAGGGGGCGTCAGCACCAGGAAGCACATGGAGGAGACATTACACCATTATACATTAC